>MU223714.1:1075414-1124785 GCA_018584345.1 Thuja plicata | reverse complement strand
GTTGATAAGATATGTAATAGATATATTTTCATTTATCAACTTTAGAAGGGCTAAAACTTAGGGTTTTGATTTAGGGTGCTAATTTGGCCCTATAGTTTAGGAGATCTAATCTTGTGGAAGGCTTTTTGGGGGGGAAATATTTTCTAAATAAGCCATTTTGGCTATATAGTGAGGTCTTTTGATTCATTTTAAAAGGGGGTCAAGATTGTGAAGGGAGAGCTTTTAGTGAATTTCTGATTCCTATAGCCTCTTTATGCATTTTATATTCATTGGAGTTGCAGATTTTGAAAGGAAGGCAAAGTGAGTTTATTGTTCTTTAGTGCCTTGGATTCATGTTTGTAACCACATTTTTGTCAGATTTTGATGCAGAATAAAACAAATGTTTTCATTAGTTCATACATTTGGAGTTTTTATTCTATGATCATATTTTCATCTTTCTTTGCAAGTGTATTTTCATTGTTATCCAAGAGAAGAGAGTGCATCTATATTCCTTCTTAAGGTGATCAATTATTTAAAACCTTGTGTGGAAAATGTATGTTTGCTGACAATTTGAAATATTTGTGGTTTAAACCCTAATATTGAAATCAGTTTAGCCTATATGATTGATTAGAGATCTGAAAGATCAAAAGCCTTTGGTGTATGAGTTAGAGTTACTATTTTATATTTTCATCAAAAGTCTGAATTCATCTTTGGTGTATCACCCCTATCCAATTTTCATTTTCAGAAGTTTCCTTCTTCCCTTTTCCCAATTAAGTTATCAATCAGGTGGTAATATTCCATATTTGATAGGAACCAGCCTAGAATTTGGAGACTCTTCCTCATCCATAGTTCACCCATAGCTAGAGGAATTTTCCATTGTCAAATAGAATTGTCATGAAGCCTTAATGCCTGAGTTAGGGTGAAAATTCTAATCCTGAACAATAATCAATACAAAGTCTCTATGTCCCATATTTATTTTTAGCAAGGACGATTGGACTGCCATAGGGTGAAGCACTTGGATGAATGTGTCCTTTCTGAATTAACTGTTGAATTTATCTCTTTATTTCATCATTTTCCAAAACTAACCTCCTATATATTGGCTCATCTGGTAGTGGTGTGCCTAGGATTAAATAAATAGAGTACTTGACTTGACAGTGTGTTGGAACTCCCACTGCTGGTTTAAACGCACTATGCTATTCTTTCAAAATTATATCCATTTGATTTTTTTGATTTTCTATTGTGGTTACCTTAGCATTTATATTAAGGACAACTAACTTTATTTTTTCAGGGTGAATAATGAGCAAAACAAAAGCTTTAGTTTGATCAATCAAGAGTTTACATTGTTTAGCACTAATTAAAGAAGCAGTTTGTGTTGGACATACCTCTGGTATTCGATACCTCTTCCCACAAAGCTTGATTGTAACACTATGTGTCTTGGATTCATACACTCCATGCCTCTGATACATGTATGGCTGCCCCAACAAGACATCACATACATCCAACGGTGCTATATCACATATCACTTCATCCTTGAAAGGCTTGATTGAATATGACAGATGACACTATTGATTTATTTGAATATCGATTTCCTCATTTACCCATCCCATAGAGTATGGTTGTGGGTGTCTTGTGACTTACAAATTTAATCTTTTGACTGTCTCCCTAGAGATCAAATTCTCTTGGCTCCCATTGTCAACAATAAAATGTAGAGGCTTTCCATCAACCCATATCTGTGAATGAAAAAGTCTATCTTCATCTTCACAAGGCAATACTTGAGCAGTTGTAACTATGACATATGGGTTTTCTTCTATGACAGAATCATTCTCCTTTTCCTCAGAAGTATCTATTGGTGATGATTCAGGTTCAACTTCATATCCTCGTATTTCTGCCATTATATTTTTAATACTTCAAAAATCCTTTCTATTATGGGTTGGGGACTTATGCATCTCACACCACATGCCTATATTTTTTTGTGTCTTTTTAGCATCCCACCATGTGTTCTTAGGTGAATTTGAGTGAGGTTCCTTGGTCACCTTTTTTTCCTGTAGATTTACTACCACCTTCAAACCTTGTCTTATTTTTTGCAAAGTAATCCCTCTTCCCTTTTTGCGTGAATTTATCTTCAATTTTTGTAGCATATTTTTAGGCAATTGCCAATGTCTCAATATTCAAAAATTCCATCTTTGTTTGAATATACCTATGAAGTTGTTAAAATAATAACAAAAAAAACATGAGACAGGAAGTTGTTTAATTCAATGAGCAGGGAGAACGAAGATTTACCATGAATTAATTTGAATACTAGGAGCATGCACCAAAGATCCAAACAACAAGGAGACAAGATTTTGAAGGGAGAAAAGCATGAAAAAACCCCCGTGATATAGAGAATGGGCAAAAATTCCTAAGAATGAGAGAGAGAGAGAGAGAGAGAGAGAGCCAAGCTCATACAATAGTTCGAGAAGAGTGTGAAAAAAAGTGAGAAGGAGAGACATCTCTTTAATAGAGATGTGAGAGAGGAGTTGCATGGTAACTCCCATATCTATGTATGCCACACTTCAATAGTGTGTGCCACTTGTGTTATTTCCTCTTAAGGAGGAATCTAACAGATACCTTGGTTTATCCCATTTAAATAATACAACCAAGGGATAATACATAAAATGAATTATCCTCACAAGAGGACAAAATAGGTGTAGGGATTCCATACAAATCTCCTACTTACATAATGCAAGTAAAGATTAAATTCTAGCACCCCCCTTTAATCTTTACTTGGGGTTTTACAAAAATCTGCAACTGGATTATTCGTCTTGTAGTAGAGGAGGAAAACTTATTTTTCTTCACTTTGTGTTGATATTAGGTGATGGTGCAATGATAAGTGGTTTGATCTTGAGATAGGATTCCTTTGATTTTCATAATGCAAGAGTGTAGGTGTTTGTGGATGTAGGCCCAAATCTTGAGATTGTTCATTGGTACTTGTCCAAGAAGAATCACTTGAATCTACAAAGAAATAAGAACCATGAGGGGATCTCCCATTATTGGGATTTCCTCTAAAACTAAATCAATAGAAGCTGAATGTGAATCATCAAATGTAATTGCATCATAATGAGGGTTTGTAAACCAAATGGATTCATTACTAGATACATAATAAAGAATAAAAGTAGGACAATCACCATTAATAATATCATCAAGAGGATTAGAGTTTAGAGAAGGAGGTTGGTCCTCCATGATAACCATTTGAGTGTCATGAAATTCATAATCCAAATCATAATCCACTTTGGAGAAAATAGGAACATCATCTCTAGTAATACATGAGGGCAAAGTGACATTGAGAAACATATCAATAATTTCATCTTCGTGATCTAAAATATTATCCAAAGCAGAATAAGTATTCGTAACATCATCAACCTGCAATATGTTAGCTCGATGAGAAAAATAGAAAGCGAGAGGATCATCCCCAAGGAAAACATCATCACAAGGGTCATCCCAAATAGGAAAGTTATTCAAAGGATACATAATGTCACAGGGTGGAGTAGAGTTTTGGTGAGTTTGAAATGTATTCTCTAGGACATGCCAAGCCTGATGAGCCTCAGTACAATCGGTAATAAGGTGATATAAGTTTGGATTTAGTGAGAATCCAATTAGGCCAAATGCTTCCTCATCTTTCAACTGCCAGGAATCCTGGTTAGCCTGAGGAGTGGTGGAAGTCAGTTTCAAATTAGGTGAAGACAATATCCAAAAGGTGTCGAAAGTTTAAAAAATCAGACATGTGCAGCCTCCAAGTAGAATAATTTGAACTTGTAAGTTTAAGATCCAGCATTAGTGTTGTCATGATAAATTATCAAAAATTAACTGAAATAAAGCTAATTACAAGTTGCAAGATATAATGATGAATCCAAAAAACTAATTTAACGCAATTAGTAAATATCAATATGCCAGAAATATTAAATGTTCAAATAAATTTAAATTTTTGTTAAAGTGATGAAACAAATTTGAATTGCAATAAAATAAAGAATTAACAATTGAAAAATGATAATATTATTAAAATAAATAATGGGTTTAAACGGAGTTAAGAAAAAATAATTGAAAAAGTTTGTTTAATAGTTTAAAATTTTTGTTAAAAAACTTAAGTTTAAAGATTGAACTACAATATTGAAAAAAGATTAAACAAATATGATAAGAATAATCACAGAATCTAATGATAACCCTAAAAAAAAAAAAAAGAAGAGTAACCTGCAAGAAAAAAATGTTAGTAAGAATAATGATATGAAATTTAATTTTTTATGATTGATAAACAAATGAAATAGATTGATCGAATAACAAAAAACTTGCAATATTATAAAAAACAATGATAATCCTGCAACGTTAAAAATAATAAAGAATCTAATGAATAAACTGAAAAGGAATCGAATGATAAAAAAACTGCAAGATGCCTGCAAAACAATAAGAATCTGCAACCAAGCAACCAAAAAAAATGTATAGCATAAACCAATGATGAACTCCTTACACACATAAAAGAAAAAGGTCTCAATTTGTTTGCAGGCTGAACTAATAAATCCTCACCCTTCCTTCTCTCAGCTACAAATTAGCAACCTATGAAAAAATGCTAGGTTTCTATTTTTTGGAGCAGAGAAATGCATTAGAATGATAGGAAAAAGGTGGCATAGGTCAAGCATGCGCTGCATGCAAATATATTACCTTCATGGCTGTTTTGGCATCATAATTTTGTTGCACGTGCAGGTTGAGAGGATGAGAGAAGAGCTCGAGATAGCGAGGAGTCAAATAATGGTGATGGAGCAGCAACACAGACAGAGAGGTGTGAAAAGGAATGGGAAAGGGAATGGGAATGGTAATCTGCACAATACAAGAAGAAGTCAAAGGAATGCGGCTTTAGAAACTATTGTAACCTTCTTGGCTGCGTAGAAGAGAAGATAGGGATCGAGAGCACCAAGGGAGAGAAGGTTGCTCACGTGGGAGGAGTCAGCAGCCAGGGGAATGCAATGGTTATGCGGGATGAAGCGAGGGAGGGGAGGAAAGGGAGGGGAGCTGATGCGAGGGTGTAGCTTCAGTGTACATGACAACTAAACCCAATGTATCATGTGGGTCTAGTTTCACAAGCACAACGAAGTTTAATGGGATGGAATATGAAGGAAAACCTACCTATAGTAAAAAGAAAGCAAAAAACAATGCAGCTATGGTTGCGAGATCTGCTCTTAAAGAATTCAAAGGGTCGGCTGTATCAACACCACAAGTGTGGGGTGATAAGGGAAAAGCACCAGTTTGAGAATCAAATAGCCATCCACTTATTGAGTTGATCGATCATTTGAAGGAGGTGAATGGGGTAAGAAATTCGGAGATGAAAAAGATGTTGCAGGATAAAGACAAAGTTGCACAAAGAAACTATAAAAATTTTGAAATATAATGCTAATCAATATACAAAGACTATAATAAGTTCTGATATATGTAAATATAATGCTAATCAAAAAACAAAGATATAACCAATCCAATATATAGAGATTTAACCAATATACAGAGATGAATAAATAGAGAAGAAAGATCATACAAAAAAGATATGCTGAGATAAATTTATGGGATACAGAGATATATAAAGCTACAGAAACATATTAAAATCAACACAAGATAAATATAAGCATCTGCAGATAATGAACAGAAGAAAAAAATGTTAGCAAAGATCTGTAAACTAGATTTATGAAACTTTGCAGAAAACCAGAGATTAAAATCTTGAATCCTGTAGATCAACTAAGATAGATCAATAAAAAACCAGCATGCAAGTATAGAGCAAAAAAAATAAAAGTCTCCAAACCTGCACAAAACAAGTCAATATTGTATCCAATAGATAAATCAATAATGTATGTAACAGATAAATCGAGTTTGGCAGTAAACCAGCCAAACCCAAAAAAAAATTTGAACTTTTCTCAACACTCTCTCAAGAGTCTCTGATATTGGAGTGCTCCAAGATATGGTAGCTCCTTCACCTGTAAAGTCAATCGAAGATTAAACCAACCTGCTCTGATACCATGTTAAAATAATAACAAAATAAAGGCGAGACAGGAAGTTGTTTAATTCAATGAGCAAGGAGAACGAAGATTTACCATGAATTAATTTGAATACTAGGAGCATGCACCAAAGATCCAAACAACAAGGAGACAAGATTTTGAAGGGAGAAAAGCATGAAAAAACCCCCGTGATATAGAGAATGGGCAAAAATTCCTAAGAATGAGAGAGAGAGAGAGTGAGAGCCAAGCTCATACAATAGTTCGAGAAGAGTGTGAAAAAAAGTGAGAATGAGAGACATCTCTTTAATAGAGATGTGAGAGAGGAGTTGCATGGTAACTCCCATATCTATGTATGCCACATTTTAATAGTGTGTGCCACTTGTGTTATTTCCTCTTAAGGAGGAATCTAAGGGATACCTTGGTTTATCCCATTTAAATAATAAAACCAAGGGATAATACATAAAATGAATTATCCTCACAAGAGGACAAAATAGGTGTAGGGATTCCATAGGAATCTCCTACTTACGTAATGCAAGTAAAGATTAAATTCTAACAAAAGTCCACTGTGATATTTTAGAATTTGATGCTTCTCTGAATCCTCAATACCAAGTTTTTCTAAAAAGTGAATGGAATGTGTTGGTGTAATCTTGCATAGACTGATCCCTCTTCTCTTGAAGCATCTGTCATTCTATGTATTTTTTTTCATATACATCCTCAAGAAAGTATGCTTCTTTTATGTATTCCACAAATTCTCCCCATGTGGGCTTCTTATCCAGAGATATTCCCAAGCCAACTTCATCAAATAATTCTTATTCTTTATTTGCTAATTTAGCTTCCCATTCCAATTTCACGTGGATTTTAGCTTTGAGGAGAGAAAATGTTATTTTTTCTGCACCTGAGAAACTATTTACAGAAAAGTACCTATCCAATTTTGATAACTAGTTATCAACAGCTTTGGCATAGACTTTTCCTTCAGATTTTGGGATGTCACAATTTACCTACACTTTGAAAGGGGTATTTCCACGAAATGACATTCATGATGTAGAGGGTTGTTGATTTTGTAGAAGGTGTGAAAATTGACTCATCTTCTCCTCTCGTTTCTTATTTAAAGCCTCTTCCACCAGCTGCTTCATAGCATTATCTAACATCTTCAATCATGTGCATCTCAAAGGTGGATATTTTGACAAATCTTGTGTATCTAATCCTAATCTTTGGCAGGAGGATCTTGTGTAAATTGGCATAAAGGAGAATTCCCACTCTAATACCACTGATCTTAATTATGAAATTAGATTACAATACCTGGTGGGATAACTATGATATTATTAAGTTCGATATAAAAACCAAAAGATTGACAACATAATTGCAAGCCAAAAAGTGATCCATTCTATTCAAAATTGGAGCTTATACAAGGCTGATGCATCCCAAGGGTCACTAGATCCTCATGGATATGAAATAAAGAGTCCACATAATTTTTATTACAAATTAACTATTAAAAACTTCCAAAAATTATCAAAAAAACTTTATATAAAAATAGGCCCAATTGGAGAAGGCATAACTTTCTAGTCCCAGCTCTGAATTGTGAACCGTTTACTCTGTTGGAAAGGTCTTCAATAGATATCAAACCTAAAATGGGATTTCACACCAAGATAAGGAAGATAGGCCCATAAAATCCCTGAAGACCTTCAAAAATTTAGTTTACTAAAACATAGAAAATACCAAAAAATTGGATTTCAGTATTTTCCCAATTCCATCCTGATCATACATTTTCCCCATGCCCCTAGCTCATGTAGAATTTATAATGCACCTTGTGTCTACAATCCCATGAAAATTTGCACCCACAAAGCATGCTTCCAATTATAATTCCTCAAAGTTAGGTTGCTCCTCAATCATACTCGAGGCCTCATCTTGGTCACCCTCAAGCCCTTGTAAAATGACATTCTCTGACTCAAGTTTTTCTAAATCTAATAGATCATTCGTATCCTTTCTCAAATTTTGACTTGCATAATTTGTGCCTAAGTTAACTCCCTAAGGGTCATAAAATTGGAAATATAAATCTTCCCACAAAGGATCTTTGATACCAAATTGGAAATATAAATCTTCCCATAAAGGAGCACTGATACCAAATTGGAAATATAAGTCTTCCCACAAAGGATCTTTGATACCATGAAACAAACTAAAATCCCCAAAATAGAACAGAGCACAAAGCTTGTAAACTCTATTTTCCCAATCATTAGGAATGCATTGTGGAAGTAAGACTCAAAAAAAAAAAATTGGAGACATACCATATTATTTTCTATTCAAATTTGGAAATGAATATTTAGAAAATAAATAAACTATGGACTCAAAAAAAAACTATGATTGCAACTACTAACTACAAACTAACTTGCAACATTATGGATCTGCACCCAAATACCTGGAGCTTCACAAAGCTCTTACAATCTACCCACTTGGAGCTTACAAAGATCTAGAGCAATCACTAGTCAACAAATCAACACATGGTTGTTTCTATCATAAATTTCTTTGAATCACACAAAGCATAAAAACATTCTTCACGCTACTGCATACACTTCTTTTTTTAAAAAATCTGAAAACTAATCTTTCCCTTTTGTCATTTTCTATCCACAAAATTCCCCTTCAAAATTTAAATTTCAAACTTACCTACCAAAATAAATCCACTTAGTTGTTGTTGATGCACGTCAGGAGTCATCTCGAGATTTCATTCTCCAAATTCTGGACTACATTTACTCTTGATTGGGAGCTCTTGAGAGGTAGGTGTGCATGTTAGGCTCTGGACAATTCAAAATTCCAACACTCCCCCCCCCCCTTGTCTAGATTTATTAAACAAAAATATTCTTCATTGAAATTAATAATGCGCTAATTTCTTATTAGGTGCTCAAAGTTGTCTTTCCTCAATGGCTTGGTGAAAATGTATGCTAGCTTCTACTCAGACTTGCAAAAATGTATTTTTATTTCACCATTCTCAACCAATTCTCTAATAAAATGATACATGATTTCAATGTGCTTACTTCTTCCATGAAACACCATATTTTTCATTGAAGCTATTGAGGAAACATTGTCATAATAAATACCATATCCTTTGGTACCATTCACATACCTTAGGATTCTCTTACCTGTGTGCCAATGTGACTCTTTTGGAGTTTTTTAAGTCTATAAATTAAACTTACTACATACATTATATTAGACACAATTTCTATCAAATACATTAAACTTCCAACCAAACTTTTATAAATGGTTGGATTCACATATTTGCTGCAATATTTCTTGCTCAACTTGAGACCTATGATTATTGGTGTTGGTACAAGATTTCTATTATGCATTCTAGATCTCTTCTAGATCTCATCTGTATACTTTTCTTGAGAGATAATATACCATCATGCATTTGTTTTACTTGTATGCCTAGAAAATACCTTAAGAGACCTAAGTCTATCATCTCAAACTCAATTTTCATGGGCTCTTTAAAATCAACAATGAATAAATCATCATGCCTAGAAATTTTTTTTTGTCTATATATAAGACAACAATTAAAATCTTACCATCATATAACTTAATGTAAGGAGTGGCCTCACCATCACTTTTGCTAAAGTCGTTGCTCATCAAATATGATGCAATTTTACTATACCATGCTTGTAGATCTTTCTTCAGCCCATAAAGAGCTTTCCTCAACCTATACAAATTATTTCCATGACCCAAAAATTCATAACCAAGTGGTTTCTCCACATACACCTCTTCTTTCAATACTTCATTAAGGAAGGCAAACTTCACATCCATTTGAAATACCTTCCATTTGTGTCGGGCTACGATTGCTATGATGACATGCATAGTTTCCATCCGTACAATAGTGGCATAGATCTTATCATAATAGCTACCAAACTATTTTTTGTACCCTTTAACCACCAATTGTTCCTTATGCCTATATATTTTTCCTTCAGCATTGCACTTGGTCTTATAAACCCATTTAATCCTAATAACTTACTTTTCGGGAGGAAAATCAGGTAGCTACCAAATTCTATTTCACTCTATTGCATCTATTTCCTCATCCATGGCCTCACACCATTTCTCCTCTTTCACAACATCCTTAAAATAAATTGGATCACTATGAGAAAATAATGCAAAAATAATATTCTCATCAATATCATCTTCATACCTCTCATTTTAGTATATCTCCCTTAGACTCTTGGTCTTTCTTGGCATAAGGGAGGTGAGAGTGGGGTCAAAACTCTCACTACTACTATTAATTTTCTATGTATGCTACATTAAGGGCTATCTGGAGATCTCAGGATCTCCTTGTGTACCAATCTGGAGTTGTTGGGAGCTCTTAGGAGCCAATTCTCTGGCTATTTGTTGCTTCTTGCCTTTCTGCCTTTTTCTATCAGGAGTCATCAAGATCTCTTTGTATCTATTATTGCATCATATTTTCAATCATAATACTCATCTTATTCATCATTAACAGGTTCTCTACTTCAATTTCTTGAAGATGTGTCCATCGAGCCATCCCATGAATCATTTTAAATGAACTCCATATCTCTAGTTGTGATGATCTTCTTGGTGACCAGGTTACACAATCAATAAGGCTTAGATTCAAGATTATAGCCTATAAAGATGCACTTCACTACCTTTTCATCCAAATTTTTCCTTTTCTCCTTTGGCACGTGTGCATATGCTACACACCTAAACACTCTAAATTGTTCGACCATTCATTAATGGTTTTGCCCATGCCTCAAGAGGAATCTTGTCACAGAGTGACTTTGTTGGACTTCTATTTATCAAATAAATATTTGTTTCTACAACCTCTCCCCAATATTCATTTGGTAATCCATTTTCTTTCAACATACTTATTTCCATCTCAATGATGGTCCTATTATTTCTCTCAACCACTCCATTTTGTTGTAGAGTATAATTGGCTATAAGATCCTTCTTTGTCATATTTCCTACAAAAAATTATAAAATAATTGGAGGTACAATCTCCCCCTCTATCTTACCTTATGAATTTGATAGAATGTCCACTTTCTTTTTCAACCTATGTGTTAAACAATAAAAACTTATCAAAAGCTTCAGATTTATGCTTCACAAAATACACCCATGTTCTACGGTTGAAATGATCAGTGAAGGTCATAAAATATGCAATCCCCCCAATGAATGTGGTTTGTGTAGGGCCAACTAAATCAATATGCACCAGATCTAATGGTGTTCTTTCCCTTCTATAATTTTTGAATTTAAATGGAATCCTATGTTTCTTACTCAAAATGCAAGAGTCACACTTGCTACTAGATTCTACAATACTTGGAAAACCATCTACCATTCTTTTCTTGGATAATAAACTTAAAATATCATAGCCTAAATGTCCATACCTAAAATGTCATATCTTGGAGGGGTTTTTAATCACACTCTTGAAGGTTTTTTAATGTTATACTGGTATACATGCTTGCTTGGGAGATGCAGCTATTAACTGGGAAGAGAAATATGTCTTTATCCTCAAAGAAAACATTAATTTCTTTGTCATTTGGACTACTGCAAAAACTTTCTTACTCTCATCTTTCTCATAAATGACACATTGACATTCTCCATCAGCACTTTGTACCCATTTTGAATGAGTTTTCCAACACTCATCAAATTGTTCTTTATACCAAGGGTAAAACATACATTCTGAATTTCTTTCTTCTCACCTTTCTTGGTGTAGATCTTAATAGATCATTTCCCCACAACTAGAATAGTTCCATTGTTCCCCATTTCAATTTCAGACTTTACGTTCTTATCAATGAAAGAAAAAACTTTCATTACCACTCATGGTGTTACTATAGCTCTGTTATCCAAATACCAAACCTCAGGGCTGCCTTCTTCACCAATGTTGCACACGATGAAGGTTGTAGACTAATTACCTTTAACCACATTCAAATCAGCCACATTTTTATTTTCAATTGACTTATAATTTTTATTTTTCCATCATTCACTTTCATAATGCCCAAATTTATGGAAATAATTGTTAAAATGGTATGGCATTACTGTCATTGATCACAAAACCTTGGTCTAGAATGTTGTGGTCTAGATGGTGAACAATGTGATATGGTGTTGTTTTGGTGAGTTACATGGAATGAATCCTTGCTTTGGTTATGGGTTATTTTTTGTTGCATCTGTTGAAGACAATTAGTTCAAAATTATGAAGATCAATATTTTGATATTGGTTGTTGTGCTTTATTCCTTCTCTAGGAATTATTTCTATCTGGACAAAGATGCGTTGTGTTATATATTATTTGGTATGTCATAGATGCATTCATTCATGTTCTTCAAATTGATTCTGAATTTGATGATATCTAGACATGGTTCTGGTTGTGACATTCCCATCGACACCAAAATATATCCTATGTACTTAAATATACAATATCTTTCAGTAGTTATGGTATGAAACATACTTATCATGTGTATGACCTATCTATGGGTCCCATGGTAACGTGGAAGGAAGAGCTTAATGTGTGACCTATCTTTTATTTCTCATGCTAGCTTGCTTTAATGAATATTTTAATATTGTTATTCATGTTGACATATTTGGTTGGCAAACTCATTATGGAGTTATATCATTTCTACGGTTATATATTAGATCATATTTTTGGTTTCATATAATGGTTATGGTTAACAGATGAAAAATGAACATTTGTGTGAAGGAGAAGATAAGGTGATATGAAAAAGAATAAGGATAATTAGCAAAATGAGATATAATAGAGAGTTTGTGGGAGGAGGTAGTAGGAGGATTTTTGAGTTTGATTCCTATCTGGATCTACTTCAGGTAGTTGTTGTGATATCAATCATAATTGAATTCATGCATGTACATATGCAATTTCATCATTTTAATTTTTCATTGTAAGACATTTCTTGTATTAGCTATGATAGTTGGGTTTTGTATCTAGAGTAGTTAGCCCAACCAAAAGTTAGCCCACAAGAAGTGAGCCTATCAGCAATGAGCATATTGGCAGTGAGCCTTTGTTGTAAAAATCACCTTAACCAGTTTCACCCTAACCAATGCTTATATTCATGAGAATTATCTTCTCTATGTTTTTTTCTCATATTGGGTTTTCCACGTAAATGTAGTGTTCATTGTGCATAGTGTTTCTTATATGTTTTCATGTTCATTATGTGTGTTAAACATGGTAGCACAAACACTTTAATAAATCCTTACATCCATGGGTTAGTAGCATGATATTCAATCAACACAATAAAAGGAAAACCCATTAGAAACTGATTTATTGCTTCCTATATGAAGTGAGTATGGTCTATTTTTTATTTCTCATATTTAGCATGTAGACCAGTGACTAGACTACTTCAAAATGGAAGATTCATTATGAGTAGGATGCAAAGATTGCATTACATACTCCAAAATCTTGCTAAAAAAATGAAACTAGAATGTAGAAATATGAAACTAAGCTAAGAATGAAAATAAGATTCATTATCCATTATGCTAAATGAAATGCAAGTAATCTAAGAAAATAAATTCTATGCAAGTTAAGATTCCTACAATGCACTATAAAACCCTAGATGAAATTTAGCATTATTTACTTGAAAATGAGGATGGGATCCATTATGCCTTGATTGAGCTTGATTTTATATAAATACCATGAGAATGAATGGTTGATATTCGATCTTTAAGAGTGGTTGAGATTATTTCTCCCTCAATCCATGTGAGCTTAATCCACGTGATTAGCCATTGATTGGTCAAAGTTGTGCTTGTTTGGTTGAAGATGAGATGAAATAGCAATTTTCTCCCTTTAATTCCTTTTTAATTAGAAATTGATGCACACACATACATTTCGAATGGGTTCAGTTAATTAAAAGGAGGTTAGGACTATTAAGGGACTTTGATTTATCAACTAAAAACCTTGATGTTTGAATTTGAGTTTTGCTTGATGATTATTGATTTAATTATGAAAGTATCTTGATTGAATTTACTTCAATTATCTAGCCTAATATTTAAATGTATTTGAATAGGTTTTTAGGCCAATTAATCGATATTAGGGGCTCTTAGTTTACTAGACCAATTTTAGGTGATTACATTTTCCCCTCTTTGAATCGATGTGCGAGTAGTGCATGGATTCAAATAACTTCCGATGTCAAGATGTTGAATAGTTTGATATGAAGTGATGAAACTATTCTTGATTGAGAGATAATTTCAAACTTGATTGAAGGTTCAAATATATTGGTTCTAAACTTGATTGAATGAATACTTATGATACCGACTCTGAGCTTGATTGAACGAAGATCAATAGAAGAGAATCGGAATGTTCAGCTTGATCTGAAGCGATGAAATTGAATGCTTTTTTGATGATGATGACAACTAGCCAATTTGATGTGAAGCGGTGAAATTGATCAATATCAGAAAAGACTCTTAAACCAAAAGGTTGATTTGAATGAGTAACCATCTTGATAAAGTGCGATGAAACTGATTACTGTTAAGCGAATGATTGAGGTAATTAATTTGATATGGGTCCTAATGAATCCAATTACCTAATTTGATATGAAGTGATGAAACTATTCTTGATTGAGAGATAATTTCAAACTTGATTGAAGGTTCAAATATATTGGTTCTAAACTTGATTGAATGAATACTGATGATATCGACTCTGAGCTTGATTGAATGAAGATCAATAGAAGAGAATCGAAATGTTCAGCTTGATCTGAAGTGATGAAATTGAATGCTTTTTTGATGATGATGACAACTAGCCAATTTGATGTGAAGCGGTGAAATTGATCAATATCAGAAAAGACTCTTAAACCAAAAGGTTGGTTTGAACGAGTAACCATCTTGATAAAGTGTGATGAAACTGATTACTGTTAAGTGACTGATTGAGGTAATTAATTTGATATGGATCCTAATGAATCCAATTACCTAATTTGATATGAAGTGATGAAACTATTCTTGATTGAGAGATAATTTCAAACTTGATTGAAGGTTCAAATATATTGGTTCAAAACTTGATTGAATGAATACTGATGATACCGACTCCGAGCTTGATTGAATGAAGATCAATAGAAGAGAATTGAAATGTTTAGCTTGATCTGAAGTGATGAAATTGAATGCTTTTTTGATGATGATGACAACTAGCCAATTTGATGTGAAGCGGTGAAATTGATCAATATCAGAAAAGACTCTTAAACCAAAAGGTTGGTTTGAATGAGTAACCATCTTGATAAAGTGTGATGAAACTGATTACTATTAAGTGACTGAATAAGGTAATTAATTTGATATGGATCCTAATGAATCCAATTACCTAATTGGGAAGACACTACCAAATTGATGTGATTCAATGAAACAGATATGCCCCCAGGGACTTGACTGGTTTGAAATAGATTAAACACTTGCCTGAACACTTTGATGTGAAGTGATGAAACTACTCATGCAGAGAAAGATCAACAGATCTCAACTTGATATGGATTTTGATGAAGTTGAGGTGCCCCTACCAATGAGGTCTTTCTTGATTTGAGGTTTTGCCACTTGTTTTTCATGAGAATCTTGGACAAGTTGGAATGTTCTTAGGCAATTTTGACAATGTATGATTGTTTTGATAGATTTTGGCAGAGTTGTAAGTGTTGAGCAAACACATCAAGCACAAAAGCATGGGGAGATCAAGCACATTTTATCCCTAAATACAATTGGCATAATATGAAAACCCTTGCTCGCAAACTTAGGCACACTTCAAGATCTAATCAGTCTAAGACCACTATCAACCATGCAATGGGTTAATAATGTCGTATTAGGCAAATCCAAATGCTTAGGAAGGTATGATATGGTGAGTGTCTTGGGGGACTTACTATCTCTCTTGCACTTGGATTATCTTAGTTTCGGAGGTGAACCAGGTAGCTTCTACACTAAAGTGTTTAGTCTGGGAATCTATTTGAATACACCCTTAATAGTCACGCAAGATTGAATGAGGCCTATAGCCCTATGAAGAAATGCACTTGCCTTCCAAGACTTTAATCTCAAAGAAGTGTTTGATTATAGTGGGTTGGAAGAGGTTGTATTTTCCTTGTTCCCACTTAAGTTGTTCTCAGGAGCTTTTTTCCTCAACCAGAAGGCTCGCTAACGGTAATGCAATAATGAAATGGATTGGCGTCTTAGGAGTCTGGATTTCTAATTTTTCACTAGGGAAAAGAGCATAATCTCCTATCCATGTTATTTTCTCCCAAGCACATCAAACAGATTGTTCATTCCTAGGTCTTTTTCAAAGTGATAAAATCAACGAGTCTAGGTTTATGATTGTCTAGTAAGACAAGAGCATACACCCCTATCAATCATTTGAACACTACAAAGGACCTTGATAAAGTGTGCCTAAGAAAATCAATTATTGCGAACTCAAAGTTTAGTTTTAATATCCAAGGCAACCTGCAAGTAATTCATTAGTAGTCTCAATTAATTCTCTTCGACAAGTCATCCTACAATCATAAATACGTTATTATTTTCACAAACATTGTTTGAGATAGTGGGATTTGACAAACAAAATCTTCTTCAAATCGACCTGCAAACACTAGTTAGGTTGCCAAATAGATCAACCAAAAATTCAACAAGACAAGATTAGCAGTTAGAAACCAAGCACCAAGTCAATCAAACCCTAAACATTTATCTTGTTCCCTAGTACAATAAAACAAGACGGTGCCCCCTTTTCACCATAAAATCATACGATAAAACTCAGCAAGTAAAATGATAAAACCATAAAGGATAGTCTTTCATATGATAATTATCACTGCATGAAATTATGAAACTTAACAAACCTTAATATTGTACGATCATTCACATAGTACAAAATGATGAACCAGTTTCACCATAATATCGTAAGATAATTTGCACTATTTCGTATGATTTTCTATGGAGTTTCAGAAATCATAAAAAAATAAGCATGAAGTGAGGCTAAAATCCAAATTTTGAGCCCCACAGTGGGCACTAGAAGTGTGTGCGTGAAAAGTGGTTAGCACAAACACTTTAATAAATCCTTACATTTATGAGTTAGTAGCATAATATTCAATCAACATAACAAAATGAAAACTCATTAGAAACTGATTTATTGCTTCCTAAATGAAGTGAGTATGGTCTATTTTGTATTTCTCTCAGATTTAGTATGTAGACCAGTGACTAGACTACTTCAAAATGGACGATTCATTATGAGTATGATGCAACAATTGCATTCTCTTCTCCAAAATATTGCTACAAATAACACAACTAGAATGTAGAAAGATGAAACTAAGATAAGAATGCAACTAAGATTCATTATCCATTATGCTAAATAAAATGCAAGTAATCTAAGAAATTAAATGCTATGCAAGTTAAGAATCCTACAATGCACTATAAAATCCTAGATGAAATTTAGCATTATTTACTTGCAAATGAGGATGGGATCCATAATGCCTTGATTGATCTTGATTTTATAGAAATCCCATGAGAATGAATGGTTGAGATTAGATCTTTAATAGCGGCTGAGATTCTTTCTCTCTCAATCCATGTGAGCTTAATCCACGTGATTATCCATTGACAGGTCAAATTTGTACTTGTTTGGTTGAAGATGAGATGAAATAGCAATTTTCTCCCTTTAAATCATTTTAATTATAAATTGATGCACACACATGTGTTGAATGGGTTCACTTAATTAAAAGGAGGTTAGGACTATTAACGGACTCTGATTTATCAACTTAATAGCCTTGATATTAGAATATGAGATTTGGTTGATGATTATTGATTTAATTATGCAAGTAGGTTGATTGAATTTACTCACATAATTAGGCCTAGTACTTAAATGCCTTTGATTAGGTTTTTAGGCCAATTAATCAGCATTAGGGGATTTTAGTTTACTAGACCAACTTTAGGTGATTACATTCATTACTATTTTATTATCTAATTAGATTAACATTTATAATAGATCAATTAAGTTTATAATATCTTGGGATAACTAATTCACCCCCCTATAAGTTATTCATACTATTCAAGATTTTGTATAATAGCTTGGTCCCTTTCAAATAAAGTTTTACTCCTTGAGGGAGATCTTGGTTGGTTGAACAGGTGGTTGGAGAATATTATTCTGATAAAGAAATTAATTCAATGTTGGATGATATAGAATGCACAAAAATTTGAGAATGAATAACTGAAGGAAAATATAATGGAAGCAAATGTCTGTATCAATAAGTTGAAAGAAAAAATCCAAAAATTTAAAGACAAAGAATCCAGTCTGGAGTTGAAGGAATCAAAAGAAAATGTTTCAGATCTAAAGCTACAGCTAGAGAACTACAAGAAGATTGAACAAATCTTGAAAAACATCATCAAACATAAAGTGGAAAAAAATGTGAAGCTAGACCAAGAGCTGAAGAAGCTGAAATCAAAAGCAAAGGTATGTGAGAGCAACACAATTATGGAACAACTTTTATCAATGCAGAAAAGAAACAAGGATAAAGAAGGGCTTAAGTTCTCTAATGAGAAATTGGATCACAACATTAGGGGTGAGGGAAAATTGGTTGAAACTAAAGAAAAATCTAAAGTCACAAGTAAGGTTTGGAATGTTGATACACCAATGAAGATATCTCCAACTAGGAAACCAAATTCTCAAAGGTACTCATCATTTAATGGTTATTGTTCTCAATGCAAAATGTTTGGACATAAGGTTGTAGTGTGTATAATCAAGATGGAATAGAATATTAAATGTTTTAAGTGTCCTAAATTTGGTCATAAAGAAAATCAATGTAGAAGTCAGTTATCTTATCCGATTAAGTGGAAAGGAATGAGTAATATTTTTCATGGTCACTTCTATTTGTCATGGATATGGTCACAAAGCTAATCAATATAGATCTAGAGTCCAATCGGTCAATTTGGGTCAGAGGAATATTATATGTTAACACATGCAGGCATGTAGCCCCTCCGGTGAGATCTAAAAATGAGAATAAAATTGTAGAATAAGTTGAAGAATCCAAGAAGAAGATAGTTATAGTGTGGAAGAAGGAAACAAGTGAAGGAAGTTTGTTTGTGGAACTGGATCCTGATGTAAGTTATTATGGTAACTAATCCATCCACTTTGTCTTAGGGGGAATATTGCAAAGCATATTTCGTTGATTCCCCCTCTCCAAAATAAGGTATAATGTATTTTTCAGAGTAATTAAGTTTGATATGATTGATTGAAATATGAAGTACATTTTTTGGCATCATAAATACACTTTTTAATGGGAAATAATCATGATTTATTAAGGATGAATTTGCTTGAGTTTTAATTCATTTTTACATCTTGCAACGAAAGTAACAAAGTGTTATAGAGCAAGAAGACTTGAAGGTAGAAGTAAATCAGAAGTGAAATCATGGAATCCAGGTTGATAGTCAAATAATCCAATGATGATATTCTAAAGAATATAGAAGGATTCGAAATGGACAAATGTGATCATCAAAAAAGAAGGGAAATGGAACAAGGATTGAGTGTTGAGGAATTACAGAATATAAAAACCTTGGGTATGGATTTGTGGGGAAAATTCCCTTGGTTTTCTGATAAATAATCTGTTATATTCCTATTGAGTTGGGTTAAGGATGGTAGTATTATTCTAGAAAAACCCTATCTAATCATGAAGGAATCCATTAAGGCAATTAGTAGTTTGTGCAGTGTTGGTGCTTGCCCAGGGAAAAAGAAGATAAAATACAAAGATGTAAAGGAGCTTTGGTATTATTAAAGATCCTTGAGCTTTACTAATCAACACAATTGCTGATTTCGTTGTTAGGTACATTGCATATGGTATTACTTATAACATCTAATTTCAAAATTGTAATGACTCTACTTCTGCTATTGTTGTATATCTTGCACAGAATATTATGAAGGAGAATTAATAGTTTAATTTGTGTAGTTTGTTAATGGAGAATTTATTTGAGAACATCAGAATCTTTGTGGTTGCGGGACACTCTTTCCATTTTGGGTCTCTACTTATGTGTTTGGTGTTCTAATTTCTAAATTCATTACCATCAAGAAAGAATGTTGTATCCTTGTCTAGTATCCTCGTCGAAAAACAAGTTTATAGATACTTGGAATATTTGGAAGACAAAGAGAATGCTTGCAAAGTTTATTTCTTATCATTACAGATGAATTTGTACTCTAGTGTGGTATTATCTAGTGCTATGCCTATCAATATTTTTGAGGAGGGTTCCTCCTTCAGTAAAAAGTAATTTGAGGTTATCATTGGTAGTTCCCCTTTGGAACCTAAAAGAAGGATAAATATCTCTAAAGGAAAATAAGTTATCACTAAGATGTCAAAAGAGAAGGAAACGTAAGATGTTCCTTTGTATGAATATGATTTTTTTGATCCAGATGAAATTAATTCTATGATAGAGGAAGATTATTTCAATAAGATTGGTGAAATGTTGTATGCCTTCTCTCCGGTCAATAAACCTAGTATAGAAGATATTGTACTTGACTATATGTTGAAAAGGGGTATTATTGTTTCTCCTAATTCTGAGTTTTTACTAGATGATTTAGTAAAGGTTATTGAAGAAAGGGTGTTGTAGGAAGGATGTGAAGGATATGAGATCAAAAATTTAATTGAGAACAGATATGTCAGTTCTAAATAGAAATTGTACAAACATATTGGTGAGACAAAAGAGTGTATTAAGGAAATTCTAACATTTACAGGTATTGTCTCCGGTGGCCTACTACTATTGATGATTTTAGAAGTAAAATTGATGCTATTAAATCTAAATTGAGTGAGATTGGAAAAATTTTGACTTTTTCAAGGAAAAATATGGAAAACAAAGAATTAGAGCTGGCGGTTTGCATTCTGAACTGTTGTCTATTCGGAGACATAGAGAAAATGTGGTCAAGAATTTCTAGTTGGTAAAAAATATTGTTGAGGTCTGGTTGGATCATATCTTTGGGATAATTTATAATGCTGAGAATTACTTTCTATAGTACCCATCTCCAGATAATTTTTATCTATTATCTACAATTGATTTATTGATTTTATACGATAGTATGTGTTCAGATGAGTTCTATAGTGCAAGCTTGGAAGAATATTCTTCACATCATGAAAGAAAGGTACAATATTTTTTTCCTTATGAAAAGTGTTATTTTTACTTAAGATTGTTTGTGTTTTGGACCTTTTTCATTGTTGGAAAAATGGGGGAGAAAATTAAGAGAGAATATAAAATATATTTCTCATCTAAGGGGGAGTTTTTGGAGTTTTGGAAATTTTTGTGTTTTTGCTATTTTTCCATCAATGCCAAAGGGGAAGATTGTTGAAATGGCATGGCATTATTTTCATTGATGAAAAAACCTATGGTCTGGATGGTGAATAATGTAATATGGTGTTGTTTTGGTAAGTTATATGGAGTGAATCCTCACTCTGGTTATGGGAGTATTTTTGGTTACATATGTTGAAGGCAATTAGTGCAGAATTATAAAGACCAATATTTTAATATTGGTTGTTGTGCTTTATTCCTTTTCATGTATTCTTTCTATCTAGACATGCATACACCGTATTACATATCTTTTGACATGTCAAAGATGGAGTCACTCATGTTCCTTTGGTTGGTTCTAAATTTGATGATATCCTTACATGGTCCTGGCTATGGCATTCCCATCGGCACAAAAATATATCCTATGTACTTTAATATTCAATATATTTCGGTAATTATGGAATGAAATGTACTTATCATATATATGACCTATCTATGGGTCTCGTGGTAATGTGGAAGGAATATCTTAACATGTGACCTATCTTTTGGGTCTGATGTTAGCATGCTTTAATGAATATTTACATATAATTATTCATGCTGACATGTTTGGTTGGCCAACTCTTTATAGATTTATATCATTTCTACGGTCATATATTTAGATCATATTTTTGGTTTCATACAATGGTTATGATTAACAGATGCAAAACACAAAAAAAAATGAAAGAGAAGATAAGGTGATGTGAAAAATAATAAGGATAGTCAGTGAAAGGAGATACAATACAAATTTTATGCAAAGAGGTGGTAGTAGGATTTTTATAGTTGATTATGTTGGAATTTTTGTTGTTTGAGGTGTTAACATTCATTTTTTTTCATTGATGTCAACATATGTTTCAGTTGGAAGTTTCAGAAAGATTGGTTATCACATGTACAAGCAAGATTGACAGTTCTGTATGGATAGTGTATGGTGTTTCAGTATGCAAGCATGGAGTTGTGTAGAGGTAAGTATGTACACCTTATATTTAAGATCACTAGATTTAATATTGTCATTTGCATGAGTTACGGTTATTGTGGTGAAGACTGGTTACATAGCAGAGATAGATGATTATGATAGAGATGGTCTCTAAGTTTTTGGGGTAACATAGATGCGAGCATGAGTTATGGAATGTGAGATTAAGGCATGATATAAGACACATGAGAAAACATTCTTTGTGATTCTTGGATCACTAAATTATTGGTGACGTCAGCTGAGGTGTGTAGACTTGCGAAGACCTATTTGGAGCCGACCACCGAGATGTAACGTGCTTAGTGAATGGCGAGTGTGAATTATGGATCTTGGCATGTAACTAATGGTTTGTATTTTTTATTTAATTTTTAAGGTACCATGTGTATCTTAGCAAGGGTCTATGTAATTATTTGTGCATTGAGGAAGTCTTAACAGGCCGACCTAATTGCTTGGTGTATCTTGTTTAAAGGAAAATAGTGTCTTGATGTGAAAAAGTAGGGATTGGATGTTGCAAGCATGAGGATGTGAGTTCTCCTGGATATAGAGTATTGATTATGTTTTTCATGCACTTCATTAGAAATATATAGGCAAAGAAAGTTTCTATCAGTCAGTTCATTGTTATAAGTATGCTTTCATACTTCTTTTTAGATAGTCGATCCAGAAGGTGGGTTTAACCTTCACATTTGAGAAGTGTGCTTTGGCAGTGAGCTATTTATTTCATTCAATGCCTAACAAGGTTGAAAGGACTCCTAACAAGGTCTATCCTTTCAGAGGGACTTTTTACTAGATGTAATAATCAACTCCTAATAGGGCTAGATCTCTCCTAACAGGGATACAATATTTCTAGTGCATTATTTGTGGTATTAATTCCCACCGAGGTTTTTCCCTTAACATGTTTTTCCTCGACAAAAAATACTTGTATTATGGTGTTATTCTTGAAGTGTTCAAATTTGCATTATGTAATTGGTTTATAAGTTTAAAGTTTAAATATTTGGGCACACAACTGATTCACCCCCCTCTCAGTTGTGTTGATAGACTATTATTCCTAACATATTCATATATGTATCTGTTGTATATATTTGTTGTGCTATCAACCAAAACTAAATTCGTGCATGTACAAATGCAACTTAATTAGTTCATGTTTTGATTGTAAGATAATTTGTGTATTAGTTGTGATAGCTGGGTTTTGTATCTAGGATAGTTAGCATGACTTATAATGAGCCCACTGATAGTGAGTCTATCAACGGTGATTATTTTGGCAGTGATCCTTCATTATAAAAGTCACCTTAATTTGTGTCACCCTAACCATTGTTTATATTCATGAGAATTATCTTCTCTGTATTTTTTCCCATATTGGGTTTTCCATGTAAATTTGATGTTCAATGTGCATAGTGTTTTTTATATGCTTTCATGTTCATTTTTTTTATTATCTTATTGCATTGACATTGATATTGGATCAATTAAGTGTAAAAATATCTTGGGATAGCTGATTCACTTCCCCTCTCAATTATCCAAACTGTTCAACAATAATAACACTCAATGTTGCTCTTATTTGATTTGTTCTTCTTGCCTTGTTTGGAGTTGTTCTGAGAGTTTCTTTCTCCCTCATGAATGCTTTCTCATCCGTAGATTTCTTCTTGAACATTTCCTTGTCCTGAGCTTCCATGACCTCTGCCTCTTGAGCTTCATCCAGAGTTGTTTCTTCCTCTCCCCTTTCCTCTTGCATTGGCTTGAGCTTTCAAAGCTTACTCTTGAGAATAAGTTGCAAACCTATTTAGGTGTTGCTCATGGGTTTGGAGGGAACCCATTAACTCATCCACTATAAAAGTGGAGATATCCTTTGCCTCTTCAATGAAAATTACTATTGTATCAAATTTTGAGGGAAAACATCAGAGGATTTTCTCCACTTTTCTCTACTCCTCCATGGTTTCACCATTCGTCCTCAACTAGTTCATAAAATCAAAGACTCTTGTGCTAAAATATGAAATGGAATCATTGTCCTTCATTTGAAGAGTCTCAAAATATCTTCAAAGCATCTAGAGATTCTCCAATCTGACTTTATCAGTCTCATTTTAGCTTGTTTGGAGGATTTTCCAAGCTTATTTATTATAGTTAGCTATTGCTATTCTAGGAAATATTGACTCTATCAAGGTTGTCTTTACAAGACTTAATGCTTTTGCATCTTTCCTCCTTTTTTCCTTCAACTAGTTCTTTTAATTATTGTTGAGGGAAGAAAACTAAGCTGAGTCAATTATATCCAAAAACCCATTGACTACAAGCTCCCATAAATATTTTGCAACCATAATGGTCTTCATCTTCTTTAACCAAACATAATAGTTCTATTGATTAAAGGATGGTGGTTTCTACCAGCTCTTTCCTTCATCTCCAACCATGTCTCCTACATAAGAAATTCAAATACCTAAAGAAAAAAATGCCCAACTCACAAGGATTTAGAGCCAAATGGCTCTAATACCAAATTGGAAATATAAATCTACCTAGAAAGGAGTTATGATACTAAATTAGAAGCAAAAATTTATCCACAAAGGAGCTATGATACCAAATTGGAAATATAAATCTTCCAACAAAGGAGCTTGATACCATGAAACAAACTAAAATCCCTAAAACAAGACAGAACACAAAACTTGCAAACTTTGTTTTCCTAGTCGTTGGGAATGCACAATGAAAGTAAAACTCAAACAAAAAAATTAGAGACATGCCATATTAATTTATATTCAAATATGGAAATGAATATTTACAAAATAAATAAACTATGAACTCGTAAAATACAAACTATGACTGCAACTACTGACAACAAAATAACTTGCAGTATTTTGGAGTTGCACCCAAACACCTAGAGCTTCTCAGAGCTCTTACAATCTTCTCACTTGGAGCTTACAAAGATTTAGAGAAATCACTTCTTAATAAATCAACACACAGTTTCTGCTATCATAAAATTCATTGAATCCCACAGAGCATAAAAATGTTCTTTTTGTTGGTACATACACTTCATTTGTTTTTTAAATCTGGAAAACATTCTTTTCCCTTTTGTTGTTTATTTCCCACAAAAATCCTTCTCAAAATTCAAATTTCAAACTTACCTACCAAAATAAATTCACTTAGTTGTTGCTGTTGCACATCAGGAGACAGAAAGAGATTTCATTCTCCAAATTCTATGCTACACTTACTCTTGACTGGGAGCTCCTGACAGGTAAGTGTGCAGGTCAGGATCTAGACAATTCAAAATTCTAACATATAATTGGTTGATATTGCATTCTTCATACAATCAAAGGGATTGGTGATGACATTCTAGAGCTTAAAGACTTGCACTATGCATTGCTATCTGTGTGAGATAACATCAAATTTGTAGGCTTCTTTGCATTTCTTATCAGTGTTTCATGAAAGGATTATCCCCATCATAGGAATTGTAGGAAAAACAACATCAATTATGGTTTGGGCTTTAAATCTCCAAACTTTTTTCATTCTAGGATTTTGGTTGCAATCCTTCTCTAGGTGATTCCAACTATGACAATTTAGTCAAAAAAAATCTTATTTTCCTCAATTTTGTGGATTGGATCCAATGATCACCCTCAACACACAACATAATTTTGCTAGGTATTTTCCTGATCGCTGCGATTTGGAGATGAGCACATAGATATGTGTATTCTTCAATTATTTATGCATCTATATCAAACAAGGTTTATAGAGATTCCAACCTTTTGACCAATATTCTAGAAGATGACATCACATTTGGAAATATTGTTTGTCTTAAAATCAAGTTACAACCAATTAGCATAGGTTGAGGTTTGATTGCATCAAATTACCAAACTTGGCAAACTTAGACATCATATTTATAATTGTAATTGAATTTGGATGAATCTAAAAAAATTCAAACAAATTGAACAAAATATAAATTAATATATTATTTATTAAAATAAATAATCACTTTCAAAATTGTATCCCAACTTAAATTTAATGCAAAAAATGTAATTAGACTTAAAGAAATACTAATAATACTCACTATTGTTAGTCTATTAAAACAGATATAACCCAAAATCCAATTGAAAGTATTAGACAAATAAATGAAAAAAAAAACAAGCAGAATAACAATATTAGACAAACATGATGTAAATTCTCAGAGGCATAACAACATCAAATAAAATCTATATTATGCTATCCTAGCATATCCAATATATCTCCAATATCGTGTTATGCAAATATAAGTAAGGAAGCTTGTTTATATAGGCAAAGGAGTAGGTGAAGGCACCTACATGTGGTAGGTGGGGGCACCTACATTTAGTAAATGAAGGCACCTACATGTGGTAGGTGGAGGCACCTACATTTAGTAAATGGAGGCACCTACATTTGGTAGGTGGAGGCATCTTCATTTCGTAAATGGAGGCACCTACATTTGGTAGGTGGAGGCACCTACATTCTCACCTAAGCAAGATTAAAAACATGTGATAAAAATCCTAGGAATAAAGGAAAATATAATTAACTCATCTAGGAAATAAAATCCTACACTAACAACTATAAATTTTAAAAATTTACCTCTTGAATGAGAGATGCAATTTTTTTTGTTTGCATTATATGTATCTACTGATTTAATTTATCAAATTTATTAAAATAAATTTGAAGTTTAAGAAACATTTATAAGAAAATTTATAAAACGTATTTTGTGAAAATGTATCTTCGATTTAATTATTTATTAAAATTCATTTGGTTATATACATATAATAAATAAAATATAATTTTAAAATAAAATAATTGAAATGGATATATTTGAATATTTTAAAATAAGTGTTGATATTGGTATTGATTTGATGATTAAGTTCTGGTGTTTTTTTTTTTCAATTTTCTTAAGATATTATTAAATGTTTAAATGGGGATAGTCTCTCATTTATCATGTCAGGATTAATAACTAACAATAAAATATTTCTATAATAGAAAATATTTTTTTATCTGCAACTTGGCAGCATTGACGAGGTCGTCCTCGGCTAACAGTAGTTAATGCTGGTATTATGTACATCTTCCCCTCCATTTATAGGTGGTGTATTGATTATGGGATCGCATTCACCAGGCGATACCATAGAGGTTAGGGTTAGGACCTTCAAGCAAGCGTTGAGTGAGGAAGTCACGATCCCTTTTAGAGCCAATTTCGTGGTTGATGGCGGAAGAAAACCAAACCCAAGAGATGGAACCAGTGATCGAGGTAAGAATGATACCCCTGCTACTACTTGTATTGTCAAGCCTAATGAACAAATGTCCTTGGATATTGAGGCAGAGAAGGATAAACTTAGGAACTCCTTTATAATCCTTGCATCCCAAGACATTAATAAACTTCCTTCAAGAACTTTCCTCAATGATTGGATTCACAACATTTGGGACAAAAAATTTGGCTTTCACTTTTCTTTTCTTTGGATGATTCAAAAAGATTGTTTTTTTATTTTCTTCACTAACCATAACTCCCAGAGAGAAATTGTAAACAAATTTTTTTGGAAGATTGGCTCTTCTTTCTTTAGGACTTTTCCATGGTCGCCTAATATTGGTCATAATGAAGTTTTGGACCTGTAGAGCCCATGTTGGATTAACATTGTCAACCTTCCTCCCTTCATGTGGAATATTATCCCACAAGCCTTGGAACCAACTGGTACTTTCCTCAGAGTTGATAGAACATACATCTTGCTTCCTCATACAGATGCTAGGGTATTGATTATGATTAACCTAGGGAAAGATTTGCCTAGTGAAATTTTTTTTGAACTTGGTGACCAGTCCTATGTTTTCCCCATTTCCCTTCTGGGATGTCTTAACTCTTTTTTCCTATGCAGAAGAGAGGGTCACATGAGGCATGATAACTCTCTCTTAAAGAAGAAGATGAAAAATTTGTTACCCAGTTCTGATAACATTGGTAGTGAGGGTGTTGTGAAACCTGTAAAAAAACTAAGATCCGTTGAAACCTGGATGTGGACCCTCTTGTTACCTTAGATGCTCTCAATGATTCCTTAGAATCGTTGAGAACTACATTAAATAAGAACTCTTGCCCCATCCCACCTACTAGGTCTAACCTTGATTCTTTGGAATCATTTCCCCAGGTTAAAGACATTAATTTTGGTTTGATTTCTTGGGATCCCAAACCCAAACATAGAACTCAGAATGCTCAGCAGATTATTCTTAATAAGATTAAAAGGATATCGGGCCTCAAACACAGATTTAGGAACCCTCCTCCCTCAGGGACTCTTGTGATCGAGCCATCCATTTCATCCCCCAAAAAGAGTTTTGTGCTAGGAGAAAGGTGGTTGAGGGGGACACTATTGATAGGCGTAAATAGATACCCCCAAGTTCTAGCCTGGGGGAGGCTGGTAGGGTTGAAGTAGAACCCCATGGTGGGATAGATACTATCAGAAAGGCTTATGATATTGATGATGAGTTGAGAAATGTTTCTATTATAGTTGTCTTGGCTCTATTACCTTCTTTCCCCACTCCCAAGGAGAGTCATTCCGCTCCCATGGAGAATGGACTTTCTTCTCCAGACATCACCACCCCACTATTAGATGGGTATGAAGATGAGCCTGGCTCTGAAGAAGGTGAGATCAAGTGGTCAAAGTTGGCTATTGTTGAGTTCAAATATGGATGGAAAAGTGGCTTTGTTTTTAATGCCAAGAAGAAGTGTAGGAAGCCTATAGCTAGAAAATCTAGCTTAGATAGTTGTGGGGTAGGTGATAAGATGCAAGATGAGGGTGGGGAGCCCAGAGTCAAAACCCAACACTATTTCTTGCATCAAACCATTGAAAATCCAAAAGAGGAAATTACCTAATTATTTTAAGAGCTTCCAAGCTCCTATGGATACCGACCCTTAAGTTGATTATGGAGGTCAGGTGCGCATCTTGGAATGTGAAGGGATTGGAATCCCTAGATAGCAAGTATGTCGTTAGGAGGTTTATTAAGATGCAGAAAGGTTTTGACTTTCTTCTATTACAAGAAGTTAAAGCAGTTGGGTTCACCTTAGAAGTGGCTCTGAAAAGCATCTAGGAAGATGCTAAGGTTTTCTACACCAAACACCCAAAAGGAAAAAGGGGATGTGCCATTCTGATCAATCCCAGATGGCATAAGATGATCGTTGACTGGGTTTTCTCCCCATGCAATAGAATAGTCTGGGTGATCCTAAAGTATGAAGAGTTTGAATTTGACTTTTGTTCGATATACGCACCCAATGATCACTATGATAGAATTAAGGTTTGGAATTGGATGTGTAGCATGAAAGATCTACCATAGATTTTGTAGGGGATTTTAATATGGTGAAATACCCATAGGATAAAGGGGGGGTCTAAAATGAAGTGGAAAGTTAATGATAAATACGTTTGGTCCAAAATGATCAGTAAACTTAGCTTGTTTGATCCCCTTGGTGGATAGAAGCTAGAGTACAAGGGGATTTGGCACACGTGATCTAACTTTCAGAAGGGGTGCAAAAGGATTTATTGTAGGTTGAACATATTTTATGCTAACAAAGACCACTTCAGTTTCAAGAAGCATAAAAATGGAGTGAGTGTTAGGGTGGTACCATACACTTTATTTGATCACCACCCTATAGTTTTCTCAATCTTTCAGTTGGGGAGAACCTCACACCCCAGTAAGGGCCTTAATTCATTTTCCCTTAATACTACTCTCTTGGGGGATGATGACATCAAGGAAACTTCCCTCATGATCAGATGGTTCAACAATGACATTGCTAATCATCATAGTGCCATTGAGAAATGGGTATAGTGTATTGAGAGTTGGAAAACCATGTTTCAAGTGGTGGGAAAGAAAAGAGCTAAAGAATTTAGGAGATAAGAATTTGGATTACATAATAAGCTTTGTCAAGCTAAATATACCATTCAAAAAGATCCTTCTAATAAGGAGGCTCTGGAAAGCTTAACCTATACCAGGGACTCACTGAGAAGAGTACAACAGTACAAGATCCATGGTGCCAAGAAAAAATCCAGAGTTAATTGGATCAAGGATGGAGATAGGGGATCAAGTTATTTCTTCTAATTGCTCAAAATAAAAGAAGCCAAGGTCAATATTGACTATATCTACAACAAAGGAAATACTATTAGATCTCAGGAGGAGATTCTACAAACCTTTGTAGACTTTTACTCCAAACTCTTCACCTTGGAGGAAGAGGGGACAACTGTGGAGGAGGTGAGGAACAAGATCAAAAGCAATATTCGTCCTCAAGTGAGTGAGGAAGATGCTCTCGCCTTTAGAAGACCTATTTAAATTGATGAGATTAATGATGTCATTCTCAATATGAGTAATGAGAAGGCACCAGGGCTTGATGGATTACCTATTGAATTTTATAAAGAAAACATTGATTGGATTGGTCAGGACCTACTACAGGTATACAATGAGGCTATAAAGGAAGGTACACTGGGAGTAGTGATAAACGAAGGAACTATTAAGCTTATACCCAAAGAAGGGGATAAGACAGTTATCAAGAACTGGAGGCCAATTACCCTTCTTAATGTGTCCTACAAAATTTTGGCCAAACTATTAGCTAGATGAATTGTAGATATTCTGCCTAAAGTGATCAGCCCCACCCAAACTGGATTTGTGAAAGATAGGTACATACTGGAAAATCATATCACTTGTTGGGAGGCCATGGATTGGGCCAAGACTTCCAGTCAATAGGTCAGTATGTTATTGATTGACTATGAGAAGGTGTATGACAAGATTGAGTGGAGATTCATCTTGATGATGTTAGAAGCACTGTGATTCCCCAAAGCATTCATCAGATGGTGTTGTCATTGATGAAGGGAGCTATAGATATTGTGAAGATCAATAGGACTAGATCTGGATCATTCCCTCTATCCAGATCTATCAGACAAGGATGCCCTCTTTCCCCTACACTTTTTGTTATTACGGCAAAATCATTATTTCATATTCTCAGGGACAATTCACTCTCTCCTAGAGTGAAGGGTATTTTGTTTCCAGATAATAAGGAATTGTCTAATATCCAGTTTGTGGATGACACTTCCATAATCATAGAGATGAATGAGATAAACTTTAGTAATCTCATAACTAAACTAGAGATATTTTTCTTATCCTCAAGTAGAAAATTATCCATCCCTAAGTCCACCTTGTTGGGATGGCAAGATTCCCCACCTAGCTGGATTAAAAAAATTTATTACTCCTGGGGAGGACCTCTACATCAGGTCAGGAACCTAGGAATACCATTCTCGGTCAACCCTTACTTGAAATATATGTGGGAGTGGGTTAAGAATAGAATTGAAGGGAAGGTAAATAAGTGGAACAATAGGTTCCTCTCTCTGGCAGGGAGATTGCAAGTATGTCAGAAGATTCTCTTTGCATATATAGTATACTACGCATCGGCCTGGCTATTTAATCAATCACAGATTATTTTTATCCAAAGTTCATTAAAGGCTTTTTATGGTCTGAAGGAAAAGGAAATAAGAAGAGACATTTTCTTAAGTGGGATCGGTGCATCAAGAGTACTAAGCAAGGAGGATTGGGGTTGAAAGAACAGAGATGCCAAGGCATTTCCTTGGCAGTCAAATGGATTGCCAAAGCCACCCAAGGGAATGAGTCTTGGAAGACTTTGATTAGGAACAACAAGGGAAGAGTTGTACCTACACATGATAGAACTTGGAAAAACATTCCTATTAATGACCTTCTATTAGGGAAGTTCAAATTGAAAGTGGTGGGGTCTGCTATTTTCTAGTCTATTTGGAAGGGATGGGAGGAGGCTAGACATTGTGTCTCAAGCAATGGAATATTTGACCACAACCAAAACATATGTGGAGAAAAGTATAGTTGGTAGAATCTCAGTAAGGGAGATAAGCCTCTAGTGCTTCTACAAGGATTCTTTGTGAGGAAATGGGACTCTTTGGGCATCATCTCTTTCTCGGATATTGTTCAAAATAGGGAGTTGGTCATCTGGAAGAAACTAGTAGATGAATTTGATCTTCTCCCATCCCACTGGGGAACTTATTCCATCCTAAAGGAGGCAAGCCTACCTCTCAAATTCTCCAGACCCTTTGTGTTAATATAAATAGGTTAGACTTTCTTAAATGGTTTGATGGTACCCCCCTTTGAAATACTAAAGCCAAATCGGTCTATAAGATTCTTGTTGGGACTAATGATATTTTTTAGCATATTAATACAAAATGGAAACTTAGTCTTGACTATACTGTTTGGAGTAAATATCTTGTGAAAATATGGCACGCCCCCGCTGAGCCTAAGTTTTTTTGTTTCATGTGGTTCTTTCTTCTGCATAGGTTACCTATTAAGAAACCAGATGGGGAATGTAATTCCTACTCATTTTTCCATGAATCTGAGTCCACTTTGTACATTTTCTTTGACTTCCTCTTTGCCAAGGTAGTATGGAGTCTCTTTGGACTAGAACTAAATTATAATTTCTCTATGTTGGAGGTTATTTCTGGGTCTATATTGGGACTGGATAAATGTTGTAACACTTTCTAGTCTATGCTTTCTCTCCATATCCTTTGGCACATTTGGAAGCTTAGGAATGATGATATATTTAATAGCAGAGGTAGAATTCTTACTGGGTCTCTATCGAGGCTCATTACTCAGAATATTGCATTGCAGGTTACTTTGGTTGTACAGATTAAGGAGCACAAAGCACTAAGAGTTCTCAAAGAAGTTCAGAGTGTCTTAGACAAAGAGAAGGTACCTTGTTGCATGTCCACTAAGGCCAAAGTGGATTTTGACTATGAAATCACCCTCAAACATATGCTGGAGCAGATCAAGGAAAGTAAGAAAGAACAGGAAGTTAGAGCCAAAGGACTGGCTAAGCTTGCACATGTTGATGGTTCAGTAGCTAACCCAGTTGCTGATCTGCATGTAGTGACACACAAAACTTCCTCAGAATCTAGTTATATGCCCCATGCTTGGGTTTTCAGCACAGCACCTCTTCCGATTCCATGGGAGGCTTGGATGACCAATCCATATAATGTGATCGTGCACAACAACAGGAAGCTAAAGTGGGCATACGGTCCTATGCCATGGATAGCATGGTTTTCATTAGAGTGGTATAACCTTTCATAGTGTATATGTAATATTTCTCCCCCAATCTGATACTATACTTTTGTAAGGGGATTTTTGTAATTTTGTATATTTAGCAATAGCAGGGTATGGTATACTTTTAAACTCTTGATGATGTAATTATATTCTTATATTATGCTTGATAGAAAAAAAAAAAAACTTAAATTCTAAATTTAAAAATTACATTCTTGATCAAATGTTTTAAAATTCATGAACTTTAAAGAATATGTTTTAATAAAATGTATTTAGGTTTCCATGGATGGATTGTAAGGCACATACTATTGCAAGTGGTCACTGCTTGAAATGCAACTACTCATCAATTCAAAATTTGAGATAAAACGCTAGCCTATCTGTTCCATCGTCCCAATATGATGAGTACGAAATATTGAACCCATTGGGTGGTTGCAACTTCTACTCTATTGAATCACTGTTAGACTTTAAGTGTATTTATCTACGCTTCATGTGCACTAACCAGATATGTCATCAACTGACAAAAATTCCATTCATGTATTTAGGTAGCCTGTGTAAAACATCCACTCTCACTTTAATAGGTTGGGCATTGGCTATGGGGCCAAAAATTTACACTGGGCCCCATTAGCTAGTGCCTTGCCATAGCATGTCCATACCCATCCACCACAAGCCATTGACAATTACTGATGTCAAAATAAATCTGTCAAAAACAATCTAAAATTTTAGGGGTCATTAATATTATGGAGTGACCTGTACTTTTGATGAGATTAATTTTATTGTGTAATTATTTATTTTTTTGAAAATTTGCAATGTTTTAAAAAATATTATGAACACTTTTATATAAGTAAAAACTTGCAAAATATGATTTATTTTTTTAATATGTTTTATTAACTTTATATAAATAAAGATGAAGTGTTAATATTAAAAGAAAATAGGTTGATTAAAAAAAAATTGATTTTCAATAAATATGATTAAATAGTTTTTAATTTTTTACTAAATTAATTTTTATATAATTATATGTTTTTTTTTTTTTTAATTAAAAAAATTATTTATAAATTTAAATTTTACGAAAAAAAAGTAATTATGCTTCACCTAGAGGAAACCAAGAGGAAACCAGAGAATACATACAACTGACCCCCCATACATTATTCTAACAATAAATCACCCCAACTAGAAAGGCAGGAACGCATCCAAAATCTGATCCAAAGCTTGGAGAAAGTGATCTTCCCTGATAAAAGCACCTTCTGCAATACTCAACACAAAATTCATCTCTACCAAGATTCCCAAAAGCATCAAGAACCTTTGACCCAAACTACAATCTACTATGAAGAAAGCTATACATTAATGGGACCCAAGGAGGACCAATTTAGCGGCTGGAAGACCAAATGACTAGGACGATTAAGTACATATGCATCATTTGATTCACAGTGAGATGATTATTCACATTATCAATCATCATTGATAGAGTTTCTTCTTCATAGTCGATGACATCTTTGAGAACTCCTTCCAGCCATAATAATGTCTCCTTAATGTCGTGTACTGATCTGATGGGGAGGCTACTAAGGAGAAATAAAAACTACTCAAAAATAAGAACCTCCAGCCTCTTTAGTTCTTCCCCTGCCAATGCTCTGACTCCTCCTTCCTACTGCATCTTGATCTCCTCCTCCAAACGACCCCACATTACATCTAGGACTCTCGCCAACATTAAAAATGTTAAGACGTCAGCATGCAGCCAAAGTCCAGTTAGACCTCCCATTTTAGGACTCTGTATTATTGATAGAATATGGAGTTATGTAGTATATATTCCAATAAGAATAATACAAACAAAACTTTCCTTGACAAGAAGCCTAGCAGATTTCGATACTCATCGCATGTATAAATAATGAACACCAAAATCACCCGACCCCTTCTTTGTCCTTTGTAACCAACCCAGATTTGTCTTTCTCTAACAATACTCTCAGCTATAATACTAAGCTTTCCCTGTTAATGACTACTTATGGAACCTGCTCTGAGACTCCAACATTCGCCAATAGGTCTTCCATTGTATTTGCATTCCTATATATATGGGAAACAATGAAGTCTGAAGGAAGACCTAGCCAATGGTTGATCCTCGACGTCCACCTCTTGAGTTTCTAGTTGGACAACTAACCCTTTCCCATTGCTTTAATACTTTAAATGTCAAGTCACTCTCAATGTTCACCATCCTTAAATCTTTATTGATGCAAGGATGAACACCCCTCTCCAACGCCTCTAGTTCAGCTTCATTATTTGAGGCCACTCCCAAGTACCCATACATAGCCCAAAGAACTTCCCCAACATGATCTCTTATGACACAACCGAACCCAACTTCTCCTGGGTTACCCCTCACAACTTCATCCATATTTAACTTCACCCATCCCAATCAAGGGGCCATCCATACCGCCTCCTCCCTGCAGGCCTTGGATTTCGGTCCAATGCCCTTTGGTACTTTCAAATCAAACCACAAGTTCTGAATATGTATACCCCACCTGCTGGTGTACGCTATGCTCTTGAGAAAAATATTTTAGTTCACCACTTCATAGATGCCAAGCTGAATATGCCCAATAACCTGCTCAACGGTAGACTCCTTCCCATTAAAGATCATGTTATTCCTTTCCATCTAGATCCTCCAAACCAGTAAGGATGGGCCAACCACCCATATATCACCCCACAAAGAGTGTTTCTCTCCACTCAGCTAGCTCCTCCAGAAATTCTATATACTGTTTTGTCTAATGGAAAACCTTCTGATAGAAGACATCAGCCAGTCCCAATAAGGTGCAGCAAAAGAGCGTCCCAATAGAAAGTGATCCACTGATTCTTCATTTTTAAGGCACATAGGGAAAACACTTGGACCAGTAATTTCGTAAGACTTAAGCCTCTCCCCTGTCAATATTCTACCATGAAGAGCCACTCATAAGAAGGTCCCCGTCCTGGGAGCCACCCTTCTATTCCAACAAAGAACAGCTAGCCATTAAGGATCCTCTATCTTTTTTCTGAAAACTTCGTAGCCTGCTCTAACACTATACTCCCCGGATTTCACTGTGCACCACACAATTTCATCTTCTTCTTGAGATAAAACAATTCTCCTGTTTGACAATTTTGCCTTAATTTTATACGCATCTACATGATGAGGAAAATAGTTGTCCACCAGATTCCAGTAAAAAACCAAACTCTCCTGATCAAGGCAAATGACATAATATGTAACCTTATCACCAAAGCGCTCTTCTACCTCTCCAATCCAATATGTTTCATCAAGAAAGAGGGATAAGGAAGGTTCCTCATTCCACGAGTACCTCCATAATTTGTCCTTGTGATCATTTCTCACTTTCCAAGTGATGTGGTCTATGATGATATATTTTCTTTCCCATAAGAATCTCTAGATAGCCGAACCTCCTTGAGAATTTTCTAAAGTTAGAATCCTGGTTGGATCTTGCTCATCCAAATACCTATGTCTCATCAGCTTGCACTAAATTTGGTTAGGTTGTTTAAACATTTTCCAAGATAGCTTTGCACCCAAGGCCAAGTTTTGAAGTTCCAATCTCCTAAGAGTAGAACTCCCTTCCTCCTGGGATAAACAAACCTCCTCCCTTTTAATCGGTGGTGGTCTTCTTTTGTTCCTTTTCCCTTGACCAAATAAATCTCTTGAGAATACCTTCAATATTTTCAATGATTTTATGAGTTAACTTGAAGCAAGACATCACATAGGTGGGTATAGCTAATAAAACCGCCTTAATCATCACTATTCTTCCTATTTGGGACAACCACTTATTTTTCCAGGGATTCAGCTTTACCCTGGTATTTGATGACCAATTCTTCCCAATAACTCAATTTGTTGACACCCATGACAGAGGGGCCCCCAAATATTTAGAAGGCGGAGCTGATATATGAAGACCCAAAACTCTAGCAATTCTACTCTGCAATGCTTTGGAAGTATTAAAGAAAAATAAATCACTTTACCACATTCATGCTTTGACTGAATGTTGTCACATAGATTTGCAAGGTGTAATGAATCACTTCAGCTTCCTGAATGGACTATGGAGGCAACTCCAAAAAGAAATATACCATTAATGAAAAGGGAATGAGTGATAGGATCCATATTGTCTGAAATGACAACTCCTTTGCATAGTTTGTTATCCCTACGTCTCTTGATGAGATTACTCAGAATTTATGCCATCAAAACAAATAGGTACGGGGATATAGGGTCTCCTTTCTGCATTCCATTAGATGTCTCAAAAAAACCGAACATCAATCCATTCACTTGAATAGATAACCTCGAAGCCTTGATGCAAGAAGCAATGATTTCAATCTGCCAATCCGAGAACCCAAATCTCCTGAACTCTTCAAGAAAGAAGTCGCATCATACTTTATTGTATACTTTATTAACATCCAATTTAATAGCCATACCACAAACATGCTTTGTTTTCATAAAATGCAATGTTTATGAGGTAAGTATAATAATGTCAGCAATGTCCCTCCCTAGAATGAATCTGTTCTGCTCCCTAGAGATTAGCTTGGGAATAATTCCCTTCATCCTATTGGAAAATGTTTTGGATATAATTTTGAATACCACGTTGCATAGCGATATGGGTCAGTAATCTTCCATAGTCTCACTTATTTCCTTCTTTGGGATAAGGAACATAATAGTATTGCTAATGTCTTTCACAAATATATGCTTCTTTCTAAAATCCTCAACGAACCAAAGTAAACTCTGCCCCACAAAACTCCAACATTTATGGTAGAAGAGTATTGGTATTTTGTATGGACCAGGCGCCTTGGAAAGTTGCAATTGGAAGACAACCTCCTTAATTTCTTCTTAAGTAAACTGCTCAACAAGGATATGACTGTCTTCCTCTTCCACCAATTTGGGAATCGGAGACAACACTTCATTCCAGAGATTAATATTGTGCGTGTCATCACTGCCAAGAATCAATTTGAAAAATTTGATCTTCTCCTCTCCAATCGATATAGTGTCTTCTAGCAAGGCTCCCTCCGTAGACTTAATGATGTCGATTCTGTTTTTCTATTCCTATCTCCCACCAACGCGTGGAAGAACTTTGAGTTTAAATATCCATCTAACAACCATGACTCCTTGGCTTTATCTCTCCAATATGTTTCTTCTTTGGCCAGCAATTCAAAATTATTGTCTTTCATATCCTTTTCAAGGAATAAATATTTTAGAATATGCCATCTTTCATGATTTTCTCATTCATATTTTCTAGATCCGACTCCACCTTAATTTTTTCATCAAAAATATTCTTAAATACTTCTTTGTTCCATATCTTTAGTCTTAAATACTTCTTTGTTCCATATCTTTAGTTTTTGTTAGATAAAATTTAGTCTCTAGTTGAAACAAAAACTAACCATTGCAAAACTCCCTTGCTTTCTTCCCACCATTCAGCAATTCGATCAATGAGGGACTCATCTCTCCACCACATGGATTGGATTTTGAAGTAGCTTTTCCCCGCTCTTTTTGGCCAAATAATGTTCAACAAAACTGGGTAGTGATCCAAAACAGAGATAGGGAGAATAGTAGTAAAAAAATTGAAATCATAAACCATCCAGTATGATATAATGAAAAATTGATCCATCCTTTCTACAAAATTGGTGAAACCTACCCCTCTATTGTTCCATGTGAACACTCCATTTTTAGGGACCACATCCAATAAAAAAAATGAGTTCACAAAGTCTCCAAAATCCTCCATAATCCTATTGGACTTGCAAGTTCGTCCTCTTTTCTCCCCAGGATTGAGGATGACATTGCAGTCACCACCAATGATAAACTTTTTATCTTCGAAGATGGAAAACATATCCCCTAAAAGGCGCCATAGAGACATTTTCTCCTCTGTCCCTGAGGGTCCATAAATATTCAAGATGATAAATCTGAGACTGGTCATACGAAAAATAGATTGAACCCATCATCCAATTGGGCCCCGAATTGATTAATGAGAAAGAAAAGAAGTTTGCATTCCACAGAATCCCCAATCCTCCAGATTGACCTCTAGCCTCCTAAAAAAAATCCATTTCATATTTTACATAAATTAGTGAATAAATCCCCCTGGTCAGAAGACAATTTTGTTTCTTGAAGGAGAATAATATCCACTATGTCCTTCAATAGAAAGCGCTTTACAATGCGCTTCTTGGTTAGGAGCAGATAGGCCCCTGAAATTCCATGTTAAGATCTTCATTGGCCTCCAAGGGAGGCCCTGGCTCTCTTGGACCTTTTGAGAAAATCAATAACACTCACCAATCCCTTCATCATTGCTTTATCCTCCCTCTTTTGTTTGTTAGATTTTCTACCTCTTTGTTTCTTAATTTTTTCCTTGTCTACAAGTCGTTGATTGACAAATACTTATGGGGTCGAGGTTATCCATGATGTCTTCACCCAACCAATAAACTTCTGAAAACTATTGTTCCTCCATGGAATCCTCTCTAGTGAACAAAACTCCTTCAAGAAGAGCATTGCCCTCTCTTCTTTGATCCACAATATTAATGATGAGATCCTTGAGAGTTTTGACAGTTTCCTTGCAATTAGGCTCTGGCTGCTTGATAACCACATTATCTGCAAGTTGTGACTTATCTTTCTGCAATCGTAAACCTTCAGCATCACTCCTAAAGGAAATGGAACTCTTTTGACATTCTCCCCTATCTTGCAAGTTTTGGGAAGTTTCTTTGACCTTCTCCTTTACAATGTCCGATGAAAGGGATCCATTATTTAGCGGTGGTTTCTTAGGTGTCCACCACGTTAGCTTACGCCCCAACCTCACATAGTTTACATCACTATGGTTTCTGCTCCCGCATTTCATATTAAAAAATTTAATTTCCTCTATTTCAATTGATTGTTTCCAGGATATGTTAGAGTTGTGTAACTGAATCTCCATAGGCAATTTCCTAACTGTCACAATATTAATATTGGCATATTTGTAAAGGTCCCCATTGATTAAATATCCATCAATGTCAATCAGGGTACCCACGGTTCTCCCTATTTTCTCCATGCATTCATTAGAGCAATATTCAATGGGAAGGTTGTACAAACGAATCCAAAGTGGAGAATCATACTATGGCACTCCATAAGATTAAAATTTGGGGAACCAAGGTTGAATGTAAAGAGGATCTTCATTCATATACCACACACCCTGTAACGGTATTTTATTTTTTTCCTCAATATTAACAAAAATAACAGTAAACTTGTTTGGGAGAAACTTCATGATGCATTCTGATCTCCATTTTCAAATATCCATTTCTTAATGGATGCCTTATCTTTGCAATGCCCAAAAAAATGACACATGATATCCAAGTCCTTCATTAGCGCCCTTTTAACCAATACTTCGGAAACATTAATTTCAAAATTATTGGAAGGAAATGATTGGTTCTCATCTGCAAAGTCCTTGGTAGATTCAACCCCTGCGAATATTGTGTCTGCTTCATCCTCCTACAACCCGATCTCCTCCATCCACTGAATTGATTCATGTGACTCGTAAAAAAAATGTCTTTGAATTACATGATAATTAAAAAATATTATTTATTTATTTACATTATATAATCATAATTGATAATTTTACTTGGGGATGACCCTGCACCGAGACCCATAGCCGCATGTCGTTGTTGTTTGCAGGATGCCCACATGTTGATTGGAAGCTCACTCGATGGACAAATTTCATTGTGCCTCCATGGACCTCATTTCTCAGTGGTTGTTACAGACACTATGGCCTGGAGCGTCGCCCACATGATGTTGGTCCCCCGCTAACATTGATTTCGCTCGCGACCTATTAAGGACCCATGCCCATTTCACCCACCTACTAATGTCAACATAGAGGTCGTGGCACTCATCTCAAGGAAGGCTCAATATGGGAGTAGGGCGAGATATGTAATTGGTGACACTGGGCAATGTTAGTTGTTATGGTTCGTCCCTCCGTTCGTTGATGAGGGAACAGTCAACTGGTGCTTATAAGCCAAATATTGGAGACATATTGAGGATGTCTTAGCTCTCATTCTGGGGAATCAGGTCCTCCTTGTGACCTCACTTGTTCATAGCTCCAATCAAAAGTACTTATCTTAAAATTAAAAAATTAAAAAAAAATGATAATTTTACTTTATATTTTAAAAAATTGTTTGATCTAGTTAGAAATTAACATTTACCTTTTACGTTTATTTTTTTAAAGTTTACTTTACAAATTTTGTATATAAACATTTTATTATTATCATTGAATCTTATTATTATTAATATTAGTATAGTTTATCAATTATGATTATATAATGTAAATAAATACATAATATTTTAAAATTTTCATGTGATTCAAAGACAATTAATTTTTTCTTAAACTTTGCATTTATAAATATCTTTTCTAATTTAAAAATTAAAAACATACACCTAATTATATAAAAATTAATTTAATAAAAAATTAGAAACCATTTAATCTCTTTTAATATTAAGACTTCATCTTTATTTATATAAAGTTAATAAAATATATTAAAAAAATAATTCACATTTTGCAACTTTTACTATTCTTATACTTAAAACATTGGTAATATTTTTTTAAAGCATTACGGATCTTCAAAGAAAAAATTAAACAAAAAAATTAATCTCATCTCGTCATCGATTGTCACTTATCACATCGGTAAATATGAATGGATCGTTGTGGATGGGTATGGGCATGCTATGGTGAGGCACTGGCTAATGGGGCCTAGTGTAAACTTTCGGCCACATAGTCAGTGCCATTAAATTTTTATCTCTTTACTAGAGTACCTAACTGTGCATTAAGATGACTCCAAATCTATTGAAATCTCTCTTAATTTTGTAGATATTGACATATATTATTTATTTTAGTTTACATTTGGCGGTATGGGTTGCATTAGATTTTTTTAATTATTAACTACAATAAGATATCCTGATTTACTGGGAGCTCTACTTTGAAGGCCGATGGACTTTCACATTTCAGAGGTTGTTTTCTATAGATGTTTCTAATTTGTTTTCTCTAGTTATTTCTAATTTATTTGTTGAGTTTTTATTTATTTTTTGCCAAAATATATCGAGCTGACAATAATGTTCGATTATAAATCCTTTGCACCTCTTAAGGCTCCCAAGGCTAGAAATAAATTGCCAAAGAAAGACAAAAGAAAAGCAACAAGACCATGAGACACACAAACACCCAACTATTGAAGTCTCCCAAAAATCCACGGGAATTTTGTATAAACTTGTAAATGATACGTTCAAGATTGGACTAGCGAATGGTTCAGAATTTCCAGTTATATCAAAAATCCCACCATTACATCGCATTAATATTTCAAATCAAGAAAAAATAACTCACTGGAAAATTCATGACTTTGTAGTGTAAAGTAAATTAAACAAATTAGGCGAGCTCTACAAACTATTTATCATATTATTGTCACAGTGGAAACACATTCATACAAAGAATAAGCACATTAGTAAACCAGAAGATAAAATGAAGCTGAAATATATTTTACCAGTTATTGAGAGAAAGCTTCAATACAACCGAGTAAGTAAAACTCAATACTTTAATTCGTATACAAAAATTGATGCTTCATAGAAAATGGTATACCAAACATTAAACCCTAACCCTAACCATAATCATTATCCTAGACAATGGTATAACTAAAACTCTGTAGACAACCCCAACCATAAACATGGCATAAACCTAAACCCTTATCTTAATCCTAATCTTGATCCTAATTAAAACTCTAACTATAACCATAATACTAACCATGATGTAAACCCTAACCCTAATAATAATGATAATCTTAAACCTTAATCATAATCATAATCTTAAACCCTAACACTAATTAAAATCTTAATCCTAATACTAACCATGATGTAAACCCTAACCTTAATCCAAATCCTACCCCTAAACATTATTTAAGCCTAAACACTGACCATAATTCTAACCATTATCATGACATAAACCCTTACCTTAACAGTAAGCCTAAACCTAGCCCTAACTATTTCTCCAGCCTAAGAATGGCACTAAACCTAGCTATATCCTTAACCCAAAACCTAACCCAAACCCCAACCCTATAAATATTATTGAACCCTAACCCTATCCATAATTGTAAACTCTAACCCTAATCATAATTGTAATCTTGATCCTACTTATAACCCAAACCACGATGTAGATCCTAACCGTAAAATTAATCATAAAACTATCCCTCACCATACTCTTAATCCTAACCATGAATCTAACCCTGAACTTGAAGATAACCCAAACATTGAACCCTAACATTAACCATAATCTTAACCCTAAACTTAACTATAAGATTAAATCTAAACCCAACCATAATCCTAACCCTAACTCTAACCATGATGTAAACCCTAGCAAGAATTTGAACCCTAACCCTAACATTTTAGAATACTAACATGACGTAAACTCTATCCCCAACCTTAGAAACTAACCATGATGTAAACTCTATCCTCAACCTTAACCATAATATTGATATAAATCCTAACCCTAACCATAAATCATAACATTGATATAAACATTAACCATAATCATAAATCCAACTCTATAACCTAGAATCCTAACCATAATATTGACCATGAACCCCTTAACCCTAACTATAATCCTAACCATGATGAAAACCTTAACCATAAACATAACCTAAAATACAACTCTACTTGAAACCCTAACCTTAACCATAATACTAACCACAATATAAACCCTAAGCATAATCTCAACCATGAACCTAACCCTAAACTTAAACCCTATACCAAACATTAAACCCTAACCACAATCCTTATCCTAAATAAGATTATAACTAAAACCATATAGACAACCCCAACCCTAAACATGGCATAAACCTAAACCCTTCTCTTAACCCTAATCTTGACCCTAACTATAACCATAATACTAAACATGATGTAAACCCTAACCTTAATGATAATTATAATCCTAAACCTTAATCCTTATCATAATCTAAAACCCTAACCCTCACTTCAGGGTATATTCTATATAATTATATATTTATTTATTTATTTATTTTTTCAACTTTAATTTTTATTAAAGTTGAATGATAAAAAAATTCAACTTATCTGACTTATTCTATATATATATAGAATATATATTTTCCAATATTAAGACTTCATCTTTATTTATATAAAGTTAATAAAACATGTTTAGAAAATTTCATATTTTACAACTTTTACTTATACTAAAAATATTCATAATATTTTTTTAACATACGAAATTCCAAAAAAGAAAAAATTACGCAAAAAAATTAATCATCTGTCAATGATCGCCTTGATTGCCACCCATCACATCATTAGTACTTGTACTCCATAATATTAATGACCAATAAACTTTCAGATTATTTTTTACAGATTCATTTTCACATCGGTAAATGTGAATGGCTCGTGGTGGATGGGGATGGGCATGCTATGGTGAGGCACTGGCTAATGGGGTCAGTGCAAATTTTTGACCCCATAGTCAGTGTCGTTGAGTTGTGTCTTATGGCCAACTTTGTTGTACATTTTTTTTTGTTAACTAGAGTACATGGTTGTGCGTTAAGATGACTGCAAATCTATTGAAATCTTTCTCTTAGTTTTTTTTAGATATGCACATATGCTATTTATTTTCATTTATATTTGTCGGTATGGTTTGGATTATATTTGTTTAATTTATTAACATAAGATATCTTGATTTACTAGGAGCTCTAATCTCAAGGCCGAGGGACTTTCACATTTCAGAGGTTGTTTACTCTAGTTGTTTTTAATTTATTTGTTGACCTTTTTTTTAAAATAAATATATCCCTGATGTGATGCCATCTCCAATTTTCCTCCTTCGTTAATAACTTTTGACAAATGGTGTTAATCTACTCAACATTTTTTTAATAACCCTGAATAATTTCCTCCTTATTGCTAACTCTAGGTCGTTGAAGTTGAAAATATGAATTGGGTTTTTAATGCCCAACTTTCTATGACTATATTTTTTGATGAAAATAGTCCTACCATGAAAAACTTGTATCAAATATTGCAAATCAATAGTACATAGATTTTTCATGTGCTAAACATTTTGGTCAACTTTGTTAAGTAATGCAAGTGAATTATTTTCATCTCTATCAGGACAATGCATTTTTCTCAACACAAAAGCATCTAGATGAAGTCATCTTTTGATAGTCTCTAAGGTGATGAACAATTTTATCCTCGTGTACAATTAAGATATTCATATCAATGCATTTGATTCTTAGCTTGTGGACTTTGAGGCAGGTGTGCATGAATGAAACCATATATATTTATCAGTGCTTGAAATCCAATTAGGAACTTGTCATCTCATTTACTTGACCTGTCAATGTTTCAAAGACAGATTTGGACCTTTCCTTTTGAAACACAGTGATTTATTCAATTGAGATTTCTTTCCATTTTGGGTTCTACACAAATATGACATGTAGTCATAGGCTTGTACTTGTACTTGTGGCCTATTTTGCATTTTTAGTCTTGGATTAAAGTCCAAATGCTTAAGATGCCCAAGAGTGCGTGGGTGAAAAATGTTATGCAACCCGTTCCATGACCAATACATCAAACACATTATTCTAGGGACAATGGGTACAACTGAATCATCATTTATTTCTACAAGCATTTTCTCATGTCGAAAACAGGCATAGAAGCACTATATGAATATTTTTCAAATTCCACTGAATTATATATAAAACTAGAAATTGATTCACAAATTTTTTAAAGAACTCTGACCAAGCCCTATAACTAAAATGTACATTCTTCTATAAATTTGGGTTAGGAATGTAAAAATCATGGTTGAAGATTCAAATAGATCATTTTTTGATCATGAATGGAGAGCATCCAATATTGTTTGCATGTTGTTTCCTTCTAAACTGTGAGAACCGTGAAACATACTTGTAGAACGTCATTTATCTAAAGTTAATTGCCAAGCTGAAAATTCTATAAGATATTAGAAAAAAAATTAAGATTACTATTGTATCATCTTAAAATGGAAGCACTTCCATTTTGGTAGGTTTAGCACCCTCATTTAGTACATTTTCATATTAGATTTGCATTTAGGATGCACATGCACTTGATTCTACATTTCTAGGTGAAATTAGGGTTAGGATCCTTTGGGTCCTATTTAATCTCCCTTTTATATGGATCCATTTTTGGGTATAACCTATGTATTGGCTCTCCTAAATCTTCATCATACTTAATCTTTCACCTTTGTGCCTCTATCCAACATCCTGTTGTGTTTTCTCACCTTCCTGGGTCCCCGGTTGACCTGGGAATCCTGCAGATTTCCCAAGGAGACCAGCCTGAAACCTCAGTTTTGGGTTGAGGTCGATTCTAACCTAGGTCAAAATCAAGTTAGACCTTAACCTAAGTCAAGGTTGAGGTCTTCCTTGACCTAGGTTGAGGTCGAGGTCGACCTTGACCTCTGTCAGGTGGTGGTCCCCGCTTTCTTATATGGAGCCTATCGGGGTTCTAAAACTTAAAATACGTCCCCGAGTCTGGATGCAGAAGTGTTTTCCCCGATATTCAAATTAATACATCCCCTCCTTGGTTGGTGATTATAATTGGACCATAATTCAAGGTGAATTTTGAATTTGGGTCCCTTGCATTGCCCTAGGAGGTCTATATTGAGATCTCTATATAAACACTCTCTTTTGCCTTCATTTGGACATGAGAAATAATCATAAGATGATGTGATGCAATTACGATTATGACATGATGATAATGCAAGAAATCAAGAGGATGATATATAAGGACAAGATATGATGATGCATTAAGACATACAAGCAATTTTGTGGACAAGCCCTTGTGGATCTTCTTTGGAGCAAGAGAGACTTCTTCCTTCCTTCCTTCTTCTTGGATCTACCATTTTCAACCTTCAAGCATTCAAAAGATATTATCATGGGGTAGCAACTACGGATTGTGAGTTTAGTAGGAATAATATAGTCTTGAGGGCTTGGTATGCTTTCTTTATCATATTCAAATCTATGCGTTGCTTTCTCATTTTCAATTCATGTTAGGGTTTTAATCTAGAGGATTAGATCCTGAAATTACACATTCGAAGCTCTTTCCAAGAGCAACACCCACATATACATTCTACTATATTTGGCTTTTCATGGAGGTGGATATCACCAAAATGGGGGTTTGACTAAGGCAAAACCCTATATAGCCACCCCAAAACCCCTCTTTTTCAGATATTTGCAGGTGTTGTTTCAAGAGTTACAGATTTAAGAATAGTAGAACAAAGCGCAGATCTGGATACCCTTTTCAACAAACTTTCGTGATCCGAAAATAGAATTATTGTCAGTGACTTTTTAGGTCAATTGTGCCCTAGGTCAGAATTGGAAATTTTGGGTCAATGGTGACATTGACTTGAGGGTACAAATCGGAACTATGTCAGAACGGAAAAATATTTCTGGGTTTTGTTCATCTCTGCGTTTCCATTCTAGATCCGGTCTCAAATTTTCCAAAAGCTCAACACAAGCTTTAGAAAATGGCATTTTCAGAACTTCTATGATGTGAGGTAGGTGTAGGTCAAGGGTAGAAAATTCTATAAGATATTAGAAAAAAAATTAAGATTACTATATTTTAGTCTGAAGCTAAATATACAAGTACCTCAAAGTCAAAGTGATCTAAAACTATTTGTAGTATGCCCAAGATATTTATGTTAGTAATAACTAAGAGGGGGGGTGAATCAGTGGCCTAAAAAATATTCCAATAATCAACCCAAAGAACTTAGTACCACAATATTAACCCTTTAGTTATCTTCAGTCCTATAAGATGAATGCCTCTGATTACTATTATCAAATTACTATTGCTCAGAATGCTTTGTTAAACCTCTTACTATATGTTTACCGAATAGCAGTCTGTTAATTTACCGAAAGATAGTAAATTATCTAGAGTATACCAATCAATCCAGTTAAGCTATGTGTAATGCAAAACACTAAAGTAATGACTCATAAACACATTGACACATGGATTTTTAACGTGGAAACCTTGTTAAGAGAAAAACCACTTGGGACTGGTAAGCCAAAATTTTCACTCTTCTGAAGTGAGCTTGGTGAAGAGCCAACCTTGTTAAAGGTTACAAACACACTATTATGTGTGACCTTGTTAGAGGATTTAAAATTTTAGTTTGTGACTTGATATCGGGCATCTTTTGTTAATCCCTAAGTTTTGTTGATGATTAGTGACCCACACTTAGTCATTTACTTAGGCAGTTTTAGTAGGTTATCACTGTGGCCGAGCTAAACATTGAAGGTCGAGAAACATTTATGAGAAATTTTTAGATTCCTGAGTTACATCATGCTGAGACGAGTAGAATATTAAGTGTCGAGCGTTAGAGATGTGTTGTGCCAAGCAGAACAGTTTTTGCATACATGTCCGGATTAATTCAAACTTTGATGTAAATGGTTGAGGCCAACTTGTATGAGATCTAAGCCGACATTTGTACGCATTTAGTATTTTTCTACTGAGTTAATTCACATTTAATTGTTTTATATCATACATGGCATGAAGCCAATCAGGAAATTAGAATGCATTAGAGGTATAAACAATAGATCTTGATAGTTTATCTAGATCTCGCTACCAGATCTGAAAAGGTATAACAAGATGGCTTCTAACCCTAAAAGAGTGTGTGTAAGAGAAAGAGATATACAAAGAAGGGTTGTTGTTCATGAGAGATGAACAGTAAGTCAATTTGAGGAGATGCCTAGATCAAGCAAAATGACAGAGCAGCGATAAGCAGAGTAAAGACATATTAGATTAAGAGATCACAGAGCTTATTGAAAAGAGAAGATCCATCATCAGCATATGAGTGCATAACGAAGGATCACTACTTGGAACATTCTAACAGGTGTATCAGGTTAAATATCTTAACAGAGTGGTTTTAGTAGGCCGTTTCAAATCTCTTAGCTGAGTGCTTACTTTACTGTAAGTTGAAATCCTTTAACAAGGTAGATTGTAATGATCTTTAGTTCTTAACAGAACATACCTTTAACCAGGTAGATTGCATATTGTAATCAAAATTTTGTAGCCCTAACAGGCACACATTATTGCTGCAGTAGTGAAGATCTTGTGGGTATCATCCCCACCCCAGTTTTACCTATTTGGGTTTCTGGGTTACCAAAATTATGTGTTATGAGTTACATATTTGATGTTATGGATGTTATCTGATGTTAGGTTA
>MU223714.1:1039801-1068340 GCA_018584345.1 Thuja plicata | reverse complement strand
TCATGATCAAACTTTTTGATACTCCTTGGGATGTATCTCAATATAGAAAGGATCTTTAAATTCCGCTCGGTTAAGAGACTTTCTGAATCAATGGTTAAACTGAAACAGTATGATCTATTCACATATACAACTTGTACTCACAGATTTTCAGATCTATTGTAATCTCATAAAACTAATCTGATCAATATATCTCTTTTATACCTTTGCTCCACTTTGATTCTTCTCGGTGATTTTGTGCTTTGTTGCTCGGTGTCTGCGGAAAACTTTAGCTCTTTCCTTAGCTTGATTCATCAGGACTGTATGAAGTTGCTCTTCATCAATTTCTCTTTAGTATCCTCTTTTTCATTCACTCCCCTTGATCCGTAATGAATCAAGTTTGTCTCTTAAATAGACATTATATCATCGTTGTTAGGTTCTTGATTTTCTTGATCTTGGCATGATTCACAATCTTAGCCAATTAGACTTAAAGAAAAACTCCTATTTTATCTCATAGATATCTTCTTGCCAACTGGACAAAATATCTCTAAATCCCTTACTTATCTCTAGCTTATCTTGTCGATGAAAACAAAGATAACTACCAGTTAAGTCAATATTTAGCTCTGCCAGCTAGATATTTTTTCATTTGTGAAATCAAGTTAATTTCGGTGTTTAACTCTTTGATAGCGTCGGTCAACACTCCAGTTCTCCTCGGGCTTCTCCATCAGTTTACACTATGTTTCTAGCCGTCGGTTATGCTTTTGATTCTACTCATCGGTAATGCTCGTAGGTGTTCTTTCTTGGGCATCACTATGACTTGACTGTCGGTGATCTCTGTTTTTCGGGTTCCACTAACCATCGGTGTTTGAAGTCACATAGTGAATACTTGTCTTTTACGCATTACTGAAAGCATAATATTTATCTCTTTGATTCTTTGAAGTCTTTGACACTTTGATTATAATCGATTAGATTATATCAAGTTGAGATTAATGAAAATACAATCCATTAACTAATTTAATGTCTTGCATTATCCTTCTACATTTCGGTGATCAACTTAACATCTTCAAACATTCAATCAGTTACATATCATCAATCTCTCCCTTTGGCATTGATGGAAACACACTACATTATCATACTATACTATCACTAATACAATATGAAATATACAGTTTCATCAAGCTTTCTTAATGTAACTATTACAAATGTTTGGCTCTTGGTAAGCTCAAATAGATTAGATTTGTTTCATGCAGAGTGGTCGTCTTCAATCTTCAATACCTTCACTGGATAAATGTATCATTTGATATCTCTGTTCTGATATGTGTTCTGCCTTGACTATTCCTCTTCTTGATATTCTATTTTTCCTTTGACAACAATCTTTCTCTTTGTATGAACTCTCTCCCTTTGTTACTTCTCGCCCTTAGATGGATATTTCATATGTAATCAATTTCTCTTGCTTAGAATATTGATTAACTCTTTCTTCTGATTTACAGGAACTTCACTTTATGGATAATGATATAATCTTTTATGATCAATGAGATAATCTATCCCTTTATCATATCTCTCCTTTTATCATATCTCTCCCTTTATAATAATGCAAATATCTCCCTGTTGATAATGGATGTATCTCCCTTTATGATAGTGAGATAATTCTCTCCCTTCGACAACAATGCCAAACAAAAACACTTCTCCTTGTTGTTATCATCTTCCATCCTTTACATAATATATTCCTTGAATTTCCTTATCCATCAGCAATATAATGTCTCTAGTGTTCGGTGTAGATTTGTACCTTGTTGTGTACAGATGTATATGTTGTTGTCCATTACTTGTGTTTGCATCAACATGACTGATCTTCAAATTTGGTATAGGTTGATGCAACATCCTAGTCATCTTACTGACCAATAGACAAGGGTTGGATCCCTAGTCTCTATCTCAGGTACTCAAATGTATCCTTTGGTAATTGCTTGGTGAATATATCAGCTAACTGTTCCTTTGATTGAACATATTCTAGTATCACTTCCTTTGCTTGCACTTTTTCTCTTAAATAGTGATACTTGATATAAATATGCTTAGTCTTAGCATGCATTACTGGATTCTTAGAAATGTTTATTGCACTAGTATTATCATAGTAGATAATTACTGGTTCTATAATCTTCATATTCATACCTTCCAGTAATTGTTTGATCCATGCAATATTGGAGAAATTTGCAACAGCAACCACATACTCTGCTTCTACAGTACTAGACTGAGAGATGCATCCTTTCTTCTTATTGATCCATGTGACAAGTCTGTCACCCATGAAGAATGCTCCTCCAGTTGTGCTCTTTCGTTCATCAATGTTTCCAGCTCAATCAACATCTGTATAGACTTGTAGCTCAAGTTTTCCTTCTCTTTTGTACCATAAGCCATAATCCTTGGTGTTATTCAAATATCTCATAATTCTTTTGACAACAGTCATATGTGATTCTTTGGGATTAGCAAAGAATATTGCACCTATTCCAAATGCATGTGTTATATATGGTCTGGTATGAACAACATACATCAGTTTTTCAATCATTGATCTATATAAGGTTTGGTTTACCTCATTTGATTTGTCTTCTTTTTTCAGCTTACATCCAGTAGCCATAGGTGTTCCAACTAGTTTGGAATCTTCCATCTTGAATATCTTCAACACTTCCTTGATGTATTTAGACTGAGTGATATAAATGCCTGCATCTTGTTGAAGAATCTGTAGACCAAGAAAGAATTTGATCTCCCCAAACATAGACATTTCAAATTCCTTTCTCATTTCATTAGCAAAGGAATTGCATAACAATTCATTTCCCCCAAAAATGATATCATCAACAAAAATTTCAACAATCAAAATATTACCATCAGTATCTTGTTTCAAGTACAAATTTATATTTTCATTTTTTCTAACAAATTTTATGCTGATGAGATAAGAGTGAATGCTTTCATACCGAGCTCTAGGTGCTTGTTTTAATCCATACAAGGATTTATGTAGTCTACATACCATGTTTCTCTTGTCTAGATCAACAAACCCTTTTGGTTGTTCAATGTATACCTCTTCTTCAAGTATTCCATTTAGGAATGCAGATTTGACATCCATCTGGTATACCTTGAATCCTTTGAATGCAGCATAAGAAAGTAATATTCTAACTCCTTCTAGTCTAGAAATGGGTGCAAAGGTTTCACCATAATCAATACCTTCTTCTTGTGCATATCCCTTGCATACTAATCTTTCTTTGTTTCTAGTGACTTCTCCATTCTCATTCAGCTTATTTTTGAATATCCATTTGGTACCGATGACATTCTTGTCATCTGGTCTCAGTACTATTGTCCATGTATTGTTCTTCTCAATCTGTTCTATTTCTTCATTCATAGCACTGACCCATTCTTCATTCTCAAGTGCAGTATTAACATATTTAGGCTCAAAATCACAAAGTAAACATCTAGTGTTTAGTGACTTACTTCTTGTTCTTGTTCCATCCTTCTTGTCTCCTATGATTTGATTCTGTGTATGATGTCTTCTGACATACTTGGAAATTTTTGGTTCAGCTTTGTGTTCATCATTTTGATCATCTTCTTGACCTTCGTTCTCATCTTCATTGTTTGGAACATCATCTTGAGGATTTTCCTGATTTTTGATATTTGCAGCTTGATGCTCGGATGCAATGTTCTAATGCTCAGGAGTGACACACTGTTTCTCAGGTAGAGTGTCAGGTCCTGTATAAACAAACTTGTTGTAGTCCTTTGGTTCATTTTTTCTTTCCTTATCATTCTTTTCTGCAAATTCATCTATTTTCACATTTGCACTTTCAATGATTTTGTTAGATGACTTGTTAAGACATTTATAAGCCTTGCTTCTGGTTGAATACCTTAGGAAGATACCTTCTTCACGTTTGCAGTCAAGTTTTCCATTTCTATTATCCTTCAATATATAACTATAAGGTGCTAATTTGGATGATCTCCTACATAGAGTTTTGCACAATAGAGATTTATATATATAAGAGATCTATGCCATAACTTAACCATTACATTTAATTTGTATTTGATAATGGATATAGACTTGGAAATGAAAGCAAAGAATAATGGAGTAAAATACATGCCTTGCGTCATAGCAGATCTGAAAATGTCATTTTTTGAAGCATGTGTTGAGTTTTTGGAAAATATGAGATCGGATCTAGAATGGAAACGCAGAGACGGACAAAACCCAGAAATCTTTTTTCCATTCTAACAGAGTTCTAATTTGTACCCTCAATTCAATGTCACCATTGACCTAGAATTTCCAATTCTAACCTAGGGAATAATCGACCTAAAAAGTCTCCGAAAGGAATTCTATTTTCAGATCCTGAAAGTTTGCCAAAAAGGGTATTCAGATCTGCGCTCTGTTCTACTATTCCTGAATCTATAAATCCCAAAATAGCACCTGCAAATATCTAAAAAAGAGGGGTTTTGGGGTGGCTATATAGGGTTTTGCCTTAGTCAAACCCCCACTTTGGTGATCTCCTTCTCCATGAATAGCCAAATATAGTAGAATGTATGTGTGTGTGTTGGTCTTGGAAAGAGTTTTGAATGCGTAATGTCAAGATCTAATCCTCTAGATTAAAACCCTAACATGAATTGAAAATGAGAAAGAAATGCATAGATTTGAATATGATAAAGAAAGCATACCAAGCCCCCAAGGTGAAATTATTCCTACCAAACTCACAATCCATAGTTGCTACCCAATGATAATATCTTTTGAATGCTTGAAGGTTGAAAATGGTGGATCCAAGAAGAAGGAAGGAAGAAGTCTCTCTTGCTCCAAAGAAGATCCATAAGGGCTTGTCCACAAAATTGCTTCTATGTCTTAATGCATCATCATATCTTGTTCTTATATATCATCCTTTTGCTTTCTTGCATCATCATCATGTCATAATCGTAATTGCATCATATCATCTTACGATTCTTTCTCATGTCCAAATGAAGGCAAAAGAGAGTGTTTATATAGAGATTTCAATATAGACCTCCTAGGGAAATGCAAGGGACCCAAATTCAAATTTCACCTTGAATTATGGTCCAATTACAATCACCAACCAAGGAGGGGATGTATTAATCTGAATATCGGGGAAAACACTTCCGCATCCGAACTCGGGGACCTATTATAAGTTTTAGAACCCTGATAGGCTCCAGATTTGAAAGTAAGGACCACCACCTGACAGAAGTTAATGTCGACCTCGACCTTGACCTAGGTCAAGGATGAAATCAATATAGACCTAGGTTAGAATTGAACTCAACCCAGAACTAAGATTTCAATCTAGTCTCCTTGGGAAATCTACAGGATTCCGAGGTCAACCGGGGACCCAAGAAGGTGAGAAAACACACCAGGATGTTGGATAGAGGCACAAAGGCCAAAGAGTAAGTATGATGAAGATTTAGGAGAGCCAATACATAGGTTCTACCCAAAAATGGAGTCATAGAAAAGGGAGATTAAAGAGGACCCGAAGGATCCTAACCCTAATTTCACCTAGAAATGTAGAATCAAGTGCATGTGCATCCTAAATGAAAATCTAATATGAAAATGTACTAAACGAGGGTGCTAAACCTACCAAAATGGAAGTCCTTCCATTTTAAGATGATACAATAACACTGACTACCAAAGATTCTGAATTAACTTACATTGGGTGTATGACCATACCAAAGCTCATAGGGTGTCTTCTTTGTGTCCTTCAATTATACTTTGTTTAATGTGTAGACAACAGTACTAACATCTCCCCTCTAGAAAGTTTGAGTGATGATTTTCTCAATCATCAATGTTCTTGCAAAGTCAACAATTGATTTGTTTCTCCTTTCAGAAATTCCATTTTGCTGTGGTGTTCTTGGTGCAGAAACCTATCTTTTAATTCCATGCTCATTGCAATAGTTAGTGAATTATTCTGAAGTAAATTCCCCTCCTCTATCTGACCTTAAGCATTTCAATTTCTCTTCACTTTTTTTTTAACCATTGCTTTATACCATTTAAACATCTTAAATACTTATGATTTATCTTTGAAGAACATGACTGTCATCATCCTAGAATAATCATCAACAAAGAGAATAAAATACCTATCTCCATAGTAGCTCTTTGTCCTCATGGGTCCTGTTGACGGGGTTTTGCTGACCGGGTCCGCCAACAGTAATAAGTTGTCACCGGGTTTCGGGGGTACCGGCCAACTCCACTTGCAAAGGTTGTCCGGGGAAAACAAATTCTCTGGGCCTTCAAGCACCTGGGTGTCGGGTCACGACGGTGCGGGGCTCGGTTGGGAGAAGTGACTATTTTCGAGGGGGATAGCTGGTTTCTTCAACTCATTTTCTCTGGAGATTCAATAAAGTAAGGTTTCCCTTAGCATTCTACACTTAGCAAATAAAATGAAAAAGATCCTGCAGGGTTAGAAACATTTCATCTAACTATAGTCATGCTAAAATGTCTGGAACATCAATAATACTCTGATAGACTACACTAAATACCGAAGTACATAACCATCAGCTAGCATTTCATCAGTAGCGGGAGTAAAGAGGTCGTTAATCTACTTTAACATATCAGAGTAGAAGACATAAAGAACATCAAAACATGAAATACCATTAACTTAGAAGTAGGAATGCCAACAACATCATTGCCAAGAATTCTTCCTTCTTTATTAATATTCCTTCTAGCAAGCACTGGTGCGTGATACAATGGTGGCTCCAAGGGAGTATTTGACTATATAAAACCAGAACCATGGAGCATTGAGCTCTGCAACTTAAGATGAGAAATTGCCTTTCTATTACTATGGACAACAAAATCATCAATTTTTCCGACCCTTGGAAATGGGCCGGTTCAGCTATTTATAAAACTCTCTTCTAACCCTAACCCTATTTACATCAAGTTTCAATAAAATACAATATTCAGGGGTCGGTACTACCTGCGCCACCCTAAAAAAGACCTAGAGACGAAATAGGTCTGTCGTGTCAGAAGAATAAGACAAGGATATACAGCAGAAGAATCAGCCTCGAGAAGAGAGCCAGAAAGGAGAAAGAAGAAAGTAGGTCCCCCGGGGATCGAGGCTACATGCCTCATAAATGGGAAACGCGGTGCCCTATCTCCAATGTGCCAGGTGTACCCTTGAGCGGCGCCTCGAGAAGACCACCTTGTCAGAAACCAACTGCCGAGCTGACGCCCCTTGATGTAGCCAACTACCCTCTGACAGCCTTTATTAACCGCTTCTGAAAGTGACCGGTCGGCCTCAGGGACCGGGACACGGATCACTTTCAAAGAATACAAAATTTTAGATCCAGGACTCCGGGATCTGGGGACTTACGTCCCAAAAAGAATAAAGAATACTCAATGTGAGTTTTCCCCGGCCTCCGGAGAAAGCTCAAGGTTGCTTATTGTCGTTGAAAGCCTGGAGGAGGCGGGAAATGTCATCTTCATCTATTTCTTTCAGGCTGGCCCTTTTGTGCTTGGCCACTTAACTTGTTCCCCCAGGTTCGAAACATTTTCTTTAAATTCATCTGCCATTCTCGCCACGTCATGACCACTAAGTATCACGCGGGTTAATTTTTCCATCTGGGCTCCATCTATCCCCTCCGGAGATTGATACTGGAATTTCATTATTTCATCAAAACTCCCCAAAACTGAATCTTCGGGGGTACATGTATCTGTCCTAAGGGGATCGGCCCTGGAAGTCTTTAGTATTAAAGACTTGTATAAATTGGAATAATACTTTACAGTATTTACCTTATCTTGTAAGGACCCTACCAGTTTCTTGGTTACCTCCAATGTGAGGTCAAGTCTTGAGTGCTGGGTTCTCGCAAAATCAAATGATTCATCACCCAGAATTCCGGATTCAGAAATCATATCCTCTCCCAAGGTAAGGAGCTCTTTGAGCTCCACCTTCCATGCTTGGTAATTCTCGGTGTCACCCTCCCACAACTCAATAAGAGTTTCCGCTTGATGAATGACCTGTCAGGCCGTGTATAAATCTGGGAGGGTGGACACCAGGAAATGCCAGGTGTTTCCTATCTGCAGAGCGACCCACTCGTCCACTGCTTGTGCTTTCTTTTTCATTACTCGCAGGGAGTCTATGTCACTCTGCGGTAGATCTTCTAAGGTGGAGGCCTCCAGAGGAGTGGCATTGATGGGTCAAGCTAGCTCAGTAAGCAATCCCATAAGGTTTACATTCTTTTCCTTTTCAGATTTGAGCCTCTGGGCTTCTTTCTCATATCGGGCCTCCAATGCCCTTGCTGCCTCTTTCAGCAAGTCTACCTCACCTTGCTATCCCCTTTTACCTAGTGATACCTCTGCAACATTGTAGTCTCTAGGGTCCGCGGTTGCTTCATCAGCGTCTGGGGGAGGTGTTGCCACAACGGCAACTGTTTCTCCACCCGGCCCAGTTTGAAGAGTATGAACTGTCTAGGCTTTCTTGGCCTTTGGCGGGGCTTGAACTTGGGCCATTATTTTGGCCAGGGAGAGAGGAATCACTGGAGCAGACTGAGCTTTTCTTTTTCTACTCTCTATCAGCCATTGAGGTGGTAGGGGTGGCCTTCCTGCCAGAATTTGTTCTCTTGATTCTTCCCCAGTATTTTGTGGCTATTTCTCTTCAGTGGTGTGAACCTCGTCCATTCCTCTCCCTGCCTCAACTTCTTCTGCAGCAACATTCTCTTCAGTCTCCATCTCCTCAGCCTTGTCTTCTATGTCTATCATTGGTTCTGGACTCCGGTAGGCTTCCTCGGGGATTTCTTCTTCAAGCTGCTCTCCTTGTTGTTGTTCTTATGCCAGGGCTTCTTCCTCTATTGGCACCTCTTTTGGCAGTAGGGGAGGTGTTGGGCCGAGATTTAGAGTTTGGGCCACTGTGATCACCTGTCCGAAGGTCTCTCCCGGGAGTGGCCCTTGGAACGTGGCGGCTGGGGTTACGGTTATTCCCAAAGGTTCAGTTCCCCCAGCGGATGCCATTTATTTGCCTTGCTTTAGTTGGTCCACTCCCGAACCTTGCATATCTTGAGCCCCAGAGGCAATCTCCGGCTCTGGCTCTTTTTCCTCTACCTGCTGCTCTTGTTCCTGTGCAGGCTCTTGTTCGATATCCTTTTTCTCTGCAGCCTCTTGTTCCGCCCCCAGGACTTCTACCTCTATTTGTGTATTGTCCCCCTGCAAGTTTCTAAACTCGTTAATTGCAAATACGTCATCAAATTCTTCTTGCGTAGGAGGACTGGTTGGGACTTGTGCGGGCTCCATTTCCTTCTCTAGCTCCGGGGAACTAGAAGAAAGGATTTCTACTTGTTGGGGGCGGGATGCTTCCGGCTTTGGCTCTGCCTTGGGCTTTTTGCTGAGCTTCTTCTTTCTCTGGGTAACCAGAGGTGGCCCCGCATCTCTTATCGCTACCACCTCCAGGGGATCCACCCCGGTTGCCTTAACCATTAAGGCTGCTAATGTCAGAGAGGAGGGACGAAGTGGTCCGGCCATGAGTGGTGGGGTGGCCAGCCTCGTTATTAATTGCTCCCTCATCTGCTGGGAGGCTGCCACCGACTGCTTTATTTGCTCTATAATGGGGACTTCTTGCGTAGAAGGGGTCGTGTCTATTCTTTTTCCCTTATCTGCACCCTGTGAAGAAGTCCCGACCCCCGGAGTCATTTTTGGTACTGGCGGCGGAGTTAACTTTGGCACCACCTGGGCTGCTCAGTGAGTACTTTCGGGGCACACCTTTTTAAAATAGGTGTGGCTTCGCTCGACCACCTCTTGAGTGAAGTCTTCAATGCTGGGTCCTTCCTGGGTGGCCTAGTTCACTGGTGGGAGATCCTTTTTATTGATCCCCTTTTCTTTGTACTGGGGATCGATAGTGGGGGCGGCGTCTGAGAAGTCTGTCGAGAACTTCCGGAGCTTCAATTTCTGCATCATGCCGACTGTCATTCTAACATAGTGCCTACTCCGCACCTCCACATCATCATGGCAGTCTACCTAGAAGTCCTCCATGTGTATATGATGGGGCTCTGAAGCCTGGGGCATTGCCATTGCAATTCTGCCATCCGGATCAAAAACAATTCGCGCCAGATAAAATTCCTGTAAGTTATAACTTTTTAGCTCATTATTCGCCTCCTTTGTGGTGGCCAGACTGCATGTGTAGTTCCCACAGGTGATTGGGAACAGAATGTTGGGGATCTTTTTGAGGGCAAAGAAGGCATGCACCACCATTATTTGCCTGCAATACTCCAATAGCACGATCTTGTCCCCACAATGTATGGGCAACAAGTAGGGTTTCCCAGAGACGCCAGTGACCCTAATGTATGTGTGCTATTGGAATTGAATATAGTAATGTCCATAACTATGGACCAACTTCATCGCCTCAGTAGACAGGCGGTATCCGGCATCCCGGGTGGGTGTATGCAGATGGTAGTAAACGAATGCGTCGTTTACCTGGCGGAAACTGGGGAAGCTGGCCTCCCATTAAACCTGTGGGAAATGGTCCCACGGTGCCTTTTGTCTCGGGCCAATCTTGAGCACGCCGTCAGTAAGTAGGCCATGGGAATAGGACCTCTGCTGCGCTAGGGCCCAGAAAACATAGGAAGACATGTAAAACTTTTTCTTCCTGTTCAACTGTTGGAATTGGGAGTCGACATGGTTGGAGATTATTGTGGCCCAGTCGAAGTATCCTCCCTTGGTGCAGATGCCAAGGAGGAAATAGTACATCCATTTGGAAAACTCTTAGGCGGAGGGCTGCCCAAAGACCCGGGCTAATGCTATCATCCCCATCTGGATGCTCTCCTTGAATTCAGAGCGGGGAATTTCTATCTTCATCCTCTTTAGGTCCCTCTTTGGGGCCTTGAGCCAATGGGTATTCATGTATACCCAGGCAGCATCCTCCAGCTGTGTGAACTGGGTCAAGGCATCAGTCCTTGTAACCACCGAGGCCTTCTCAAATTGTGGGATTCCCAAGCTTTCCTGGAATGTGACTGGGTCGAGGGACACCAGTGGAGTGGGGTACCTTGTAGGCTCTGCGGCCGCGAGCATAACGACCCGAACAGAAGAATTGTAGTTGGTAGCCAGTGTTAGGATAAGCTCCAGAGATTGCACGGAGCATGGGAAGCAAGCTACCCGGAGGATTTCGGAGTTCCCGACGTTGATTGCTAATTGATCTCCGGCCTGTCGTTGGATGTGCATTATTTTCACCAAGGCCTGCATTTCTGACCATGTTCCGACGTTGGTGTCACTCATGAGATTGACCTTGGACTCAATCTTTGAGCCCACGATGACATTGTCCTGTACAAATTTCATGGTCACGGGAAGCTTTTCCAGGGCCTTCTCCATCTTAGATTTTACTGCTGCCCTGGTTTCTGCTGCGGTAGGCAACTCTGGGCTTCCGGTTGGAGAAGATGCGGACGCTTCAGACATGTTTGAAAGATAAACTTCGAGAACCTGCAAGGCAAAGTGACCGTCAGAACACGTTTATCAAAATAACTATTCTGGGGTCCGGAGATCTTACCACTGTGATGTTTGCTTTCCTGAAAAGTTAGTTTCATTCAAGAATGACCGAAAAGCAAAACACATCGCACAAACTTTAGATTTTCATTAAACATCTAGGTCCGGGGATTTTTATCACACTTGGTTAAAGACACAGGATGGATGATGGTAGGAGACCCGAAACCCAAAAAAATGACCATTGGTGAGGATGTGTAAAAAGCCAAGTCATCAAGCCCACGTGGGCGCCACGTGCGTAGGTATTAAATGGAAGTTATGGCGATGACGACGGAGTCAACTATCCGAACACGCAAAAAGTAAAAGCCACTTGGCTAGAATTGATTATGCGCATGGGACATAAATGAGGTTTTTGACAGACTTCATGGAGGAGAGAGAAAATCACCTATTTGAAACTAGCCGAGAGCTGAGTTTCAAACAGGTGGTTTTCTACCCCGAAGCGAGTTCGTGGGTGGAAAACTAGAAACATAGGTGACTCAACCAGCTTGTCAAGCCACCTGGAAGGATATACATGGAGCCAAGGGATATATACAAAGATACGGAGGGATATACAGAGACTATATACAACTATACATGCATATATACAAAATATACAACACGAAACGACGCTCGCGAGAAAACTAGACAAGGCAGGACATATATACAGCTATTTACCTATTTTACAAATGAACCACTTCTACACAGAGGGCGGACAACCCTCTGGCAGGGAGTCGACCCACCAACAGGTGGCAAAACCATAAAATAAAAAATGGACCAAACAGAAAAATGACAACATAAACAAGACAAAACAAAAATGAAAGAAAACTAGAGAGGCAGAAAACGGAAACACCAACCTGAGAACGCAAAAGGCGGAGGAAAGGGAGGAGTTACCGTAGGAGCTCTGCAACAGCTCGAGTTGTCAAACGGTCAGAATCACCACCACGAAGCACTTGCGACTGCCTGAAAGTGACTGGAAATGTTAAGCGTTGATAATCATAAACTCTCTACAAATGCTCTGTAAATGTGAAAGTGATAGATAAGCCCTATTTATACCCGCAGTAAAAAGGTAATCCTCCTCCTTCCGACAATCTCCAGACAAGCAAACCTCTGGACTCTGGGCCCATGGATTCCCCACGATGATATCCTTAAGAACATCATGGCGAAAAATCCCAGAGTCCAGAATCTGATTCCCAACAAAGGACTACCTCCAAGACCGGAGTCCCGGAGGTGAAAACCAAACAAACAAAACACCATGCCGGGGAAGAAAACCCCAGAGAAGGAAAACAAAAAGGGAAAGAAAGACAAGGCAAAGCCGCAAGCAAAAACAAACAAGAAATAAAAAAAAAGGGGGACCCAACATTTTGCACACAAAATGTAGGGACGGGGATGCAGGGCATAAGAAATGGCGACTATCTGGGACAAATGCCTTAGCGCATTTGAGAACTATAGAATCTCTGGTTAGCGAAACTGGAACAAGCTGCTTCTCGAAGCGTCTGACAGGAAAAGAGAAACATATCTGAGAGAATCCAACCACATGAGAATTAGTTCGTAGCCCTTCATCAGTGGTGTCGTGTGTGCTTTAGAAAGAAATCAAGCCGATGACCTCTGGGAGGAATAGAGAAGATGCACTAATTACATTGAACCAGTCATCAGTTTGTTCGCTTCCCCCGGAGACCAGAGTTTCATCCCGCTTTTCCTCTTTTGTTATTTTGTTTGTTTCTGGGTGGGGGAAGGCGGTACTTCTTTCACCATTAAGCTTAAACTTAGATAATTTTCATTGCGGTACTTCTTTCACCTGTCCACCTATACTTAGATGCTTGAAGAAGGGATAAAACTCCGGACCCCGAAAGAATTTCCTTAAATTTTGACCTGGGTCAACTGATCTACCCTCAGTGTGTCCTATTACTTGTTCCTTATATTACTTGTGTTCACTGATTACCAGACTCCCGAAGACAACACCCAATGGAGATTGCACAAAATGTGCCCTAACCTGTGAAACAACCCCGGAGACTGGGCCGACTCCATCGTGCTAAAGACAGATTCTAAAGTTCACCATGCCGTAGACATCGTACCAAAAACTAGAGCTTATGCGAAGCATTCCAATTCCTACAAGACAGAACAAAACACCGGGACCGAAAGGACACCAGAAGACGAAAATAAAAACAACAAAAGAGGACTGCCCCAGAGGATAGTTGGCAAGGCTATTTACAAGGCAAGGTACCTCGCAACAAGGCACCCGGAAGAAATATTTACAAGCGGAAGACTTTACATATAATATAACTTTGGACAGACTTACCCTACTCAAAGTAGTGTTTGAGAAACTGTCCATTAGCGGGAAATGCGACAGGTTCACCAGTCAGGGTGTTAAGGCGGTAAGTATTTGCCCCGCAGATTTCTGAGATTAAGTATGGTCCGAGCCAGAGCCTTTGGAACTTGGTATGCTTTCCTTTCTTCTCCTGGGCCTTGTCCCACAACAGGACCAGATCCGAGATCTAAAAAGCCTTATATTGGGCTCTTTTGTCAAACCATCATTTTACCACTGCTTGATGACACGTGAAATGCTTAAGAGCTGCATCTCGCTGTTCTTCCATTCGTACCAGATTTAAGAGTCGAACCTCCACGATGTTGTCCCTGTTGCTAAATTCCTGCATAAACTGTAAAACTAGGATCTATAAGTTGACTAGGAATACGGGGTTCTGACCATAAACCAGATGGAATAGGGATGTTCCTAGGGCGGCCTTGACACAAATGCGATCCGCCCAGAGGGCAAATTTCAGCTTTTGATGCCAATCTCGGGGATTCTGTTCTAACAGGTGTTTGATCACTTCAAGTAGATTTTTGTTTGTCGATTCAGCAACGCCATTTCCCTGGGGATAATAGTTGTTGGAGAACTTCAAAGTGATCTTCCGATTGTAGGTCCATTCAAGTAGCTGCACCGAAGAAAACGCCGGACCATTGTCACATACCAAAGCAAAGGGCATTCCAAACCTTGTGACGATGGTTTCTTCCAGGAATTTGATAACTATGTCTGCCGTGTTGTTTTTGCAAGGTATAGCCTCAGACCACCGAGTGCAGTAATCAGTAGCAGTCAGAATGTATTGGTGATTGGCAGACAAGTTGGGGTTGATTTCCCTGATGAAGTCAAATGCCCACTAGGTGAATGGTCTAGCCTTGTAGACTGGTTGTAAAGGCATAGCTGGGTTACGCTCATAATGTGCTACAATTTGGCAAGTATGGCATCTCCTAACATGAGTGTAAACGTCCTTGAATATACAGGGCCAATAGCATCCGGCCTGAAGGATCTGATGGGCAGTGGCATTGGCTAAGCCATGCCCGGTTCCAACCTATCCGTGGAATTCATTAATCACTCTTACAGCTTGATCTTTGTTGATGCACCGGAGGTACACTCCCTCATAGTTTTTGCGGTAAAGCACAGAGTTTTTGATCATGAAGTGGGCACTTTTCATCCGCAGGGCGCGGCGTTTGTGGGGAGGTAATCCCTCTGGGCATTTATTGTTTAGTAGCAAGTATACCAAATCGGTGTACCACGGGTCTTGGGTAATGGACTCCACCGTGTAAGTCTGACATTCTATGCGGGGAGTCTCTTCTGCCATCGCTTGACTTAGTCCCTGGCCCCAGACTATCTTCATGGGCTGCATTTCCAAGTCATACTCCTGGGCGATGGCCATCCATTTCCCCCGTCTCTCGCCCAATTCACTCTGCATCAGCAAAGATTTGATGGCTTGGTGCGGAATGATAGCATGTACCTTACTCCGGAGAATATAATGCCAGAATTTCTTCACAGCGCAAACTAGAGAAAAGGCCTTCTTTTCTAGCGATGAATATCAGACTTCGGAGTTCTTCAAGGGGGAACTCATGAAAGCTATTGGTCATTCTTCCCCTTCAATCTTTTGGGTCAACACTGTCGCGGCAGAATGCGGCGAAGTAAAAGAGTAAATGTAAAATGGAAGGGAATAGTCCAGACTAGCCAGGACAAGCGCTTTCGTTATTGTCTGTTTGATCTGGGCAAACGCCCGCTTTTCTTCAGAACTCCACTCAATCTTGGTATCCTTCTTCATCATCTCGTTGAGTGGTTTAACTATTTTTGCGAATCCCGTGATGAATCGTCGTACAAAGTTGATCTTTCCGAAGAAGGATCGCATCTCTTTCTTGCTGCCAGGCATTTGTAAATTTAGCAACGCTTCAAATCTATCAGGGTCTATGGATATACCTTTCTCGGAGATGATGTGCCCAAGCAACTTTCCCTCGGTGACCCCGAATATGCATTTCTTGGGGTTGAGGGATATTCCATACCGACGACATCTCTCGCAGATCTGGGCGAGATGGGCAGCATGGTCACGCCTGTCCTGGGAAAAGATGGTCAAATCATCCATGTAGATGATTATGCACCGATTTACAAGGCCCTCGAACGCAATGTCCATGGCCTTTTGAAATGTAGCCCCTACATTGATCAAACCAAAGGGCATTCTCCTATATGCAAACGTTCCCCACTTGGTGATAAATGTTGTTTTCTCTTGGTATTCATACTTAACCATGACCTAGTTATATCCTGAGTATCCATCCAAGAAGGACATCATCTAGGATCCATTCACTATCTACAACACCTCATCCAACGAAGGGAGGGTGATTATCTTTCTTGGAGGCCTTGTTCAAGTTTCAGAAATTCACGCAAAGGCGGATCTCACCATTTTTCTTCCTCACAGGGACCAAGTTGGCAACCCACGTAGTGTGCCGGATTGGGAAGATTATCCGAGCTGACAGCAGTTTTTCTACCTCTTGACGAATTAGAGGCTCTATCAGGGGGTTGACTGGTCATTGCTTTTGCCGAAAGGGCTTAGCATCAGGTTTCAGAGGAATAGTATGGGTCATGATGGATGTATCATATGTTTTCAAGTCTTCATAACCCCAGGAAATTACGTCGATGTATTCTCGAAGAACTGCAAGAATCTTCTCCTTTTCCTCAGGGGAACAGGAGGTACCAATGTGAATAATCTTTTCTTCACCGGGCTGGCCGATGTTAACCTTTTCAAACTTTCCTCCCTCGGAGGAGGATGACACCTTCTCACGGGCCCGAGGGTCCGTGTCAAAGATTCATTCTAGTGAAACCATCCCCTTTGGGATGGTATTAGTGGGCAGGTCCATGATCCCATTTTCTTCACCACCCTGCCTAGTATCGTCATGGTCTCGTTCCTCCATTATCTGGTCTTCAAAGATGCCAACATTTGCCATGAAGGCTAGGATATGCTGATCGTCCTCAAAAACCTGAAAGTGGGTGACATTATCTGGAATGGACGGGGTGGGGACCATCTCAATCAAAAATCTCCAGAGTCGTGAGCCAGCCATTGGCTCAAGTGTGCTGGCAGAAATGGCAAGGGCATCCAAGACATAGTTCCGTCGCCGGGGAATGAGGTCAATGCCAAAGGCATCAAAATATTTGATAAGGCTCCAAGCCCAGTTGCGGTATGCAGCCAGCCTTTTGTCGTGACATGTGTATTGACTCCAGACTTTTTTAACAATCAACTCTGAATTACCCAGAGCCCGGAGGCGGGTGATGCCTTTCCTTAATGCAAATAAGAGTCCAAAGACCAAAGCCTCGTACTCTGTGACATTATTTGTACAGTTAAACTACAGCCTGTAGGACATGAGGAAGGATTTCCCTCATGGGTTGATTAGTTCTACCCCAGCCCCGCAACCTTGTTTGGATCAAGACCCATCAAACTTGAGGTTCCACAAGTCATTGTTCGTAATCTGGGGCTGGGGAGGGGGAGTAGTCTTTGGATTATTGCTAGGAGACTTAGAGGGTCCTTCCCGGACTACCGGTGTGAATGTAGAATTTATCTTCGGAGGTGTTTGGACTTGGGATTCTCGGGGAGATGGCATCAAAGGAGCACATCCTGGAGGAACACTGAATCCCAGAGAATTAGTTATATGTTTATTCTGGAAGGTATCGAGGTGTCGGTTAGCGATCGAGAGACAAGGCCCACACTCGTGCTCTGAATGTTTCTGGTAGTGTACTTGGCACCAAGTGTCGGACAGGAGTGTGGCAAGGGTTGCTGTGGCACCTTGAGAGCCAATTTCAACTCTCATCTTTTCATCTAGGTCCTGGGCTCTCTGCAACACGGCGGGATCTTCTCCGGAGACGAAATCGAATGTTAAGATTTCAAAAGGTCAGTACACCCCCAGAGAAGTCTCAGACAAAAAGACCTCATTGACCCTCCCAACTTCGATAAGGGCCTGTTTCATCTGGGGTTCACTTTCGACCTGAATCTTATTTGATTCTCCTTCCCACGGAAGCCATAAATGGGTGAAGTCGGTCGAAAAGTATCCATTCAAGGACTTAGACCAATTCTGACTTAGTAACATCCCGTAGGTCTCTGGGATGTCCACCACTTGGATGTCAATGATGCTGGCTATCCTGGGGTCCTGGATAAGCTGTATCCGGATGTTCTTCAACTCCCCCACAATTTTTACAACAGTCTTATCCAACTGGATTACTGCGCCATTAGATGGGGTGGGGTAGAATCTGAGCTTCTGACAAATGGACAAGGGCATGATGTTACCCGAAGCTCTGGAGTCTACTAGGAAATTATGTATATTTTTGTCGTGGATATTCAGGCCTAGTAAGAAGGGAGGATATTCATTGTTTCCCCGGAAGACAGCCGCATTAGCATCATCGAAGGACACATTCTTGGGCGGGTGGCTGACGGCTTCCCGATTCCCTAAGAGCTTTAGAAGAGACTTCTTCTGCTCAGGACAGTTTAGCAAAACCCCCATCAAGGTCATGGAGGTGGTGGTCTATTCTAACACCTTCGTAATATCGAATCTTCCTCCTGGGAACTGGTGATTTTTCTCGGTGAGGTCTTTGGCTTGGTTAGAGCTAGGACCTTTCGGAGGAGCAGGTCAATCAGTTGTGTTATTCTGGGGGGGAGGAGTATCTTTGATGGGAGGTGTGGTGTGTAAGCTGGTCCTTTGCCAACCTGACTCTGAGTGTGATATGGAGTCTACGGGTTAGTAAAGGTATTGGCCTCGAAGGGCGGGATAGATTCGTCAAAGAATCCCTGCAATTCAGATTCTTCTTCATCCTCCCCAGAAGTTCTGAAGAAGATGGTATCACGGGTGAAGGCACTGTGGGTTGTCTCTTGGACGGGAGGTTCTGGAGGGGTAGTTTCATGTGACTACTTCCTGTCCAGCTGGGAGATCATGATGACCTTCTCTAAAGTGGCACAATTCACCTCGTTGTGTGAGCCTGTGTCATGCAATCTACACCAATTAGTCATGGGCTGGAAGTCTGCAACTGGTGTGAAATGTGATGGTCCAGCACCATTTTGGTTGGCATTTTGGTTGGGAGGTGGGCCTCCGGTGTTAACGTTATTATTCCATTGTTGTTGATTGGGCCTAGACCCATTGTTGAAGTTTCTTCCTATGGCATTGTTGTTTCATTGGTCGGAGAAAATGTTTCCCCTTTGGGGATTCAAATTTTGGGGCACATAGGATCCCGCCTTCAGTTGGCCCATGTCCACAGTTAAGGTAGACAACATTCATCGGAGGGATTCGACCTCGGTGGTCAACTGAGTTTTAGCGTCATAATGTGATAGCTGTTGTTGTTGTTGGCTTCTCGGGAAGCCAGCCGTATTAGCCAGAGTCGAGGGCAGAAATCCTCCAGTCACGGATGACTAAAAGAAGGGCACTCTGGATGGTTGTGTCTGAGGTTGTTGTGCCTCCTACGGCTGATTCCAAGGGAAAACTTCTAGGCCTGGCGCCGTCTGGGCCTGCGTTGGGTAAACATACCAGGCCTGCTGGTCTATCAAGGGTGGCGGAGGATTCATCGCCGTCGACAGGGCACCCATTGCCAGATTGGGGTTGTATCCCCCGGCACATGCAGTTCCGTCGGGGATCAAGTTTAAGGGCGTGCCCTGCCCAATCCCGCCCAGGGATTTGTTGAGACCACGGGACAGCTCTAAGGCCAGGTCATAGACTTTTGCCAAGGTATCCCAGTCACCCGCGGTGGTTGTTCTCCAAAAGAGAGTGGCAATGAAAGGGTCCATCGCGTTAAGATAGGTCTGTATAGTTACTTTTGGGGATGGAATAAAAGGGCCCGTGCACCGTTTCAGGGCGCGCTGGAACCTATGGTTGGATGTTGTAAGAGGTTCATTGGGTTCCTTTCTGATAGAGATGAACTGGCTATGGGACCAGGCTGGGTCCACATGCACGTGAAAGGCAGCCAGGAAGGCGTCCTCCATTTCCTGCCAACTATTTATGGAGTTGGCAGGAAGGTTAAGGTACCAGTTCAACTCACCTTGCCCTAAAGACAAAGGAAATATTCGAGTCACAACATCTTCATGTTAGATCCAGTGTCGATTCATGGCATCTTTGTATGCCTGTAAGTGTTCTTCCGTAATCCGTGAGCCTAAGTGCTCATATCGTGGGCAGATCTTCTCTGGGTGAGAAGGTAAGTCGTTGATTGCGCCCGGAAAAGTTCCCATTGGGGACCCGGTGTTTCTGAAGTACACGACCATTGGGGGAACTAAAATTTGGGTAGTTTGGGTACTGGTTCTCGGGATTTTCTGAGAAGTTTGGGTATTCTGATGTATGCTAGACCCCCAGACAATAGTGGCTGGTATGATTTTTGAGGTCCGTTTCTTTCGGGCAGGAGGCTCGAGCTCGAAAAAATTTCTGGGATTCGAGGCAGACCTACGGATACTTTCAAATTTTGCTGGGGAAAAAGACCCAATCCCACTGAAGGCTTGCCTCTTAAAACTATAACTCGGGGAACCCTCAGGAGGTGTAAAATCAAAATCTTGGGAGGGGGATGAGTTCACGCCCTCCTTCTAGCGCCAGTTTCTGTTGACAGGATTTTGCTAACCGGGTCCGCCAATAGTCATAAGTTGTCACCGGGTTCCGGGGGTACCAGCCAACTCCGCCTGCAAAGTTTGTCCAGGGAAAATAAATTCTTCAGGCCTTCAAGCACCTAGGTGTCGGGTCACGAGGGTGCAGGGCTCAGTTGGGAGAAGTGATTGTTTTCGAGGGGGATAGCTGGTTTCTTCAACTCATTTTCTCTGGAGATTCAATAAAGTAAGGTTTCCCCTAGCATTCTACACTTAGCAAATAAAATAAAAAAGATCCTGCAGGGTTAGAAACATTTCATCTAACTATAGTCATGCTGAAATATCTGGAACATCAATAATACTCTGATAGACTACACTAAATATCAAAGAAATACATAACCATCAGCTAGCATTTCATCAATAGCGGGAGTAAAGAGGTCGTTAATCTACTTTAACATATCAGAGTAGAAGACATAAAGAATATCAAAACATGAAATACCATTAACTCAGAAGCAGGAATGCCAACAACATCATTGCCAAGAATTCTTCATTCTTTATTAATGTTCCTTCCAGCAAGCACTAGTGCGTGATACAATGGTGGCTCCAGGGGAGCATTTGACTATATAAAACCAGAACCATGGAGCATTGAGCTCTGCAACTTAATATGATAAATCGCCTTTCTATTACTATGGACAACAAAATCATCAATTTCACCGACCCTTGGAAATGGGCCGGTTCGGCTATTTATACAACTCTCTTCTAAACCTAAACCTATTTACATCAAGTTTCAATAAAATACAATATCCGGGGGCCGGTACTACCTGCGCCACCCTACAAAAGACCTGGAGACGGAATAGGTCTGTCATGTCAGAACAATAAGACAAGGATATAAAGCGGAAGAATCAGCCTCGAGAAGAGAGCCAAAAAGGAGAAAGAAGAAAGAAGGTCCCCCGAGGATCGAGGATACATGCCTCATAAATGGGAAATGTGGCGCCCTGTCTCCAATGTGCCAGGTGTACCCTTGAGCAGCACCTCGAGAAGACCACCTTGTCAAAAACCAACTATCAAGCTGATGCCCCTTGATATAGCCAACTACCCTCTGACGGCCTTTATTAACTACTTCAGAAAGTGACCGGTCAGCCTCGGCGACCGGGACACGGATCACTTTCAAAGAATACAAAATTTTGGATCCGAGACTCCGGGATCCGGGGACTTACGTCCCAAAAAGAATAAAGAATACTCAATGTGAGTTTTCCCCAACCTCCAGAGAAAGCTCAAGGTTGCTTATTATCGTTGAAAGCCTGGAGGAGGCGGGAAATGCCATCTTCATCTATTTCTTTCAGGCTGGCCCTTCTGTGCTTGGCCACTTCAACTTGTTCCCCCAGGTCTGGAACATTTTCTTTAAATTCATCTGTCATTCTCGCCGCGTCATGACCACTAAGTATCATGCGGGTTAATTTTTCCATTTGGGCTCCATCTATCCCCTCCGAAGATTGATACCGGGATTTTATTATTTCATCAAAACTCCCCAAAATTGAATCTTCAGGGGTACATGTATCTGTGCTAAGGGGATCGGCCCCAGAATTCTTTATTAAAAAAGACTTGTATAAATTGGAAGAATACTTTACAACATTTACCTTATCTTATAAGGACCCTACCATTTGCTTGGTTACCTCCAATGTGAGGTCAAGTCTGGAGTGCTGGGTTCTCACAAAATCAAATGATTCATCACCTAGAATTCTGGATTCAGAAATAATATCCTCTTCCAAGGTAAGGAGCTCTTTGAGCTCAACCTTCCATGCTTGGTAATTCTCGGCGTCACCCTCCCACAGCTCAATAAGAGTTTTCACTTGATGAATGACCTGTCGGGCCATGTATAAATCTGGGAGGGTGGACACCAGGAAACACCGGGTGTTTCCTATCTGCAGGGAAACTCACTCGTCCACTGCTTGGGCTTTCTTTTTTATTACTCGTAGGGAGTCTATGTCACTCTGCAGTAGATCTTCTAAGGTGGAGGCCTCCGGAGGAGCGGCATTGATGGGTCGAGCCAGCTCAGTAAGCAATCCCTTAAGGTTTGCATTCTTTTCCTTTTTAGCTTTGAGCCTTTGGGCTTCTTTCTCATATCGGGCCTCCACTGCCCTTGCTACCTCTTTCAGCAAGTCTACCTCACCTTTCTTTCCCCTTTTACCTAGTGATACCTCTGCAACATTGTAGTCTCCGGGGTCCGTGGTTGCTTCATCGGCATCTGGGGGAGGTGTTGCCACAATGGAAACTATTTCTCCGCCCGGCCCAGTTCGAAGAGTATGAACTGTCTGGGCTTTCTTGGCCTCTGGCGGGGCCTAAACTTGGGCCATCATTTCGGCCAGGGAGAGAGGAATCACTGGAGCGGACTGAGCATTTCTTTTTCTGCTCTCTATCAGCCATTGAGGTGGTAGGGGTGGCCTTCCTACCATAATTTGTTCTCTTGATTCTTCCCCAGTGTTTTGTGGCTGTTGCTCTTCAGTGGTGTGAACCTCATTCGTTCCTCTCCCTGCCTCAACTTCTTCTGCAGCAACATTCTCTTCAATCTCCATCTCCTCAGCCTTGTCTTCTATGTCTATCATTGGTTCTGGACTCTGGTGGGCTTCCTCGGGGATTTCTTCTTCAAGCTACTCTCCTTGTTGTTTTTCTTCTTCCATGGCTTCTTCCTCTGTTGGCACCTCTTTTGGCAGTAGGGGAGGTGTTGGGCCAAGATTTAGAGTTTGGGCCACTGTGATCACCTGCCTGAAGGTCGCTCCTGGGAGTGGCCCTTGGAACAGGGCGGTTGGGGTTACGGTTATTCTTGAAGGTCCGGTTCCCCTAGCGGATGCCATTTGTTTGCCTTGCTTTAGTTGGTCCACTCCCGGACCTTGCATCTCTTGAGCCCCGTAGGCAATCTCTGGCTCCGGCTCTTTTTCCTCTACCTACTACTCTTGTTCCTGTGTAGGCTCTTGTTCGATATCCTTTTGCTCTGCAGCCTCTTGTTCCACCCCCGGGACTTCTGCCTCTATTTGTGTATTGTCCCCCTGCAATTTTTCAAACTCGTCGGTTGCAAATACGTCATCAAATTCTTCTTGCGTAGGGGGACTGGCCGGGACTTGTGTGGGCTCCATTTCCTTTTCCGGCTTCGGGGAACTAGAAGAAAGGATTTCTACTTGCTGGGGGCGGGATGCTTCCGGCTTCGGCTCTTCCTTGGGCTTTTTGCTAAGCTTCTTCTTTCTCCGGGTAACCAGAGGTGGCCCCGCATATCTTATCACTGCCGCCTACAGGGGATCCACCCCGGTTGCCTTAACCATTAAGGCTGCTAATGTCGGAGAGGAGGAGGGACAAAATGGTCGGGCCATGAGTGGTCGGGTGGCCAACCTCGTTATTAAATCTCCCTCATCTGCTGGGAGGCTGCCACCAACTGCTTTATTTTCTCTGTAATGGGGACTTCTTGCGTGGAAGAGGTCATGTCTATTCTTTTTCCCTTATCTGCACCCTGCGAAGAAGTCCTGGCCCCCGGAGTCATTTTTGGTACCGGCGGCAGAGTTAACTTTGGCACCGGCTGGGCTGCTCAGCGAGTACTTATGGGGCACACTTTTTTAAAATAGGCGTGGCTTCGCTTGACCACCTCTCGAGTGAAGTCTTCAATTGTGGGTCCTTCCTGGGCGGCCCAGTTCACTGGTGGGAGAGCCTTTTTGTCGATCCCCTTTTCTTTGTACTGGGGATCGATAGTGGGGGCGGCGTCTGAGAAGTCTGCCGAGAACTTTTGGAGCTTTAATTTTTACATCATGTCGACTGTCATTTTGACAAAGTGCCTGCTCCGCACCTCCACATCATCTTGGCAGTCTGCCCAGAAGTCCTCCATGTGTATATGATGGGGGTCTGAAGCCCGGGGCATTGCCATTGCAATTCTGCCATGCGGATCAAAAAAATTTCGCGCCAGATAAAATTCCTGTAAGTTATAACTTTTCAGCTCATTGTCTGCCTCCTTTGCAGTGGCCAGACTGCATGTGTAGTTCCCACAGGTGATTGGGAACAGAATGTTGGGGATCTTTTTGAGGGCAAAGAAGGCATGCACCTCCATTATTGGCCTGTAATACTCCAATAGCACGATCTTGTCCCCACAATGTCTGGGAAACAAGTAGGGTTTCCCAGAGAAGCCGGTGACCCTAATGTATGTGTGTTGTTGGAATTGAATATAGTAATGTCCATAACTATGGACCAACTTCATCGCCTCAGTAGACAGGCAGTATCCGACATCCCGGGTGGGTGTAAGCAGATGGTAGTAAACGAACGCGTCGTTTACCAGGCAAAAACTGGGGAAGCCGGCCTCCCATTGAACCTATGGGAAATGGTCCCACGGTGCCTTTTGTCCTGGGCCAATCCTGAGCACGCCATCAGTAAGTAGGCCGTGGGAATGGGGCCTCTGCTGCGCTAGGGCCCAGAAAACATAGGAAGACATGTAAAACTTTTTCTTCCTGTTCAACTGCTGGAAATGGGAGTCGACATGGTTGGAGATTATTGTGACCCAGTCGAAGTATCCTCCCTTGGTGTAGATGCCAAGGAGGAAATAGTACATCTATTTGGAAAACTCTTGGGCGGAGGGCTACCCAAAGACCCGGGCTAATGCTATCATCCCCATCTGGATGCTCTCCTTGAATTCAGAGCGGGGAATTTCTATCTTCATCCTCTTTGCGGCCTTGAGCCAATGGGTATTCATGTATACCCAGGAAGTATCCTCCAGCTATGTGAACTGGGTCAAGGCATCAGTCCTTGTAACCACCGAGGCCTTCTCAAATTGTGGGATTCCCAGGCTTGCCTGGAATGTGACTGGGTCGAGGGACACCAGTGGAGTGGGGTACCTTGTAGGCTCTGCGGCCGCGAGCATAACGGCCTGAACAGAAGAATTGTAGTTGGTAGCCAGTGTTAGGATAAGCTTTGGAGATTGCACGGAGCACAGGAAGTAAGCTACCCAGAGGATTTCGGAGTTCCTGACGTTGATTGCTAATTGATCTCTGGTCTGTCGCTGGATGTGCATTATTTTCACCAAGGCCTGCATTTCTGACCATGTTCCAACGTTGGTGTCGGTCATCAGCTTGACCTTGGACTCAATCTTTGAGCCCACGATGACATTGTCCTGTACAAATTTCATGGTCAGGGGCAGCTTTTCCAGGGCCTTCTCCATCTTAGATTTTACTGCTGCCCTAGTTTCTACTGCGGTAGGCAACTCTGGGCTTCTGGGTGGAGAAGATGCGGACGCTTCGGACATGTTTGAAAGATAAACTCTGGGAACCTACAAGGCAAAGTGACCGTCAGAACACGTTTATCAAAATAATTATTCCGGGGTCCGGAGATCTTACCACCGTGATGTTTGCTTTCCTGAAAAGTTAGTTTCATTCAAGAATGACTGAAAAGAAAAACACATCGCACAAACTTTAGATTTTCATTAAACATCCGGGTCTGGGGATTTTTATCACACTTAGTTAAAGACATAGGATGGATGATGGTAGGAGACCCAAAACCCAAAAAAATGACTGTTGGTGAGGATGTGTAAAAAGCCAAGTCATCAAGCCCACGTGGGCAGCACGTGTGTAGGTATTAAATGGAAGTTATGGCGATGACGGCGGAGCCAACTGTCCGAACGCGTGAAAATTGAAAGCCACCTGGCTAGAATTGATTGTGCGCATGGGACATAAATAAGGTTCTGACAGACTTCATAGAGGAGAGAGAAAACCTCCTATTTGAAACCGGCCGAGAGTCGAGTTTCAAACAGGTGGTTTTCTGCCCCGAAGCGAGTTCGTGGGCGGAAAACCAGAAACACAGGTGACTCGACCAGCTTGTCAAGCCACCTGGAAGGATATACATAGATCTGAGGGATATATACAAAGACACAAAGGGATATACAGAGACTATATACAACTATACACGCATATACACAAAATATACAAAGTGAAACGACGCCCGCGGGAAAACCAGACAAGGCAGGACATATATACAGCTATTTACCTATTTTGCAAATGAACCACTTCTGCGCAGAGGGAGGACAACCCTCTGGCAGGGAGCCGACCCACCAAGGGGTGGAAAAACCAGAAAACAGAAAATGGACCAAACAGAAAAATGACAACACAAACAACACAAAACAAAAATGAAAGAAAATCAGAGAGGTGGAAAATGGAAACACCAACCTGAGAATGCAGAAGGCGAAGGAAAGGGAGGAGTTACCGCAGAAGCTCTACAACAGTTTGAGTTGTCAAACGGTCAGAATCACCACCACAAAGCACTTGTGACTGCCTGAAAGTGACTGGAAATGTTAAGCGTTGATTATCATAAACTCTCTGTAAATGCTCTGTTAATCGCTTTGAAATTGCTTTGTTAATCGCTCTAAGTGCTTGAAGGTTTTAATCGCGGTAAATGTGAAAGTGACAGATAAGCCCTATTTATACCTGCAGTAAAAAGGTAATCCTCCTCCTTCCGGCAATCCCCGAACAAGAAAACCTCTGGACTCTGGGCCCGGGGATGTTGAAGTTGATAAATGCAACTTCACCCAAGATCACCTGCATGCAAGACAGTTACAAGAAGAAGCAAGAAGGCAGCTATGGAGGCCAAAAATCCAGAGACATCGTGTGCAACAGAAAACAATATATTAATGAATATGTTTCTAGATTACAATGTGATGTAAAAACTCTGTAATGAAAACTAACAAGTGAATCCTTATAAAAGGAAACATGAAACCCTAAAAAGGAAACCCTAAGGTTAGCTGAAGCAAACTAGAGTGAATAGGTAAGTTACTAATTAGATCATAATGATTTAATTTAGTAACCTGATAGACTATTACTCTAACACCCCCCCTTAAGATAAGCTTAGGGAGAAGCAAAACCTAGGAAACTACTGCAGAAAGAAGGAAAGATGGGTCCTGACAACAAGGCCTGATCAGGTACCCAAAACAAGAAAGCAAACTAGATGAAGGAAACTGAGCCTTCAATCTAGGAAAATATGTTCCAGAGAAAGGAACAAGAATGAGCAAGAAGCAGCTCCGAAGCAAGGAACTGAAAACTTTGTCAGAAGAAACTACTGGAACCCCCACTGAAGTGCATGACCAGGTAGAGAAGACAAAGTCTAAAGAGCTGATCAATCGAACCAGGAAGCAATAGAACCAACAGGTGAACCCCCCCATAATGCTGAACCGGGAGAGGTGACAGGAACACTGAAATGCAATGCCAGAAACATCTGCAGAAGAAGTACCAGGACACCAACAGTGCAACAGAAGTACACACACAGGATAAAGGGCAGTGTCATCAACACACAGCATGGGCTAATTTCGTGGAAGGTATGCTCACTTGACAAAGGTGGATGTGCCTAAAGCGGCATAAGCATCATAACCCCCCATGGCACTTTATAACACAGTGCGAGTACAAAAATCGTACAAGGTGTACAAGATCCCAGAAATGCACAAGTAGGCACTTTATCTCAGTGCATTTACAGAATAAAGAATGCATCAGAAGGAGCATACAAGCTCAGAATTCAGAAAGAAGAGTGAACTAGAAGTACAGTAGAAGAGATCCCAGGACTTGTAAACCCAAGCAATCCACCAGAGTGCATAAACTGCCAAACTCGTAGGAGAGAAAACCTAGAGCAGAATCTAGAAAAAATACCTCTACCACTGAATAGCACACTGAACCAGCTTTCTGACGATATCTCGTTTGCCAAAAATGGAGTCCGGATGAGCCAAATATGACTCCCGGAAGGCAAAAAAAGACATTGGACTTCAACAGAAAAAAATACTATCAAAATGGCAGAAGCCAAAACCCTAACCTCCGTCATTGGAAATTTCTCGGAAAGAGCTTTCCGACGGTATATGGAAGTCAGAAAAAGACCCCCGGATGCTCAAGATAGAGCGAAAACACTCCCGGGGGGTCAAAAAGCCTCAAAATTTAGGTTTTAAGCCCCTAGGGCTAAAAAAAATTGGCCCCCGGGCGCATGGCGCGCGCTGGGGGCTTAACCAGAGCCCTTGGTCACAATAAGACCGGCCGCTTAAGGTGAATAAGCCCGCGGGGGCTGAACACTGAGCCGCCGCTGGCGGAGCGGCGCCAAGCCGGAGCGCAGAGCGGCGCAGCTGTGGAAGGCACCGCGGAGTGGCGCGGGGGCGCGGAGGGGGCCGAGGAGGCCGGCGGCAGGGAAGCCGCGGTCAGCGGAGTTGTGAGCGCTGGGCGGCGGGGGGCCGCGGAGGGTGGCAGGGCTGTCGGGGGCGGTGATGGCAGCGGCGCAGGGGGC
>MU223714.1:1012014-1028874 GCA_018584345.1 Thuja plicata | reverse complement strand
ATATATATATATATATATATATATATATATATATATATATAGCGATTGTTCTACCTCGAGAAGGATTACTCTCCATATATATATATATATATATATATGAGAAGTAGACATGATATATGCATGTCGTAATTATCAAGATAGGTTGAAATCGGTATACAGAAATGTTCGGTGTTTGAATCCTTCAGTAGACATTAACAACATTTAATAGTTAAAATGGTGATCTTAGTATTAAGACACCAATTAAATAATAATTTTATATTACACTACTTACAAAATAATAACAATACTATACTACTTGATTAACTTTGAAGATTTTACAAAGTCTAATCTGGTAAGAAAATGAAATGATTCTTCAACTGTTTATTCATAATAACTTTTGAACCTGCTTCTAGAATTTTATGGAATGAATGTTGGTTTATAGGATGATTTTACTGTACTTGTTGTAAATGGGGTACACAATGTTATGAGAGCTTGCGTAAGAGCTAAATCTGTTAGACGTATAGTTAAAATGGTGATCTTAGTATTAAGACACCAATTAAATAATAATTTAATAGTTAAAATGGTGATCTTAATTAAATAATAATTTAATGGATGATTTTAATCGTTAAAATGTTGATCTTAGTATTAAGACACCAATTAAATAATAATTTTATATTACACTACTTACAAAATAATAAAAATACTATACTACTTGATTAACTTTGAAGATTTTACAAAGTCTAATCTGGTAAGAAAATGAAATGATTCTTCAACTGTTTATTCATAATAACTTTTGAACCTGCTTCTAGAATTTTCTGGAATGAATGTTGGTTTACAGGATGATTTTACTGTACTTGTTGTAAATGGGGTACACAATGTTATGAGAGCTTGTGTAAGAGCTAAATCTGTTAGACGTATAATTTTCACTTCATCCGTTATGGCTGCTTCTCCAAGGAATGAGAAGGGGGAATTCACCCAAATATGCCTTGATGAAAGGTGTTGGAGTCGCATAAGTTTCGGTAAATCTCAGCCAAATAAAGCCGCTTGGTATATGATAGCTAAGACATTAGCAGAAGAAGAGGCTCTTAAATATGACGTTAATTACAACATAGAGGTGGTGAGCATCCTACCAGTTGTGGCGCTTTAGGCCTCTCTGAATATACTTATCATTTACTATACAATGTCAGTTAAATATCAATTTTTAGATTATTGCTATGTTATGTTTTTGACTATTGTTATTTTGAGATTATTGCTATGTTGTCTTATGAAAAACATTCTGTGCAGTTTTTAACTCTCAGAAGTAACATCATTAATGTTACTTGATTATCCAGTCATAGATTCAGTATGAATTCCCTTTTCCTGATGTATTGGAGGTTGGGGTATCAACAACAAGAAAAATGCCTTAAATACTGTTGGGAAGATTGTAATTTTTCTCTTACATTTTTTTTCTCTTTTGAATTTCTGGAATATCTTGTACTTGTCTGGTTTCTATGAATTATAATAGAATGTAATGAGATTTTCTTTGACAAGATGAAGATATGATTTCTAAAGGAAGTTTAACATAATTTTTTTGTTGAGTTCATATGAAAAATTTAGTTCTCCTTTCATTTTGAGGTTCAACCTGAATTGTAATACTTCAAATTTTGTGTTGGAGGCATTAAATCAAATAAATTCCATTCTGTAAGGGAGTCTTGTGGAAAACATTCTGTTTAGCTCCAACATTTGCAACATTTATACTACCTATCAACTGCTATAAGTGACAAGGAATTCCCCTTTTGATGTATTTGTATTTGTTTCTCCAAAAAAGGTAGAATGAATTATTAGGGAAGGTGCCCTAATATTTGCATACATTTGAATTTGTCATAATTTATGAAACACCTGTCACACCATGCATTATTTTTTAAACCCTAATGATGGGCCACTGCATTTGATGATGCTACAATAGAGTTAATCAGAATGCCTGCTGAAGCATTATACAACTTACAGTTTGATGACAATGTTAAAAGATCAACAGAACAAGTCATTTGAGATGTACAACACAAACAATATCTCTTCACATCAACATGCAATAGTGAGATGTATAACAATGAAGAACGAGTGAAGGCAACTATCAAGAAAGTTTCACAAGTAGATTTTACAGTAGAAAGTACTATATTACTTGAAAAAATTAAGGGGATGTGTAGTGATCAACCCCTTGAACAAGATACCCAATAGACAATAGCACAAAATGCACAAAAAAAAAGAAGATGCATCAATTGACATTGTTGCATATATCTAACGCCATATCATATGTTTCCTAGGATGTACAAAGGAATGTAAAAAATTGTATTTATTGAAATACATACACCATGTAAATAATATTCCAAAATGCAAAAGAAAAAAAATGCATTAATGTAAATATATGCATATACCTGCTACTAGAACAAATGTTACCAAAGATGTATGAAAAAAGCCACACATTTAGGCCTCTCTAAATATACTTATCATTTACTATACAATGTCAGTTAAATATCATTAGAAATTCATAATGATAAGAGCCTACTATACAAAGAATATTTGCATACATTTGAATTTGTCGTAATTTATCAAACACCTATCACACCATGCATTATTATAAATCCTAATGATATGTATGATCATTTGAATGAATTTCTATAAGTGTGTACACCATCGTACTATGATTTCTACCATAAATTAACACCGACTATCGGATGCATTGATAGATAGACGACCATGATGTTAGCAAAGGGAAAGAAAAAATAGATTTACAAGAGATTGTTGCACATCAAGCTCGTGAAAGGAACCGATCTTATTATGCTCGGCATAAAGAAGAGATAGCTGCCCACAGAAAAGAAAAAAGAAAACATCTAAGAGAAATTAGCTCCACACAGAAGAAAGGTACAATTCTTGAACAACGAGAGGCCCAACAATCGCAACGTTATGAGAGAAACCATAACCACTATGTGCGCCACAAGGAAGAAATAAAGGCAGCCAAATGTACAAGTTACCAAGAGACCCAACTAGGCCAGCATGAGCAACAACAAACCCAACATCATCTAGAATTGAATGCACCATCCCAGAATGATGTTGAATATATGTCAGCAATGAAAAAATTTCGACAACGGGTAGATGCACTTGCTCGTCGACAAACATGCATAGTATGTAAGAAACGTTACCTAGGCATGTATATCCAACAAACAAATAACATTATAAAATGTAAAAGGTGTTCGAATGAAAAAGGTATACCTAGGTTTTCAGTACTCAACAATATGGACCTCGGTGACCAGCCAGCCGTGCTAAAGAGGTTATCCCAGGTGGAAGAAATGCTTATCGCTAGGGTGAATCCAATATTACAAATAACCCATGCTTTTGGAGGACAGTTCAAATATAGCAGACATACAATAAGCTTTCCACAGGATATATAGAACATTGCAAATGTGTTACCGAGACGTATCGAAGATCTGGACATATTAATAGTACAAAGAGTGCACACAAACGAAAGATCTTATGACTGTTATGTGAAAAGGAGTCATATCAGAGATGCATTGCAATATAAAATCAAATATGATCCGTACTACAAAACAATAATGAACCTATATAGTACTATCGGCATACCCCTTGGACCCTTCAAAAGGTACAAGTGCTAGTCATAGTTAAGCCGATAAGCAGTTCCTCCGAAGCAGACTTGCGACCGTACATATATTTATTATCTCACGCTTAATACCAGTCTCACGCAAACCGATTTGCGCCCAGTTTTCTCGAATGGTTTTGGTGAAACCTGCCAATGTACATTTTCATCTGCAAACCAGAAAACACCCTAATTTGTTATACGTAGTGGGAAACAGGCAAGCACTCATGGTTTATACGACCTTGATGGTTTTCAACTTCCACTTAATATGCATCCCGTACACGATCTGGTGGTTCTGATTGGGGTGTTGTTTGGCTTTGGCATTTTGAAGAAAGCATTTCATCATGCAGAGCACTGTCTGCAAGACTGCAACAACAAATATGAGGCATCCCTTGCCCCCAGTGGTAGATCATTCCTTGTTTATGGGAATCTCACGCATCTATGATTGAATTTCATTTCTCATGTCTTTGCTCAATTTCTTTTCAGTTTGTGAATATATCTGAATAAGGCTAAGAAAAATGTTGGCTTAGGAGTTATGCTTCAATGGGTTTTTTTAATTAGGGTTTCCCAACATCCAAGCGAGACATCTTCATGGATCTGATTTCTTTGATATTCCACACGATATGTGTGATATTTGGTATTAGTTCATTTATTCATTCATGGTAGGGCATCTGTAACTGCAGAACTACCATGGTCGGGTTTTATGAAACCATTCATTTTATCATGTTGATTTAGGTTTTAGGTTTCATAGCTTGCTTTTGTAGCACGTTGCTAACCATTTGGCTTGTATTATGACAACGATGCTTTGAAATTTCAGTAAATTTGATTAAACCCCATTTGTTCTATATGGTAACAATGGGCATTTGGCCTTTCAGTAATTTTCATTAGCACTGTTGTGCTCATGGTGAAATGGAAATGGGTAATTCTTTTACATTTTCAAGGCTTAGTTAAAAACTAGGATCCAACTGAAACATGTAGTAATACTGTTGATAACTTTGGAACCAGAGAAAATGTATTTAAATCGGGATCTGTGGGGCTTATTCAACTTTGTTTGGGTCTGTGGGATTCTGGAAACTTGGTATCATTAATCTGTAGGCCTATTATACATGTTTTTCTTTTTCTCTTCTGGAATATGGTTATATAAAATGGACAAAATTAATTGAATCTAGTCTTTAAAATGGAAACTTATTATTGGGGATTACTGTTTTGGACCCTGTAGAAATTACAATTTTAAGGAGGCGATTGTTTAGTTTATGTAAATGAAAAACATCTATTTCCATCTCAACCACTAAAGATTGCCATTATAAATATACTGCATATAATACCATAATTGCAGGTTGTCCTCTGTAAATGCAGACCCAAAACCTGCATCTCAGTTTCCTCTAGAACCAGGTGTGAGATTCTATGGTAAAGCCTATATGTATGTGAGTTATGAATAGTCTAGAGATTCTTGCTGATGAGGGCTCAAATGACATGGTAAAATTAAGTACTTAGTAGACTAAAATTTAGAATGCAAATTTTTTGAGTTATATTCCCCTTGCGATTGGTATAGTTTTGGAAAGAAAAGTCTTGCTTAGAAGAAACCACTGAAAAAATGAATGCATTAAAGTTTTTCTCAGAAGAATTATCTTTCATTGCTATTACTTTCACTACCCCTAATCACCACCGAAAACATACATTAGAACATCTGTCTTTAAAAACATGTACCTTTCTAGAAAAAAGAGTGGCACCGAGCCATCTAGTTCTACAATGTTGATCTCTTTCTGATGCGTTATATATTTGAGCCAACACTAAATGTTTCAATTGATGTACTGATTGTTTTGTAATTCTCGTTACAATCACTTGCATACTAAATGTACTTTGTTATAACATAGTAATGAAGTGAAAAGCTCTAAAAACTCTTGTTAGCTAAATACTTGTTTGTAGGACTGTTGAAATAATTACAAAATCTTATTTTGTATAATTGAACATTTAATATTTCTATGTTCTTTCATTCTATAATCACGAATGTCAGTGATTATTGAAACAAGAAACATTACCATTTTAACTTCCTATTTATAGATAAGGGGCAATGCAATTAGATTTTTTATTCAGTTATTGTCCCTAATACTTATGACCAATGTCCCCTTTCTAATGTGTCCTTGACAATGAATATACAATCTCAATAATGATTGAATGATGATAACTATAGGATGCCAATGCAAAACATACTTGTACGATTCCACTTACCAGGCAATGCATACTCAGCAACATCAATATATGTTCAATCCTCATTTTTTTGGCATGCCCTAGTTATTACACATTTAAGTTCTCTACTTTTAGCATGTTTCTCTTAGAATTACTTCAAAAATAATTCTTCAAAATAAAAACTATGCATAATGTTGCTTTAGTTTTTCATTTTCTGGCTTGGCAAATTCTCCTTTTTGTTGGAACAACTTTCAGCTGGACTTGCACCTGGGTTCATTGAAGTGCATTAAATCTTGCATGCTTGATGTGGTGTTTTACAAAATTTGAAGACTTAATCATGTCTCCTAAGCTTTGAACTTGGGGCTTTTCTTTGAAATCTGATTTGTTTAATTACACCTTGACCTCATCTTATTTGATGTTTAGTTTTGCATTTTAGCATCCATCTTTTTCATGTTTGGTTGATGAGCCTTCAAATGACATAGAAAATGAATGTGTCTTTAAAATCAAAACCCTCTTTGCAAATTATTTCTTATAATGCGATTGTTGTGATATCATATTGCTATTGCACTTCTTCATGTAAAATAGATAACCAATTTTGTTTGCACAATTGATAGTCAATTTCTATGTTGATTTTGGCACTTTCAATACAATCGATAACCCAAGGCACTCATAAACAAATACCGCTAACCACCGCATGGGATATCACTCTACACAAATCACAAGGCCTAATACTAGATAAAGCGATAGTTGATATAGGTAAAAACAGAAAGACAAGGCCTCACCTTCACAACATTCTCCAAAGTCAAATCCCTACAAGGGCTCTGTATAAACCCCCCTTCCCTTTGGATCACTATTGCAATAAAAAAAACATACAACATTATTAAAAAGAGAGAAGAAAGTTGCCTGCAATTGATTTCATAGTAAGTTCAGAAATGTTAAGCTACTTGCAAAGCCACTTTATTAGTATCGCAGTTCAATTTTTTTTCATCCATTTCTTAGTTGCTCAACAATCACACCTTTTTTGTTTCTATAAGCTCATAGGTACCTTCTCAGGTATGTTACACTACTTGCAAACCCACTTTATTAGTATTGCAGTTCAAATTTTTCCCTTCATTCATTTTCAGCCATTTCTTAGTTTCTTAGCAATTACACCTTTTTTATTTCTACAGGTTCACGGGTGCCTTCTCAAACAAAGGAGACAGAATATTCATATTTACGACAACAACATTTGCTTAGTGTGTTCTAATGCATTGCAATACTACACTTTTGTGGCAGGCCCTACACAACACTATAGTACTGACAGTCCTATAACTTTATTTCATCTATACTGGATGCTACTAGGTACAAGACTTCCTTGTATAGTGCCACTTGTTTGTAGAATGCCACTATGTAAACCTTCAATTATGCTTTCACATCAATAACCTATCAACTTATTCCTTGCACCTTCTTTCGGTGCAAGTGCTAGTTATAACAACATTTACTTAGTGTGTTCCAATGCATTGCATACTACACTTTTGTGGTGGGTCCTACACAACATTACAATAGGACAATCTTATAACTTTATTCCATCCATACTAGATGCTACTATGTAGCATACTTCCTTCTATAGTGTCACTTGTAGAACAACACTTAAATACATATCCTTCTACTATGCAAACCTTCAATTATGCTTTCACATCAATGACCTATCGACTTGATCCTTGCACCTTCTTTCAAGTGTAAGTGATAGTCTTCACCAATACCATTGTCCATGGCATGTACACAACGTTTTATAGACACATACAATTAACAAATAAAGAAGTTGAAAAAAGGCAAAAAGCCACGTGACTGTTGATCTTCATATACCCAACAAACACCCACTTACAGCCCAACCGGCACAGCCATGAACCTTCTTAACATTAACTGCATTTCCACCTTTTATGTTACACCATAACCAGCCCCATAGAAGATCTTGGCTTTGCCAAACTCTGTTCACAAACACTACAAATTAACCTTCTCCACATGCTGTCAGATTGAGTACAATCTAACAGTCAAATATCTTTTATAACTTTTGTAAGCACAAAATCACTCATAAATCCATAATAAAAAAACACCACAATCTGCACATTCAGAATACACTCCTCTAAAGCCACGTGACTGTTGGTCTTCGTATACCCAACAAACACCCACTTACAGCCCAACCGGCACAGCCATGAACCTTCTTAACATCAACTGCATTTCCACCTTTTATGTTACACCATAACCAGCCCCATAGAATATCTTGGCTTCGCCAAACTCTGTTCACAGACACTACAAATTACCCTTCACCACATGCTGTCAGATTGAATACAATCTAACAGTCAAACATCTTTTATAACTTTTGTAAGCACAAAATCACCCATAAGTCTGTAATAAAAAAACACCACAATCTGCACATTCAGAATACACTCCTCTAAAGCCACGTGACTGTCGGTCTTCATATACCCAACAAACACCCACTTACAGCCCAACCGGCACAGCCATGAACCTTCTTAACAGTCACTGCATTTCCACCTTTTATGTTACACCATAACCAGCCCCATAGAAGATCTTGGCTTCGCCAAACTCTGTTCACAGACACTACAAATTAACCTTCTCAAACATCTTTTATAACTTTTGTAAGCACAAAATCACCCATAAATCCGTAATAAAAAAACACCACAATCTGCACATTCAGAATACACTCCTCTAAAGCCACGTGACTGTTGGTCTTCATATACCCAACAAACACCCACATACAGCCCAACCGGCACAGCCATGAACCTTCTTAACAGTCGCTGCATTTCCACCTTTTATGTTACACCATAACCAGCCCCATAGAAGATCTTGGCTTCGCCAAACTCTGTTCACAGACACTACAAATTAACCTTCTCCACATGCTGTCAGATTGAGTACAATCTAACAGTCAAACATCTTTTATAACTTTTGTAAGCACAAAATCACCCATAAATCCATAATAAAAAAATACCACAATCTGCACGTTCAGAATACACTCCTCTATCCATAAAAGAACCCTTAAAATGGTCCCATGTTTCTGTGCTCCCCTTCTCATCTGCAGGTTCAGGATACACTCCTCTATCCATAAAAAAAACCCTTAAAATGGTCACATGTTTCTGTGCTCCCCTTCTCATCAAACAGAGTATCTACAAACTTGTCACCTTCCTCTTGAATGGTTATTTTTATCACCCAACTTATCTCAGCAACAAAAACTTAATCAGGACATCAAACTGATTGTGATAACTTATAGTGAAAAATGCATCTTCCCTTGCTGGAATAGTAGCATCCCTGTGAAAAACGGGTATAACATCACAGTATCATCAGCCCCTACAAACTCTTCCCTTCCAACACCACCAATAAACACATAAACGGGCAGTAATGATGGTCATACTGATCGAGGTTCAATCAGGATTGGATGTTCAATAAGTCTTATGGGTCGGAATACTCAGTGAGCTTCTTTACTTGTTATGTGACCGCACATCATCCTTTAGTCAGTAACAAAAGAGGAAGTGATATCATTCATGACAGATTCCAAACAGAGACTATGACGTCCCTGTTTTCTGTCACACCCAAAATGCCTCCTGGTCCAAAAATAGGTCTTATCTTCAGTCTATGTAGATTAATGATACCTCCAATTTTCTTCAAAGGTGGTCTCGATTTCAGACTTCTAAATTTTTTCTTTCCTTTTGGGGTTTCTGTAAATTTCAAAAGTCTCTTCCCTTCAAACCCGTAAGGGCAAACCGTGACAAGTCGTTACATGCCCAATTAATTCGATAATACTGTATGCGGTTAGGTCATGAAAAATGTCAAACATTCGGTTTTCCTTTGATTCGTTTGAAAATGCTAAGAGAATAAGAGAACATACATATGCGACAAAGGTAAGGTTTTTTGAATGCAAGACCATATATAATTCAACTACATTTGACTGTCCTCGGGAAAGAACCTTAGATTTCTTCTTTTTCGGTTTCCTTTACTCATGGTTTTGAAAAAGCCAATTGTGAAACAATCATAGAGGACGCTCACCTCACAGAAAATTCATCTGATTTCAGATGAAAATTCATCGGATTCATTCCTTAAGAGCTAAGAAGAAAACCTTGACCCCCAACTCGAAATAAAAAACCAAAACCCTAACAAATGCTTCCCACCTTTAAAATGTATCAGAAAAATATCAGTCATTGAATGTAAATTAATTTGATAACATGATCCATTTTGCATATAAATTCCTCCATTCAAACCAATGAGATGTTTAGATTCAACTTGTAAATGATACATTTGAGATTATACTAGTGAACGGTGCAGAATATCCAGTTATATCAAAAAGCTCACGATTATATCGCATCATATATTTCAAATTAGGAAAAGAAAACTCACTAGAATATACATGACTTTGTAGTGTACAGTAAATTAAACAAATTAGGTGAGTTCTGCAAAACTATTTATCATATGGTTGTCGCAGTGGCAACATATTCATACAAAGAATAAGCACATTAGTAAACCAGAAGATAAAATGAAACTGAAATGCATTTTACCAGTTATTGACAACCATTATGTACATCTTTCAGAAATACCCGAAGCCTATCGCTTCCCACTGTGAGAGAAAGCTTCAATACAACCGAGTAAGTAAAACTCTGTACTTTAATCAGTATAAGAAAATCAGTGCTTCACAGAAAACGGTAAACAGTGCAAGCAGACTTTTTAAAATCAACGAAAACCATTAAACCCTTCATTTGTTTTGACAAAATGGGTTCCTGCAATTTCAAACATGAAAACTCATTAGACCCTTCAGCTGTTTTAACAAAACCGTTCCTGAACTTAATACAAACTCATGAAACCCTCACTCACACTTCAAACATAATAATAACAACCTGCTTAAACCTAACATCATATATCAAATATACAAATCCTTCCAATAATTGCACAATCTTTCAGCTTAAAATACATTTCACATTAACATGATTTTCTTGAATACAATAAGTTGATAAATTAGGTGAGTGTTAAGCAAACCATTTATGGCATGCTCAGTTGCAGCGTCTTCATGTATAAAATGAATTTATTAGTAAACATAAAGAAAATTACTGCATAAATGTAAAAAAAACGAAGTATAAGAAAATCGGTACTTCAGAGGAAAACAGTGACATACCAATCTTCTACTGTCCATAAAAAGTATTTAACCCTACAATCGTTTTGACAAGATGGGTTCCTGAAATTTCATATGAGCTCATAACTCGGGAGACACTTCAAACTATCACATAAGCAAATAACCTGCTAAAAATACAAACTCTACAAATAATGACACGAAACTTTCATCTTCATAAATATTTCAATATACGCAAAGAAAACTCACTGGGATCAACATGACTTTCTAGTAAACAGTAAGTTCACGATTAGTTGAGCATTTTGCAAATCATTTATCACATTGGTCATGGTTAATACATATTCATACAAAGAAAGAACACATCAGTAAATCTGAAGATGAAAATTTCTGCATAAATGTAAAAACCCTAAAAAGGTTCAAATAGAATACCAGCTAAAAAAGTTCAAATAGAATATCAGTTGTTAGAATACCTGGAGGAGATACTAAATATGTGGAAGAGGAGGTGTTCAATGTTAAGTTACAGAAGGATAAATTACATTTTTAAATTCTATAACTTAACATTGAAGCCTCTCTTTCCACATATTTAGAATATCTTCTACCTGGCGCGTCAACATATCTTTGATATCTATTATGAATCTTTTAGAAATTCGTAAAAGCTTGCTTCAAAACTCTTCCGAGATGATCTTTTTCGTAGGGCGTACAAATTTTTTTTATATCTTTCATGAAGTCTTCCAGCAGATCTGCAGTTTCACGTATGTCGATATCGAATTCCTGCAATTTCTGCAGATTTGCTGGGAGACACCATGACTACAGAACGAAGAAATCTTTTAAACAAATAAGCTCTGAAACTTTTCGAGCGACCCAACTATAACTCGCAGAAGCCTGGTCTATAAATACGGATAATTTTTTACTTCACCGACCATAAATTATATTTAATGCTTTGATACCTCGAAAATCGCGATACGGTTGGAGAGATTGCAATCTTACAGAAATGTTATTTAATGATTTGATTTATAAAATTAAATAAAATTAGAATTTAAGTTTAATTTAGAATATAAAATTGTTTGCATGCAAAAAAAATTACAAAAATATAGAAAGGTTCCATTTTTATCTAAATTTAATTTTACATTTTTTAATTTAGATGCTACATTGTTACAATGTAAGATTTTTTTAAAAAGCTACATATATAATTAAATTATTGATATTAATAAATATATGTAAGTTGAAATTAATATCAATCAAAAAAACAATTTACTTCTCAGTATCTAAATGTTACAATTTTAACATGCAAAAATCTTTGAAAAGACATAATGTAACTAAACTAAATAAATGGAAGATTTAGCACTAACAAGATAATGGTTTTGCAATGGTTTACATCTCTTTCAAACATAAAAGGACGCATTATACATTGTAAATATAGAAAGGTTACATATATCTACATCTTAATTTTTTATTTGATTATTCATTTAAAGATTAATATAATTTATATATTAAAAATATAAGATTTACTTTAATTTTAGACTATGATTTTAATTCTACGAAGAAAAATAGGATAAAAAACAATATAAATGTTGCCTCTACTTCTAGATTTTAGTTAGAAAATAACATATTTGCATGCAAACAAACAAAAAAATAGAAAGATTTCATTTATATTTCATTTGAACATTTGAAAAGACAACAATTGACATTTAAAAAATGAAATAAATTAGAATTTAGGTTTAATTTAGAATGTAAAATTGTTTGCATGCAAAAAAACTAAAAAAAATATAGAAGGGTTCCATTTTTATCTAAATATAGTTTTACATTTTCTAATTAAGATGCTACATTGCTACAATGTAAGATGTTTATTAAAAGATACATCTATATAATTAGATTATTGATATCAATAATATGTAAGCTTAAATTTAATATCAATCACAAAAACAATAATACAACTATTTATCAACCCTAACCCTAATAAGCATGCACAAATATTTAAATATGTTATTGTTTTAGTTGCTAATATAATAAATAATTATTTTTAAAATGTAAAATCAAATGAAAGAGAGATTGTTTTCTCTAAGATGCTATTACTTGGCAAGATTTGTTTGTTTATTTATTACAAATAAGATAAAAGTATACATATACATTAAAATAGATTATTATTTGGGTTTCTAATATAATAAATCATTATCTTGATAGTGTAAAATCAAATGAAACATAAACTTTTATTCCCTAACATGCCACAATTAGTTGGTGAGATTCTTTTTATTTATTTATTACAAATAAAATTGAAGCATGTATAAATATTTAAATATATTATTGTTTAGGTTGATAATATAACTTAAAAATGAAAAAATTAGATTATACATTAGTTTTGATTATATTCACTACATCTAGGCAAGAAATACAATATCATAAATATCAAAATCATAGTTGCCATAATAGGTGGATGTTCTATTATGTCTTTTTTCATGCTTAAGTAGAGTTGGCTATAATTTAATTAGGTGGCTATCTCTAAACTTAACCTTAATTGTATACCATAATTTAAACCATGATATAAACCCTAAACCCTAACCTTAAGAATAATACTAAACATGATGTTAACCCTAATTCTAACCATAATCCTAACTAAAATCACAATCATAAACACTAAGCCTATCCATATCTCTAACAATCCCTAACCCTAACCCAAATTATAATCTTAACCATTATTCAAATCTGAAACCCTAATTCCTAATCCTATCCCTAATCCTAAACCCTAACCTGAACATTATATATAATCCTAAGCATAATAAAAACCATGATATAAACCATAGCCTTAATCCTATCCTTAATCCTAACCCCTGTCCATGATCCAAACCCTAACCTAAACATTAAACCCTAACCCTAACTACAATCCTGATATTAAACAATATCATAACCTAAGCCCTAAACCTAACCATCACATAAAGATAAACCCTTTCCCTAATCCTAAGCCTAGATCCTTACCCCAATTAAAACCCCCTCTCTAACCTAATCCCAACCATGATATAAACCTTAAAAACCTAACCATAACCTTAATACTAAACCCTAAATCCTAAGCCTAAATCCTAAAAATAATACTAATATCTAAACCCTGATTCTAACCCTAACAATAATGTTAACCATTATGTAAACCCTAATGCTAACCATAATCCTAATCTTAAACCCTAATCCTAATCCTAACCATAAATCATAAATCTAATCTAAAACCTAGCTCTTATCATAATATTAATCATGATGCAAACCCTTACCCTAAGGATAATCCTTATCCTAAAACCTAAACCCTAATCCTAACACTGATGTTAATCGTATCCTTAATCCTAACCTTGATCCTAACCCAAACCATAGTCGTAACTAAATCTAGATCTCCACCCTATTCCTAATTATAATTTCAATTCTGACCCTACCCTTAACACTAACCAAAACCCTAATCCTAACCCAAAACCTATTATAATTATAATCTAAACCCTAACCCTAATTCTACCCCTACCTCTAACATAATTCTAACACTAGCATTAAACCCTAACTGTGACCATAAACCCAATCATAATACTAAACCCTAAATGAAATCATAATAATAAATCTAAACCAAACCCTAACCCTAATGCTAACCCTATCTATGAGATAAAGCTTAACCTTAAATTCTAACCCTGACCATATTCACTTATTTAATGTGTTACGTGCAGCGTGGATACTACTAGCAAATATATAACCTATATATAAAATATGTCGAGATGTGTCGAGGCGTTTAATTTTTTCATCATTCAACTTTAATAAAAATTAAAGTTGCAAAAATTCAACGCCTCAATACATCTCGACGTATACCATAATTCTAACCATGAATTAAACTTTAAATCCAATCATAATCTTTATTATAATCCTAATCCTAATCTTAAACCCTAAACCCTAACTCTAAAAATAATACTAAACATGATGTAAACCCTAATCATAACTATAATCACAATCCTAAACACTAATCTTATACATATCCTAGGTAACAAATTGTAACCCTAACCCTAGGCTTAAAAATGATCATAATCCTACATCCTAATTCTAATCTTAATCCTAAACCTAACCTTGAATCCTAACCCTAATAAAAATCATAATTCTAACCATAATAATAACCATGATGTAAACCCTTATCTTAACCATAATAGTAACCATAATCCTAATAATAATTTTAACCTTACACCCAATCCTAACCCTAACCCTTAGCAAAGTCCTAATCTTAACCATAATCCTAATCCTAAACAAGACCATAACACAAACCCTAAACCCAACCCTAACTCTTACCATAGCTTAAATCTAAATCATTATCCTAACCTTAACCCTAAATCATAACCCTAATCAAAACCCTCACCTTAACAATAATTCTAACTAAGGTATGAACCCTAAATCTAACCATAAATTTTTTTAATCCTAAACCTTGAATACTAATCTTAACATTAAAATCTAACCCTAATCATAATCCCAATCCTAAAACTCTAAACAAGACGATAACCCAAACCCTAAACCCAACCCTAATCTAAACAATGATATAAAGCTAAACCATTTTCCTAATCCTAACCATAAACCCTTACCCTAATAAAAAACTAACCCTCACCCAATTCTAATAAGAATATAAACCCTAAACCTAACCATAATTCTAATCCAAAACCCTGATCCTGATCCTAATCCTAAATAATATTTACTGTGATGTTAACCCTAATCCTGACAATGATCCCAATCCTTAACCCTAAGTCCTAATCCTAACCCTAAGCCTAATGAAAACCCTATAACCATAATACTAATTGTGATGTGAACACTAACCCTAATGGTAATCCTAATCATCAACCCCAAAACCTAATCCTAACCCTAACCCCAACTCCTAAACCTAACGATAATACTAACCATGATGTAAACTCTTACTCTAACCATAATACTAACCCTAAATGCTAAGCCTTAATCCTAACCATAACCTAAATCCTAACCCTAACAAAGACCCTAATTTTAATCCTTACTCTAACCTAACTCCTAAAACCTAATCCTAACCCAAACACTAACCTAAATTGTAACAATGAACTTTAAGTAAACTCGAACCCTAATGCTAAACCTAACCATAATATAAATCATAACCATGATATAAACCTTAACCCTGAATTCTAACCCTAATCAGATTAATTTATTCAATGTGTTATGTGTGTTTAATTTTCATCATTTGACTTTAATAAAAATTAAAGTTGAAAAAAATCAATGAATGATTCTTTTGGTCTATGTTTAGCTCTAGATAATATAGACTCTAACCTTAACCCTTAACAAAATAATCCCTATCCCTAACCATTATGTAAACCCTAATTAGGACACGTTAAACCATAACCATGACACATTAATGCTAATCTTAATCTTGAACAGTAACATTGCCCTTAACACTGACCAAAACCCTATTCCTAACCTAAAACCTATTAAAATTATAATTCAAACCCAAACTCTAACCCTAACCCTAACCCTAATTCTCAACGTAACCATGACCTTAAACCTAACCTTAACACTAAGCCCTACCCTAATCATAATAATAAATCTAAACTAAAATCTAACCCTAATGCTAACCCCAACCATGATATAAGTTGTAACACTAAATGCTAACCCTAATCAAATTAATTAATTCAAAGTGTTACACGCGCTGCGACTACTACTAGCTAATATAGACTCTATATTAAAATATGTCGAGATGCATCGAGGCATTGAATTTTGTCATCATTCACCTTTAATAGAAAAAATTCAATGCCTCAATGCATCTCGGCGTATTTTAAATATAAAGTCTATATTAGCTAGTTTTTATTGACTGTTGTGTTGGTAAAATATGCGTTTTAGTTTATCGTTTACCTAGACGTTTTAATGAAGGTAAGCTGAGTATAATTTCTTCATTTTTATTAAGAATTGTTTTATTAAACCTATATATATATATATATATATA
>MU223714.1:958886-1011885 GCA_018584345.1 Thuja plicata | reverse complement strand
AGGGGCGCAGAGGGACAAACTGAGTGTTTGGCAACCCCCATCCCCCTGGATGGGTTAAAATCAATTTTGATGGCGCCTCCAGGGGCAACCCAGGTGTATTAGGAATTGGGTTCATAGCCCGGGATGAGAGACATGACATTTTGGCATTTGGGGCCAAATGACTGAAAGATGGGACCAACAATGAAGCCGAATGCCTTGCAACTGTAGAAGCCACTCTAATGGAAAGAAAACTAGAACTAAGGCGAGTCCACCTTGAAGTGGATTCACTTTTGGTTGTGAATGGGATTGCAAAGGGCCAGATGGATACATGGTACCTAAATAAGCACATAAAAAGGATTCGGGCCTTGATGGTGGGATTTGAAGATTTCAAAATCACACATCTGGTTAGAGCTGCAAATGACTTAGCAAATAATTTATCCAATGTGGGAGCCGATGGGTCCCTAGAAGACAATTTTGAATTGTTTGAAGATTTGAGAACCAACCTGCAACTAAGTCTTTGATGACTTTTAAAAAACCTTAGACTATACACTAGATTTCATTCTCACATTTTAAATAGTAAGGTATCTTTTCCCACTGGCATGCGATGATTTGGCCTTGCTGACGACAGGAGATTTGTGGTGGAGTCATATGCTTCACGTGCCGTGAGGTGATGATGCAACCTTAATTTTAGGAGATCTTGCGATATGTGAGGGAGGTGGAAGTACAAGAAGCAGTAATACTGCTAGAGGGAGTTAAGTCGGAATGATGACCCTTGAAGGTCGTGTTTCAAGAGGCTTCAACATCCTTTTTATGCCCAAGCTGAAGCAAAACAAAACACAAAGCATTGACAGAAATCTTGCAGATTTTAGGAAGATGGAGGCAAACTTCTCTCTGCGAACGGATGGACAAATCCTGACTTTCATGGGACCGATTACGGTGAAAAGGCTCATAAATATCTTCACTGAGGACGGGATGAATTCTAGGACGCGCTTGGTGAAATATTCGGGGAGCACTACCTTCAAACTTGGTGGAAACCTCGCACCAATCCAGATGTTTCCTCTCTATTCGTGGCCTTGGGCCTAATGGTGGCCGAGTCCATAGCTGAAGTGCATTTTGTGGTTAAACAATCTATGGCCATCAAATGGATTGATGGCATCGAAGAAGTGTTTGAAAAGACTAAGGTGGGGTTCGGCCTGCATAAAGGAAACGACCCCATCCAAATGATAGGGAATGGGCGACGTGAGTTGCAGCCACTTGTTGTCTGGTCTTCGGCCAGCCTCGAGGATTCCCAGCTTGCGCGCACACACACTGGCTAGAGCACCCCGATAAAGTCTACCATAGCGGTTGGAGATGACAGAAGACCGCAGGTGAGGAGGCAAATCACTCCAAATCCGGGGAGGAAGGTGCCCAAGGCGAAAAGCGGTGCTTGGGGTGAAAATGTTGATGCTGGTGAAGGTGGCACGGGAAGCAAGCAGAACGAAGGCTTGGTGGATGGGGATGGAGGCTTCCAAAACTATTCCAAGGAGGAGGTCGTAGCTTGGTTCAGTCGTGGGTCTGCGTAAGGTTTTTTAGATGTCTGGTTGTATATTTGTTACCATTAATGGCCCCCATAGTAGCTCGGGGAATTTGGAAATGTAGACAGTGAATTTTGGGTTGGGATTCTGAATTATTTTTCATCTTGTAGCCATGCTTGGCATCGTTGTAACTATGTTTTTCAAATATCAATAAAATCATCATTACCGATCATATATATATATATATATATATATATATATATATATATATGTTAAATAAAGAAATTATCAAAGTATTATTATTATTTTATAATTATTAGTTGTAACTTAAAAATTAAAATAAATATTTTTTACTTTAGCAAAAATTGATTTTTATTTTATATTTAATATTTTTTGGGGTCAAATCACTAGTCAAAGTAAGTATTTCTATAATTATAATTTTTATGTAGCAATAAAGAAAAATAATAATTTTAGTATATAATTAAATAATTTGGTGTAAATTCATTGGTAGGAACTTGAAGTGTCAACAAAAAATTCTGCATTTTTCACATAAGAATCAGTTGTATAAAAAAGGAGACAATCATGTTAAAAATATATATAAATTGGATGCTCAAAGAACTAATCTAATTTATCCATAGTAACCACCGTTATATTTGAGAGAAGTCATTATGTTTTTGTAGTTTGTACTCTATGGATCTTCTTAGTGTAAGTTTTACCATTTGATAGGAAAATAACAATGTCATTGAAGATAAATGGTTCAATGTCTATACAGAAAGAGGGTAGAAATATGAGTTCAAATAATTTTTGAAGTGTTAATATATGGTCTAACCTTATGTTTTCAAGAATAATTTGTATGGTTGTGTACAAGAACAAAATGAGTATATCAATGATAATGTCATAAGGTTTTAATCCATGTGCATTAAATTCTTAAGGTTTTAATCCATGTGCATTAAATTCTTACTTTCAAACATGATCTTAAATTATAAATATCTTCATTAAGAGATTACTCGAGATATTTGCATTGATTGTATAGTTCTCAATATATTTGATGGAGCTATGTGCACATGTAAAAAATATTGAATCTAAGTTACGAAAAAGAAGTTATACATTATGTATTCTATCTTTCACTTAAAGAAATAAGGTGTTCCCAAGTATGTGGCTCAATATAGAATTTATGAGTAAAATAGTTATTCGAACTTCTAAACAAAAAACCCTAGTAAAATATGAAAGAGGATGGAAACAATATTACACTTCTAATTTCTAAAGTAGCACTCAACTATATGCGCTTTTTCAAACAAGTGTCACGTCGTGACTTGCTTTTTAGTTTAGAAATTAATTGTAATTTTAAAAGTGGAACATTATAATAATTAATTGATATATTGAATGAGAGATAGATGCTACTTTGTAAAATGATTTTGTAATTCATGTTTCTAATATATTTTATAAATTTTTTAGTCAGAAAAATATAATTATAGTGGTGGTATGGGGGTGGGGTGGGGTGGAGTGAAATAGTACGAGTGTGTTAATTATTAATAAAGAAATTAAAAAAAAATAATAATAATTTTGCTCGGTAATAAAGATTATCATCATTGAACAACACAACATAACATCATATGTTATCATCATGAAAGGAGTCCATTTAGTTTCTGAAATCCTCCAATCAGACTCCTAGGTTCACATTAAAGGACAAAGCCCATTCGAGAGTCTATCTCCCTCCACATTCCCCTCCCTTAAAATATGACTAACTTTGAAATCATCAAATGAAGTGAGAAAGTCTACAATTACATCAATGTACAGTTGTAAATGCCAAGCCTCTACACGCCTCTTAATAATAGCCTGGATTACTATCATTGAATCCAATCCAAGGTGGATGTGTTTTAGATGCAAATGTTGACCTATCTTAATTTTCAGCATGGCCGCCTTTATCTTTGCAACATTGTTAGTCCCATGTGTTTAATTTTGGGCCCCTATAGCTAACGTTGCACCTCTTCTGTCATGGATAATGACTCGAGCACCTGAGGCACCTGGGTTAGTTGTGGCAGCCCCATCGAAGTTTATCTTAAACCAATGCTCACAAGATTTTTTCCATTCCACCTTCGATCTTCTAATAGCAATGGATTTGGGTTGTTGAGGATGCCTTGCACTCATAATTCTGATCCCCAACTAGCTGGATTGAATCTTCTAATCCCAAAGGGTGAAAGAAACCCCTTTTTTGAAGTGAGTTGTGGCTGCTCCCACCACCTCCTCAATAGTATGATTAATCTGATGTTTAATCCTTTCTACTGTTTCAACTTTACTAGTGAAGATTCTCTCGTTGCACTCCTTCCAAATCTCCCAAACCACAATTGAGGGGCACATAGTCCACACATTAGACATAACATATTTCTTTTGCTTGTAGGGCCAACTTAAGAAGACATCCTTTAAAGAGCATTGCAAAGGAATCTGCCATCCCAGTTTACCCAATACGATCTCCCAACATTCCCTAGTCACTTTACAATTTAAAAGGAGATGATCCACATTCCCTTCTGCTTCTTCACATAGCACGCACCTAATAGGACCTTGGAAACCAAATCTTTTTCTCCTTTCTCCAATAATAATTCTACTCTAGTTGCCGACCAAGCAAAGGAACCAACTTTAGGCAAGAAATCCTTTCCCCAAAAGATCTTGAAAGGCCACTCCCCTAAGTTCCTCTTGTCTGTCTATGAGCTGATAGCCCACTTTAACTGAGTACTTTCCACTTTTGGCAGCACACCATACAAGATTGTCCTCTTTATTGGTGATAAAAACTTGTCTATCTCTAAAAATAACTTTCATCGTCTCCTTATGCTGGGGACTAAGTTCTAATCCTTCTAATGATTTCCAACCCCATTCTGAACCTCCAATCCCCTGTGTTCTTTCCATTTAATTACAAACTTTTTCACCCAATGCCTGTGAGAAGAAATTTCTTAAATCATGCAGCTCAACATTTTCTTTGAGGGTCAGGAGGCCTAGCCACGAGTCATCCCAGAAATTTTCCCTGAGTCTATTGCCCAACTGCCAAGAGATGTGGTTTGTGATGGCTGATTTGTAATCCAAAATAAAGTTCTAGACAATCGATCCCGTGGGGGATACCTAGCTGTGAGAATTCAGTCATCTTGCATGTTATCCAGATACTTGGCCTTCACTACTTTCACCTAGAGAAGATTGGGGGAAGTATATATAGACCAAACTAGCTTATCTCCAAGGGCAACATTCATCATTTTTCAATCTCTAATTCCATCAATCCCACCACTTTTTTTCTTGCAAATTTCCTTCCATGCTAATAGGGCCATTTGTCTTCATCCTAAGATCCATTCTAGAAATATTTCCGCATTTTTTGTCCAATTTTATTGATCAATTTCCTTGGGATTTTCATGCACATCATTTAAAAGACCAGGATAGCAGAAATTATTGACTTTAGCATGAGAGTTCTGCCATCTGAAGTCAACCATTTGCTCTTCCAACCCTCCATTTTCTTAAATCAACTCTCCACTAAGCCCTTCCATAGAGATGGCTTTGACGCCACCCAAAAAAGAGGAACCCTAAGAAAAGGTGACAAAGGGTCACCTTGGTGAATGCCTTTGTTGGAATCAAAGAAGCCTTGAGGGATTCCATTCACCAAAATAGAAAATCTAGGGATGCTTAAACAACGTATAATCCATTATATCCCTTCTTTTCTAAAGCCAAATTTGAGTAAAACTTGTAAAAGAAACTAAAAGTTCACTGCATCATAGGATTTTTTCATGTCCAGCTTTATCATCATCTTAGAATAGCTACCTGAATTCACCGAATGGATGACCTCATGTGAAAAAATAATGCCCTCATATATAGATCTGTTTCAAATAATTCCTCATGTGCAACAATAATGCCTTCAACGTGACAAATTTTCATATTGGTCTCATTCCTAGAGCGGAGCCTATTTCTCGGGCACCTTACCGCATGACTACTCAGGAGTTGAGTGAACTCTGGTTGTAGTTAGAGGATTTGTTGGCCAAGTGCCATATTTGTCTTGGTCTATCTCCTTGGGGTGCACGCGTCATCTTTGTAAAGAAGAAGGATGGGTCCTTGTGTTTGTGCATTGAATATCGACAGTTGAATAAGGTGATGGTGAAGAAATGATATCCTTTGCAAAGGATCGATGACTTGTTTGATAAAATAATACTCTTTACCGATCTATGATTGGTAAATTGTAGTATGTTGTTCACAACAGACCTGATATACCACATGTTGTTGGAATTATTACAAGATTTTCTTCTAATCTAAAGGAAACGCATATGTCTGCAAACAAAAGAATTTTGAGATACCTAAAAGGCACATAAGAGTTTGGGTTACTATAAAAGCAAGGAGGTACTTATGATCTGCAAGTATACACTGATGTAGATTGGGCTAGAAATGTTGATGACAAAAAAAGTACTAGTGGAGGAACATTATTTCTAGGAGAAAGATTGGTTACATGGTTGAGCAAGAAACAAAATTGTATTTCACAGTCTACTGTCGAGGCTAAATATGTTGTTGCTGCTATGAATTGTGCAAACATAGTATGGATTAAGAAATTACTTGAAGGTATTCTAGAAGAGATCACATACCCGATTACTATGTTTTGTGATAATACAAGTCCTATTAACATATCAAAGAACCTAGTTATGCATTCAAAGACCAAGCACATTTCTATCAAGTATCACTACTTGAGAGAAAAGTTTAAGAAAATAATGTGAAGTTGGAATATGTGAATTCAAAGGAACAATTGGTTGATATCTTTACAAATCCACCACCTAAGGATGATTTTGAGTATCTAAGAGGTAAATTAGGGGTTCTTCCCCTATCCAATGTTCACTAAGGAGCATGAAGCATGCTGCATAAATTCTATATTTCATTAGAATATCAAAAGGGATTCAGAAAGGTTCAAAGACCCTTCCCACACTACTACAATTCAGGTCTCTGACAGAGTTCCCAAAACCCACATACAAGACTAATCTTTGAAGGCATTATATTTTTTCATTAGTATACTTAGAGAAAAACATGATCTGCACCATCGGTTTACTCTACGCCGACAAACAGGACACAACACTATCCGATGCCAAGGTTACCCGAAAAACACTGTTAAGTGTTACCCGATGACAAAAAGGTAAACGATACCAGATGAGTAACAATAGTGCTACCTGACAGTACAACAAAGAGAGGAACCCGACAGATATAGGGAACCCAACGAATAGTTTAGTCAAGGAACACTAACAGACTGCAAGTTCAAACTGACAACCAAGAATCGACAGTTAGTTACATCCCGCAAAAAGTGGATATGACTTTCCACATTAGATAAATCATTGAAGTTGTATTTATAACTTCTTATTTTTCTTTTAAATCCATTATGTGCAGAGGAAGCAACATAATTGTTGTTGTTTTAATTAGTTTTACTATTTTAAAACATGCAAACTAAAGATCAAGGTCAAGTTGTAAACCTTGGATCTGAGAGTTAACATTGTAAATCATGAATTCTGAGATAGGTCAAATAATTGTATAAATAGGTGCTCAATCCATTGAGAATAGTGGTTGTTCAATGAAGATAGTAGCCACGAAGAGCAACTAAAGACCAAACAGAGAATTCATGCAGAAGTACACAAACAAAATCAAATCAGTTTTCAACAACAGAATAGAGGCTACCGACAAGCAGAGAAAAGGTATTCATCAATCACTCAAGGTGATATTATTTTAAAAAGGATTTAATGGATCTGTAAATCAGCAATAGTAGATTCCACATAGTCAGGTCAACATTTGTACTCATTCTAACAAGTGTAGTACACTAATGAAATCCTTTCAAGAAAGGTGGGCTTAACCGTCCTATTGTAAATATCATAACTAAGTGCACACTTAAATCAATGTTGCTAAAGCTATTAATAGAGTAGATCTTAACAGGTCTCCACCTTAATACTCTTAACAGGGTAGATCATCAGAAGTGATCAAATTGTAAGCCTTAACCGACTCCCTTCCATTCTGCAAATAGTGAAGTTTTGTGGGTGCCATCCCCACCGCAGTTTTTACTTCCTAAAAGGAGTTTTCTACGATACCATATCTTGTGCTATGTGTTTGTCAATTTCATGAATGTTTCTATGAATGATTGAAAACTATTAAAGATTGTGAAAAAACATTAGATACATAAGAAAGAATAACAGTAATGGTTGGTAAATCAGGATTGATTGATTGCTAATGATAAATTGTGTAAGGTGCTAAAAATTTTAGAGGTACTGATTCACCCCTCCCCTCTCAGTACTACTTCCCATTAATTCCAACAATCTTTTCAATAGTCTAAAGTACCCTCAAGGTACTATCACACCACAACTTGAACCCAACACTTCAGGGATGGAACAAGGGTTCAAAAAAGGCTACACACCTTTTTCAAATGATGTTGAAGACAAATCCTACACCCAATCACCTCTAGGACACCAACACCTCTAGGACACCAACAAGACACCCAAGTCTACAAAGGGCTACAAGGACCAGATAGGAAATGTAGCAAGGATTTTTTTAGTGGCGATTCTTCGCCAATTGTTGAATATGTCTCGTTAGGCATATAGAATTTGGCAAAAAATGCGTAGTATACTGGTTGACCGGTTCGCCCAGATTTTATAAAAGACCCATATAGTGTTCGGGTTGTTCACAACTATTTGCATGTAATTTCACTACGGTAGTGGGGTTGTTCGCCCATTTATCTACTGTATATTTACTATTATTCACCATGGATTAAGGAAGGGGTATTTATCAAGGATCGCCATTTTCCAAAGGCCCATTATCCCAAGTTAAAATTTTATTTACACTAGGACCTAATTCGCCATGCATCGTAATTAACTATGTCCCAAATTCCTACCCTATTTGCCTTGTCAATTACTTGAAATTACGTAGGGTTCGCCAGATAAATTAGTTGTTATCATATGCAATTGTCGGCCCCTTCGTCAAAATTTGAAATAAGCATTTGTATATAAGGATAGTTTCAAGAGATTTAGGAGTACAAAAAATCAGTTGATTTTGAGCTAACAATTGTGTCATGCGATCGGTAGCGAACCGGAAAGACTACGATTCCGTAGTATCTTATTCAAGTAAAATTTTATTGCAGCCTTAATTTTTTGGAGATGTCATAGTCAAAGTTAAACATGAAGAGGAATATTGAAGGTGGAGAATCTGGTGATGTCCAAGAGAGGCCAATGAAATGCAGAAAAATATCTTCATACTTTGGCGGGGGCAGACACAATGGTGTTGGTCAAAGTGAGGAAGGTACGTCATCAAAGGAACCTATACAACTTCAAGGTTATCAACTTACACAAGAGTCTATTCAACAAACTGGGGAACCTAATAAATCTGGTGACAAAGTTACGGAACCTGATATCTCTAATGAAGATGACCTTGAAGATGAATTTCAAGTAAATAACCAGTACCAGGATGAATCGATTGACTTCGGTGATGATGATAGTTCAATTAACAGTAACACTAAAGGGAGAGGAAAATCAAAAGAAAAAATTGATCGCCAATGGGAGATGTCTAGGAGATTTAAATTTGATTGGGCAAAAATGTATCCATTCATTGAACCCGTGGACAATCCAATTGTAGGTGAGCTGCTAGTAGAATGTAGATGTATGATTTGTAGTTGGAAGTATAAAAAAGAAAAGCGGTTGTAGCTTAAACTGGACACCATAGAGAAACATGTTGGTAAGGTTTACAAAACCTCAACTGTAGATGGAAAGGAAATAAAAGTGGTAAGATATAAAACAAAGGAGCAATTTCAACATCAAAGGCATGCTAAGGAATATTATTTGTTTCAGAAATTTAAGATGAAGCCCAGTGAAGTTCAAGGTTCTATTAATGCTATTTTTGGAAAAGCAAGTGAGGTAGAAGAATGAAAAAAAGTTATTCAATTAAGTAATGTTTTCCATATTTTGAGCAGAGGGATTCCAATGAAAGACTATCCAGAAATGAGTGGTTTGTTACACTTTCTGAAAGTTCCTAACTATCCTAGGTATCACTCATTGGTCAATAAATAGTGGATGGGAATGGGCAAGTTGTATTTCCCAGGTTGAAATAGAGGATGTACAGAGAAAAATAAAAGAGTCAACCTTTATTACATTGTCCTTAGACGAAGTTACGATAGTAGATAATACATCGTGGGTATGCATGCATGTTTATACTATACAGAATAATGTCCGCCAACCACATCTACTAACTGTTTCAAAATTGGGGGACTATGCGACATCAGAAACTTTATTTCAATTAGTAAAGAGCCATTTAATTGAATATGGAGCTATGGATGAATTGACAATAGCGAAGAAGTTGATCTGTGTTGGAGCGGATGGAGCTTCAGTAATGCAAGGTCAAAGGAATGGTATTTGCACAAAGATGCAGGCTTCTTGTTCACCATAAGTTGTTTGCATTCATTGTATGTCCCAGAGGATGAATCTTGCTTTTAGATTTGTGAAGAAGTTTCCTTTAGTAAACAAGGTTGAAGATTTAGTAAGAGAGTTGTAATCATATTTTTGTCAAAGTCCCAAACATTTTAGGGAATTTCAGCACTTTGCTGATGGAATTACCAATGGAAACAAGCTTCTAAAAGATGTTGATACTAGATGGATCTCTTTGGATGGGCCAGCGCATCGATGTTTTTTTGAATATCAATCTTTGATTGGACTTATGTACGAAAATCGCAACAATGCAGAAAATTGGAGATGTGGCGACCTGCTTCAGAGGTTAAGCAATATAGAGACACTTTTGGCTTTAGCATCTCTTCTTCCCATGCTAGAAGTAATGATGTTCATTATGAAAAAATGCCAGCAAAGAGCCATGTATATTGCAGAATATGCTACTTTGTGTAAAATGTCATGCCAAGTCCTCGATAATCCTTCTCGAAATGACCCAAATTTATCTGATGAAAAATTTAATCACTGGAGGAAACTAATGGATTTGGAAAATCCTGATAATTATTTAAAGATCGTTGAAAATGGAGATTTATGTGTTTTTGTAAGGGGATTTCAGATACCAATGTACTACAGTTACAAGGGAAGACTTTACCAAGATCGTCGATTCTATAGCAGCTAATGCAAGGGACATAGCCTATAAAGTTTCCTCTAAAATAAGATCTTGATTCCCATATGAACAACTGCTTGAGGCCATGGAAATTGTGTTTCCTCAATATTGGCACTTAAACTCTAAGGAAGATTATCGTAATAGGCTGTTGAATTTGATAAAGGAATTTGGCAAATCTGTAGAATTCAATGGAGTGACTATCAATGGAATTTTAGATGAAGGTGTTCTTAGACAACAATCAGGAACTTTTGCAAGGACTATGAAGCATCAATATCAATTAATGCATAACCCACATACAGAGGGCTCGACAACAAGGCTTTGGATATAACTTAAACAGAGCACAATGTTGCGTGATGACATTTCAAAGTTCTTCAAGCTTGTTGATCTATGTCAAACCATGATATTGGGTTCGGTGGAGGATGAGAGAGTTTTTAGTGCTTTGGGATTCCTAAAATCAAAGCTAAGAAACAAACTAGACAAGAATTTGGAAACATGCTTGAGGGTCTACACATCTAGATATGATGTTAATACTTTTCCTTATCAAAAAGCAATGGAAATCTGGAAGAAAAGATGCAAAAGAAGCGGGTTGGGCAACACCATTAACCAATCTCTGAATCTGAGTGGGACAACTATTGGTGGTGATGGGAGTGGGATTCATAGAATCGAAGGTCAAAGTGAATAAGACACAAATGAAAATGAAGAGAACAATGAAGGAACTGGAATACCAGAATTAGATGATGATGACGACGTAGACATGAATTGGCGAATTTAGAAAATTTTTTCTAAATTAGCAGTAGCAATCAGTAGGTATTTTTTGAACTTATTAACTACTATACCCTATCATTCAATGTTTATTTTAGAAAAACAAGAATGTATTATGTTTCATCATTAAAATTTGAGAACAAAGAGTATCATTACTATAGTTTGTATCGTATCATCAATGATCATTAATATTTGAATTTGAAATTGCTGAATGAAATTTTGTATTCCAAATTTCCAATAGCATATAATAGATTAAATCAACTAAGAATAACTGAATAAAATAGAGTAACTCAACATACATTAAATTTGAAAACATTAAAATTAGATAGAGCACAAATTGTTTTGTATTCATTTCCAATACATTACAATTTACAGTAGTTCAAAATTAAGAGCAATCTTTGTAGGCCAGTCCAAACATCCTCTGATGGTAGAATAATTTGGCTCATAGTATAGTCACACTCCTGCAACTTCGTTAGAAATTCATATTTGGAAGTGTGACTTGACAACACTGTTGCTTCTAAAACTCCATTCAAAGTTCTCACTGGTTTGATGAGATCCATGAATGTATCAAGAGATATGTCTGTAGGAAGAAAGCGTAAATCAGTATTTATTTTGTCCTACAACCTTATTTTGTAAATTTATCTTCCACTGAACTTATTTGTGTCAAATCCCTTAGGCAAACCAAGACTTTACAAATTTGCTTTCCTTTGTTCCATCTTTAAGATCTTCTTCTTAGCTTTGTCATCCATTTCCTGTGCTTCTCGTAGCTTCTCACATTTTTGAATGATACTTGATACCTTTACTGAGGCATCAAGGCGGGTGATAATTCCCTTGTTTGATAGATAACTATCACTCTTACTGTAGAGTTGTTGCATAATATCTTTTTCTTTCTTTTCTTTCTTGACAACATCCATGTTCTTATGGAGCTTCACATAACATACTCTCATACTTTGAAGCATTTCAAACCACTCAAACAAGCTATCAGACATCCCCAATATTTGGCCCCAATTGTGTTCTTTAGTAATCTTCACTAAATTATTACTAGTATTTGTTAAAGTTTGAATTGTATTATTGGCCTTATTTAGTTCTTCTGCCATTTCTTCACAATTAATTTTCTCTTCCATTGCTTTGTGTTCCCAATGATTGGCTTTATCCACCTGAGAGTCCAATTGCTTTTGCATTTCCCGGTTGGAGGCAACATTACTGTCCATGGTTTTAAATAACATTTGTGAAGTGACTCTTTCTTCCTCTAGTTTTTAACTAATTTTTGCCAATTTACCCCCCAGTGCCTTTAGCTCTACTTGCTCCTATTCCTTCACTACTTCCTCTGCATGTTCCTACTCTGTATTTGCTGATGTAGAGGTTGATTTTTTAATCTATTTCTGTAATTCTTTCAAACTGTTCTCTGAAGCTTTCCTCTTTGCTTTTTCACTGGCAACATGTCTGCCTGTAACTTTTCTATATTTTTCTTGAGCTTACTTTTCTCTCTTTCCAGCTTTAGCAGTGCACTGTAGACTACTTGGTTTGTGGACTTTGACACATTGATTTTGTCCACATTTTTAACTTTGGAAAAATCCATTTGGAGAGTGCTAACTTGAAATTCAGACGGATCTATTTGACTCTCTGGTGGGTTTCCATATTTTTTGGGTGGAATAAGAACCATGAACTCCATCATGTCTCTGTTTGGGTCATATGTTGGAAAAACCGTGTTGGATGCAGGTTTTTCCTCTACAACTGCAATAAGGGCACCAGTGTGCAATGTCTTCTTTATTTCCTTATTCTTGGTTGTTGTTTCTGCAAATTTATTATAGAAATCTTTGAAACAAAAATTTGGTGTTGCAGAAGGATTTGAATGTTTGAAAGGTGAAGCAGAGCTTTCAATGCTTGTTGATCTAACTAATGTTGTTTGAGGATTTAAACTTTTAGAGGGTTTTGTTGAACCTGAAAGTGAAAATAGTTCTTTAGGATCGAGTGTCATTGATCTGGAAACCTTTTGCTTCTTGATACTATCTTCTTGTGAGGGATTATGTGTAGATTCTACTGGCCTCTTTAGAGAGGGAACTTGTTGTATAAGTTTCCCAGTCCCACTGGCACCAGTGCCACTACCAGACCCAGTAGCAGTGGATTCCCCAATCCTACCCATGGCAATGGATGTTCTTGTGGGGACAGTGGTTCTTGATGAATCTAATGTGTCTTGTCCAAACCCAAGGCCTGCACCAGGTACATGATCAATTTTTTTGTGGCAATTGGAATTCAGATGCCATCTCCTATGAGACCCAAACTGCCACCTTTATAACCCATTTTTTCCACAATGTTTTCCCCTTTGCTATATACTTGTTTATGGTAGTCGTTGACTCCACTGTGACCTGGAGTAAATACAATTGGTGGATTATCATCCTGACTGTTTGGAGAACTATTGTCGTATGCCATGGTAGGATGCTCCAAATTCCACAATTTGTTAAACTCTATATCCTCGTCTATATCATCCAGATCTGCACTAGTCTTTGGTTCATCACAATCCTTTCTCATACTCCAAAAATTGTTCATTTTTGTTTGAGTCCATTTTCTATCCTTACACTCTTCCACTATTTTCTTTGGTATTTTTATGTTTGATGGATGAGCACCTTTTTCGTATAAATTGTAGGACATTCTAGGCTGTACAATGCCCTATTTTATTGATGTCATAATTTGTGATGACAACTGTTCAAATAAATTTTTTTCATCATGGGAAACTTTCTCCATCTCTTTTGTAATGTCATCCTAGCTATCCTTGTTTTTCAACTTCTCTAGTAATGCTTTACTTTCATGTTGAAATAAGTTTACAGAGTTCTTATTAGCAACAAGCATTGTTTGAATGACGTTGAGTGGATCATACTTCCAATACCACTCTAAATCAAATTGAAAAAATTTTAAATTTTTTTTTGCCACTTTGAATACCTTTCTCTCAAATGTTAACCCTCCACTTGAGAAAGGTAAGGAAGTGAATATGCTCTTCTTCGACTGGCCAACGAAGAGTCTATCTGTGCTCTTAATTTGTAGTACATATTCTACTACAAACACCTTGTCTGTCACATGCATTGGAAGTTTGTGGGGTTGTAGTTCAGATCCGTAAAACCTTAGCACAGTGTATTCTTCCATTAAGTACCAGTCAACCAATTGAATTGTGCTTCCAAGTTGGATGAAATCCCTACATGAAGCAGACAATCTGGGCATTGGAGTGCTTGTTATTTTTTAAATGGCAGGAGGAAGAGAGGGGAGGGAATAAATAGAAGCCTTCTGAAATGCAACTAAGAATGCAATTACGAATGCAAATGCAAGGATGAAAATTAAATGCAGCTAACGAGCTTTGGGGATCCATTTGTGTCAAAAATATGGAGAGCACATCTGATTTTGATATTGCAAGAGGAGGTATGCATTAAGTGCTAGAAAAAATAGATGACAAGATTCCTTTGCATGGAATAGACGCTCAAACAAAAGCACACTACAAAAAGATGCATGTATCAGTAGTCACCAGTCACAATGCACTAAGATATAGAAGATCGAGGTAGTGGTGAGTAGGTTTAAACTGACACAAAAAGTTAAAAATCAATAAAGAAGGCTTCATGACCAAGCAGTCATAAAGTCCAAAGTTCTTTCCATGAACAGGATTGATGTGATGAAGGATTTGATAAGCCGATGCCGGAAGGATGCATCCTGATGGGCAAAGATTGGATTTGATGTGATTAAGAGATATTTGCCGGCAAAAGCTGTGAATAGAATGAGGAGCAAGGATAATTGGTCGCAAAACTGATTTGGTGAAAAACATGATTGCGATCGCGAGAGTCAAAATGTCACTAAAAATTGAAATACGGAGCGATGCGGAAAGAAACAAGGTTTACTGCAATATTTTTGAGAATATTTGAATTTTTTGGAAAAAAAAAAATTTTTTGGGATTTTTGCAAATTTTAAATGTTTTTTGGAATTTTTGAAGTATTTAGGCTGTACAATAGGACTAATAATACAAAAATATACGATCGAGAGAAGAAAACAGGGGGAGAATTTTTTTGGGGAAAATGGGGGGCTATAAGAGGGGCTGGGGGGCTTAAAGAAGGTCATTTGTGAATAGTGACTAGGTGAAACAAGAGCTCTGGAGTGAAAATTATGGCTAACGAGAGGATGAAGGGGCAGTTGGGGGAGCCTGTTCACACACACGGGAGACCTGCAAAGTGACCAGTACCAGTGAGTGACTCAATGTTTACCTCACTTTTAGTTTTGTCAAAGTTTTAACACTTTCTGGGTGGGTTAGGGGGCATTAAATGTGGGTAGATTAGGTTTCAGACCGAAGACACCGGTTCTTGAATCGACGTCTGCAAAGACGTCAATCCCCAAACCTGTGTCTCCAAAGACGTCAGTGCCGAATTGACATCTTCGAAGATGCCAGACCCAGATCCGCGTCTTCAAAGACGGTGGTCTACGAGGAAAGAAGGCAGAGATGCCGGTGTAAGAATCAACATTTTTGACTAAACAGACGTCTGCGCCCAAAGGAGCAAACGCCGAGGGGAAGGAAAATGGAAGGACCCAGCGGGGGCCGGGGATGGGTCAGCAAAGGACCTAGGGACAAGATGCCCCTATTTGGGAGGGGTTAGGCTAGGAATAGAAGAAATATGGGCTGACATGGTGGATTTTGAATGTTTGCAAGAGCAGTTCCCACCATTGGGATCTTGGGAGCACTAGCCGCCGACCATGGAGTTAGAGGCTTAGCTTATAGAGGTGCACTGGGGATTACTAGTAGTGGTTGGGTTGGATTATGTGCCCCGTTGGCCTAGGCTATGGATGCATAATGGGATGATGACTTCTTTGATCGAGCGGTGGCACAGTGATACAACCACATTCCATCTGCCTACTGGAGAGGCCACGATCACACTCGAGGATGTGTGGTGGATTCTTTGAATACCGATCTGAGGGGCTATACCACGGTATAGAATGGAGGACAGTGATCACTATATGGAGATCCCATTTAGAAGACCCATGAGGAGGATACCTACATACAGGACTTGGATGCCCTGGCAGCTAGCGGTTGACAGGCGACTGAGGCAGACAACCCTATTTTTGGTCAGATTGATTGGGGGATGGATGCTAGCAGATTTGGCTTGTCATAGTTTTGGGATGGGGTGGTTGCGAGTGCTAACAGGGATGTTGGAGGAGGGCATGACCTATTTCTAGGGGTATGTTTTCCTAGGATAGTTGTACCATGACCTACACATGGCTGCGTACCATAGGGTGCACAAAATGGGGACTAGAGTTACTCTACTATTAGTATGGGCATGGGAACACATTGTAGTGTTCTAGCCGATGAGAGTGCGAGAGGATCGGTAGCCAAGAGAGTCATATGCATGTAGGTACAGGCGATTGTTGAGATATACCTTCATTGGTCAGATTAGATACTGGCGACGGTTATTAGATGAGATTGAGGCTTTTTGCTAGACTCCATACAGACTTTGTGAGCCATGGGGAGCGATGGATTGGCAGGAGGGAGTCGAGGATGGCTTCGAGGAATTTTTATACCTCTCTTATGTCTAGACTAATTTTTTTCTACTGGGGAGGACCATCCACCAGATAGAGAGACATAGGCCATCCAAGGTCATGAGGCAATTCAGACTGAAGCAGGGGGTGGTGGCAAAGGATGATTTACATCCTCATGTCACCAAGGAGGTGGGCGTGTGGGGGAGATATACTAAGGCTCTCACAGTGAGGGCATTCTAGAGGACTATGGTGCGAATAGACTTTGTGGTGCGACCAGATGTCATTGACGCAGGTATGACTGCAGAGTATGCAACATGGTGGGTGGTGCACACACCTCTAGGTTTAACAAACCTAGTGTAGGTAGCAGCCCACGAGCAGCCGATGGGAGACATGGATGTTGATGATAGGATAGTTGTAGGAGGTGCCCCTAAGATCTCGGTAGTAGGGCAAAGGAGAAAGCCACAAAAGAGATGGGTTAGACCTCAGATAGAGGCACAGGCAGGGGTTGGACCAGATCAGGGGCCACCATAGGGATAGGTACAGGTACCTTAGGTGCCAGCATAGGTACAAGTACCACAGGGCCTACAGGGGCCAGCATGGTTCGTTGCACAGGATACCCATGACACTGTCATCACAGAGTGAGACAGTTTACAGACTGAGTGCGTGAGACTACGGGGGTTACTGGGGATTGCCAAGGTATTCGAGACCAGCTTGTAGAAAGAGATGACCTGGATATAAGGGATCTTAGCTACAGAGACAACATAGGCAAATAGGGATGAGGGTGCTCTTGACACCTTAGAGGGAAAGGTTGACTCGGGAGAGTTTTCTATGGTCGACTTGACTCAGGATTTTGTTGAGTTACGTACTGAGATAGGTACACTTACAGGTCAGTTGGGTACTTTGACTAGCAGATGGAGTAGGCCACAGAGCAAATCCTTGCATTAACCTCATAGAGGGATGTGACATAGAGGCGGGCCAAGGCATATAGGATTGAGCGAGATATCGCGAGGCAGGTAGCCAATGCAGGTGGTATGGGACAGGTTGTGGTAGAGGCTTTTGCTACCCACAGGGATGCAGCCAGGGAAGGTAGAGAGGCAACTCATTATTAGGCATTATATTTTGACTTAGTCCTTGAGGCCCAGAGACAGGTATTCACTGAGAGGTCATGATCACCGAGCATAGGGCGGGCATCGTAGTCTCAGGGATCTATGAGGATGCCACCATGTCCACCACCAAGGAAGGGAGGTGTATCATCATAGCCACCTACATGATTCATCAGAGGATTATGTGACACACATTTTTGCATTTTGAGATGTACATGTATATCAGCACCTCAGTGCATGACTTATGTATTTTATTGATGACAGACACTGTATTTATGGACATTTGTTATATATATATGATGATCGATGAGGAATATATGATTTTATGTGATTCTATGCCTTGATCTATGTGGTGTTATGATGCATATATTTATGTGATTACTGACTTTTAATGCTTGCAGGATGTGATGCATATGTATGACAAATTGTGTATGCAGGATGATTTTATGCTTATGTATATATGATGTATGACTGATGCAGGGTGGATGATGCTTTTATGATGCACTAACGTGTGTGGATGCAGGATGTGATGTGATTTTATGATGTATGAAATGCATATGTTGATGTTTAATGAATATGAATATAGATGCAAGATAAATCTAAGGTACATAATGAATTTAAATGAATCTTAACAATGCAAGACTAAAATAGAGTGAAATGATTTAATAATGCAAGATGTAAAATGAATCTAAGATGAATTAATTATGCAAGATGTAAAATGAATCTAGATGAATCTAAATGATTTAATAATGCAAAATGTAAAATAAATCTAATTGATTTAAAAATGCAAGATGAATCTAAATGATTTAACAATGTAAGCTGATAACAATGAATCTAAGATGAATTAATTATGCAAGATCCTAAAATGATTTAAATTATGCAATTAAACAATGAACTTAATGCAACCGAATGATGATCAATGCAATCAAATGATGAACCTAATGTAGTCAAATGCAATCTAATGATGAACCTAATGCAACCGACTGCAATCTAATGATGAACCTAAAATATGAAGAAAAACACCAGATGCAATAGATGCGACGGATGCAACAGATGAGATGGGACCCATATTTTTTGTGTGTGTCACAATCAATCGATGAACCAACTAGGAGGACTATGAAGGACCAAGCAAGGAATGTTAGCACAATGAGGACTCGGGATGTTCGCATGATGGTGAAAGGACTGGACACGTCACGAATATACAAGGACCAAACTGGATGATTAATTACAAGCGATCATGTACAAAGGTTGTTGTCAAGGTTTGATTGGATCGTATTGTTTGATGCGTGCGATAGTGTTGGAACACCCAGGGAATATGGGAAATGCTGAGGTTTTTAGAGATGTGATGATGGTGATAGAGGGGAGTGAGATTTTGATAGATAATGGAATGGTCCACTATGTGTGACACTTGTTTCCAAGTTTTCATCACCCATACTTGTCCAAGGCGCCTGATTACCAAGTTTTCACCATTGGACGAAATTTTTCTCTTTATTCTTTCTTTTGCTTTTTTTATTTTTTTGATGGTTTTGATGTTGTCCAAGCGCCTGTTTGCCAGGTTTTCACCGAGACAAACATTTTTTTCAGCTTTTTTGAGATTTTTTTAGGACTGTTTTACATTTTTTTGTACTTTTTTAGGACTTTTTATACTTTTTATGGATTTTCTCATATAATTGGAATGAAAACCTAGCCGTTAGGCATAGAAGTGCCTGAGATAAATGATGTTGATAGGATCATTCAATGGTTCTCCTTTAGGAGTGGATAGTTGATATGCCCTAGAACCAAAGCATGCAGTGACAACATAGGGACCTTGCTAGGTGACTTCAAACTTACCTTTCTTTTCTCGATCACTACCCACTTTCTGATTTTCCTTTAGCACAAGGTCCCCCACCTAGAATTGGCATGGGTGGACCTTCTTGTTATAGTTCTACTTGAGTCTGTTTTGGTAGACAATCAGGTGATCATAGGATTGTTGGCACTTTTCATCTAGTAGATCAAGCTCTGTGAGTTGTGCTACTCGGTAATCTTAATCATCAACCAGGCCTCTCATTGATACTCGAAGGGATTGTAGTTCGACCTTAATTGGTAAGACTGCTTCAACATTGTAGACTAGGGAATATGGAGTGGTGCCTATAGGAGTACGCTCGAGATTTCCATAGGCTTTGATGGTAATGACTTCATTTGTTATATCTGCTTCAGTGAAACCCAACTGTTTTATGAATTTTAGAGTACACAGACTTAGGGCCAAACCATTATCTATCATGACCTATTTGATGGCAAAATTTTTAACCATGACAGCAATACAGAGTGGGATATTATGATTGGGTTCTTCTAAGGGTACGTCTATTGGTTTAAAAGAGACCCCACAAGATGCAGACAGGTGTCTGACAAGGTTCTAGAATTCAGTGAGGCTGATGTCGCTAGGAACACGAGATTCTTGTAAGGCTTTATTGAGGATCTCTTGATAGGTGGGTGAGGTGCGGAGGAGATCCAGGATGGAAATTTGGGTAGGAGTATTCCCTAGGTGTTCCAAAATTTTGTACTAGGTACCAGCAGATGGAAGGGTACTCACACCTACAATTGTTATTCGGCCTCGATGAGTGGTGATTGCGCATTGGTTATCGACACCCTTGACATGGATGACATTGACGGAGGACTAGATTTGGGATATTTAGCTGATGAGATTATCATAGTTGATATATGCATTTGTATAATCTTTCCTATTGGAATTTTATCCTTGCTTACCCTTCTTTTGGTCGGAAGATTGGGTAGGATTGCCTGGGCCTTTACTTGAAGTATGTTTAGGGAATGCATTTGATAGATTTTAAGGCTCGCGTTTGGCGATGGTTGGACAGGAGAGTCCACTTCAATTTCTTTGTGGTCGATGAGATCCTGGATGTAATGTTTTAACTTCATGCATTTGAGGGTGGTGTGTCCCTTAACACGGTGATACTCACAGTACTTGTTGTCTTTATACCAGGCAGGCTTAGGTGTTGATTCGTCAAATGGCTGTGCTTTTGGATACACAACTTGGTTAGTTTGGACCATTCTATGGAAGATGACATCTATGGGTTCACCCAAAGGGGTAAACATGCATTGTGGCGCATTTGAAGTGTGAGGACTTTGTTGTCCAAGTGGGACTGATATAGCATTTGTCTGGTTCATAAGACCTTGGTAGTTGTGTTGATATGATGTCCCATGAGGGGAATAGATAGTCGTGCCTCGAGGGTGTGTGTTTTGTAGGTATGTTAGTTGGGGATACGTGGGAGTGGGCTGTTGATACATGGGAGGAGGTTAAGGGTATACTGGCAGTGCTTGCTGATAAGTTTGGGTAGATGCATTGGGACCGCCTACCACAACTTGAATGTGTTTGGTGTACGTGACCCTGTCAGTTACTGCGTTCTTGTTCTTGTTCTAGTACCATGATCGATCATTGTTATTTTTGTCAAGCTGGGATTCTTTGTAGCGCTTGATGGCACCATCTTCTATGAGACCTCATTCAAGATCCATGCCTTTGATTCTGATGTCTTGATAAGTTTGTATACAGTTCATGTGCACGTGATAGGCAAGATTAGGATGGAGATTGTTAATGAAGATTTTGATAAGATGTTGCTTAGGGGTTAATAGGACAACCTTTTAGTAAGCCCTTGCCAGCGCTGAAGGTAATCAGCCAGGCTCTCTCCACCCTTATGTTTGGAATTGCATAGGTCAAGAAGTGAGAGTTCATTTTTGACGTTATGTGCATATTGGGCCACAAACATTTTAGATAGTTCAGAAAAAGTAGAGACTGTGTCATAAGGGATTTTGTAGAACCATTCAAGAGTGGTCCCTCCTAAGCTTTTGGGGAATAGTCTCATGAGGAAATTATCTCTATAGGCCACTTATTGACATGCCATGTAGAATTTTTCCACGTGACTCACAAGATCTCCCTTCCCCTGATATTTATCAAATTTGGGTGTCTCAAAATGCTTGGGGAAGGGTATGACAATGATAGATTGATCAAACGGATAAGGACTCACCTCTTCAAACTTGAATGTTTTAGCCTCGGTCCCTGCTTTTAGCTCCTTGAGAGCATTCTTTATTTCCTCCCATTCATGGTTTATTTATGGGGGAGGATTATTAACCATGATTGCATGGGTTCCTTGAACCTGATATGGATCAAATGGAAAATATGGAGGATTTTGTAGGGGATATTGTGGTGTTTGATATGATGGTTGTTGATCAAGGTATATGGGTTTTTGTGGTGGAAGTTGTGGCCGAGGGGAATATTGCAGTGGAGGAGGTGGCGATGCTTGACAAGGTTGTTGCAACTTCTGGAAGTATGCTTGTATTTGTTAAGGCGTTGGATAAGTGGGTTGAGCTTGTTGTGCACCTACATGAGGTGGAGGATACGAGTTTTGTGGTGGAATGCCCCCAGTGGCTGTGGTTGTGGCAAGGTAATTGGTGTTACTAGGAACACTGAATTGTTGTGGTGGTGGGGTGGTTTGTGATGCAGCGGAAGATGGCATGGCTAGGTAGTTGATGGAATGAGTTTTTTGTTGCTGCATGGGTTGGATGAAAGGATTAGAAAACTATTGCAGTGGTTGTGCCATGAAGGGATTTCCCCCTTGCGTTTGTAGTTGCGGCTGCTGTATAACTTGGAGGGTAGACTCCGCAGCTACTAAGGGGTTGATTTGTTGCTGTTGTACTTGGGATGTGAATGGGATGGAAATTTGTTGCTTTGGTTGTTGTTGGTGGGATGGTTGCTAGATGGGTTATTGTTGTTGCTATTGGATTGGTTGTTGTTGTTGCTAGATAGGTTGTTGCTATTTTTGGATAGGTTGTTGCTGTTGGATGGGTATTTGGGGTATGACGAAGGGATTGGTAGATGGTTGATCTATGGGAGGATTTGGGTTGATTTACAGTCGAGTCAGAACTACTAGCGCATGTTGCGATTGTGTTGCTAGTGGAGTGGGGAAAGTTGACCCTTGTGGAAATAAGGGTTGGTTATAGGCGTTGGTAGGTGGCATGCCTGTGGTGAAGAAAGGTGGAATAGGCATTGAGACTTGGGTGCTTTGATGTTGCAAACTAGTTGTTGCACTTTGAATGGGCTGAGTAGGGATGGTTGGGATGGTGGTTTGTTACGTGCTGACTGGTGGTGGTGGAAATTATGCTACAAATGTTGGGAATGTTTGTAAAACTGGAGCGGTTGTGAACTGAGGAGGTGCTTGCGTAGAGATAGGGGGTATTGCTTGTGCTACTGATGTTGGATCAAGAGGCAGGGCATCTGAAGTGGATGAAGGTGGCGTGTGTGTGATGGAGGGTGGGATGGAAGGTTGGACTACTTGTGCAATAAGAGTTCCCACTTGTAGGGCTCACTGAAGTGGATCAAAAACTTCATTTCTAGTGGTATGAGGAGGTTCCCCTGGAAGTGTCATAGGTCATGTGACAAGTGTGGGTATAATCCAAGGTGGGAGTTGAAGTCCTTGTTGCTGAATGTCCAAGAGTACCTGATTATTGCTACGTCCACTCCTAGCGTTCACCATGTGGATATGTCCTAGATGATTGACAAATGTTTCTATGGTACTCATGGTAGGCATCTCATTAGTATCTATCTAGATGTGCTCAATTTGTTTAATGGGATGAGGTGCATAAGTAACCATGGCGTTAGTGTTGTCAGTCGCAGGATTAGATGAACTAGCGACAAGATTAGGGTCCATGTTCTTCCTCTTCTTAGTGGCTCGTGTGATAGGTGGCATGAAATGACTACCTTAAGGGGATATGAGATGCAATATGTAATGCAAGGATGTGCCTAGGAAGCTAAGGATGATGGTGCTAGGACTAGGATACATCTAGGATGATGAATATGCTCCTACGGATTAAGGATAACTTGATGTATGCAAGGATTAATGGTTGCTTTCCCTAGTGTAAGATCAAGTGGATGTGATTGTCTACCTAAGACAAACTTGTGGTCTTCGGCAAACAGAATTCTCTGTCAATGTGACCAACCTTTTGATCAAGGTGATGAGGTTGCAAAGGCAAAGGGGATAATCCTGAACAATGCTTAGTAAAGGAGACTTAAGGATGGGGGTTTGATTAAGATGTAGGTTTTAAGCAACTCAAAAGGGGATGCAATACCAAGTGAAGGATGTGATTAAGGATGCCTTGGATGATGATTTGGATGATTCTAGGTTGACTAGGATTGGATTGGATTATGCTAGGGTAAGTGTGTGATGTGTTTCTAAAGATGACAACCTAAGGGAGGTCCTAAAATGCAAGCTAAGTGAGATTAAGAAGATGAGGAATGTTTGTTTGTTCTGGTAAATCGGCTAGTCAAATTGCTCAAATCAGACAAAAGTAGTGTTTAGACAATATTTGCCCATAAAGCGAGAAACCTTATTGTTGAATATCACTTTGTCGAATTGTTCTTGGTAATGGGTTTCTTGCTTGATGGAATCGACTATGTGTTGGTACTTATTAGCCTCTCGGGTTGTATTCTACTGTTCTCTTTGCATGGGTGGTAACATATTTTTTACCTTCTTATGCTTCTTGGAATCGGTCATGTCCTATAAATAGATCTGATTTTGGATGAATAGTTGGAGGTTTTAGGACATATCTCATAAAAGACCAAATTCTGAAAAATGAAGCTCACGAAAATCTACAAAAGGATGTTGTTTTGATGATTTAGCAAAGGCTTGATTTTTGTCTGTTTTTCAATAGATTTGTTCCATGGAAAGAACAAATTTCAACACAATCAAATCAAAAAATAACATGCATAGGTCTGAAAATAATCCAACAAGGGACAAAGCAACCTTGAAGGATACAAGCAAGTAACAAATTTTGTTTGTTGGGTATTCCTTTGTGTTTTGGATTTGTCAATGTTGTTCAAACACTTCAAGCATGCATCTACCTAACGAATTGGATTCAAATGAAATATTATAGACCCATTGCTTGGTAGTCCTTCAGCTCACACAACAGTGTCACCCCCAAAAGGGCACCTGTATTTTTGCCTTTTTTCAGGTATTTTTGTCATGCTACGAAGATCTCTTTTGCAACACAATACCTTGGGACACATATGATGGGGATCTTGGGGGGAGATTCTTACCTCCCCTCACACTATAATAAATCACCATTCAGAGGTGAATTAGGTAGCTTCAATGCTTAGAGTTTTTAGTAAGTGTCTTCGTTCGATTGTATCCTCTATGTCCGTGCAAGCACGATTCAGGCGTATAGCCCCATAGAGCGTCTTGAAAAAAGTGGTCACATAAACGTGATTGAGACTACGAGGCCGCACTTAAGTTAGATGAGAGATGAGTATAAAATCAAATTCTAATCAACTCCCAAGGCTTTAACCCCGAAGAGTAAATTTGATTAATGTGAGTTAGAGTGGTGTGGCTTACACCTCGTTCTCACATGGGTCGTTCCTGGGAGATTTTTCCCTCAACCGACAGGCCCAACTAAAGGATTAATTTGAAAAACATGGATTGGTGATGAGAGGGGTCTAGATTTATGATTTTCCCACAAGGAGAAAAGATCATACTCTCCTACCCAATGTCATTTTCTTCCAAACACGCAAGATAAGTTTGTTCTTTCCCAAAGATTTATTTGTTTAACACAAAGCAAGTGCATCTAGGTTTTTGATCTTCCCAAAAGGGAAGAGAGAATAATCCCCTTACACTTGCTTCAGATTAGACAATTAAGTCTCCCTATTTATGCTAGGTGCCTAAGAAAAATTAAAGCAAACACGATCGTTTGGTCGATTTTGGAGTAAGGCAATTTGTAAGACAAACGTGAGTAGTCTTTTGAACTTGTGTCTTTGACAAGCGGTGCTACAATACAACTGGTTAGTAGTTTCAATTTTAGCCTTTGACAAGCTTTGAAAACACAAAAACCACTTAAACAGTTGTTAGCAAATGATAAAAAAGTGTGACAGAATGCAAACGTCGATGCAGGGCATAGATGTTGTTTCTGTGTTTTTCCTCAAAATGACAGAATGCAGGAAAATAACCTAGAAAAACACAGAAAGCCAAAAAACTGCTATACCAATTGGAGACGTCGATTCATGAAACACAGACGCCGATCAATGCTTTTTTGAACTAGCATTTGTGTAGATGCTGAAACCTGAATTAGCATTTCTACAGACGCTGTTGTAGCTACAAGTTCACAAAACCCAGCAAAGACAATAAACAAAGTTACTTTTCCTTCTTTCTTAGTCTTCAAATTGATTAAATTCAACCATTTTGAGATTATCTAAACATTTAAAAGCTAGTGTTCTTTTAAGAAATTATCAAGATTTGTTCCCTTAATGAAAATTTGGCATTATAACTGCTTGTAAAATGAATCTCTGCTAAAAAATAAAATGCTAAAATACTCAAAAGCAGTGGGAACGACAACAAATCTAAAAAAAGAAAGAGTATGTTTGGAAAGTGTACAAATAGAAATGCCAAGCAGAGACGCTGATTCAGGTCGCGGACGCTGGTTCAGCGCAGATGTTGAATGACAGTGTAGGGAGAAATGACATTTGCGCAGACGCCTCTGCATAAAATGCAAACACCGTTCTGCACGTTTGGCAAAATTTAAAGAAATAGACAAGAACTTTAGAAGGGTTTTAGGGACATGGGTCCCACCGGGTGTGCCACAATGTGTATGGTGAAATCTTCAATCTATTGGGAGCAAGATCAAACATGACAAGTTAGTGGGTTAGCACATAGAATTCATGAAATAAGAAAGAAACCAAACAAGACCTCAACATAACATCAGATTGAGCTAAAAACAAGTAAATTGCACCCTATTCTACTTATTTGATTTTCTCTTTTTGATTGGATGTAGGTGTGCTCTCTCAAACACAAATGGATCAAAGCCCCAATGTAATGCAAGGATTAATAGGCAAGAAGAGAGATTTAAGAGCTAGTATGAAGAACTAGTCTCAAATCTTCTTCAAGATGATAGATCAAACTAGAAATGATATGCAAGTGTAAGAAGGAGCTATGATTCATTCACCAAGATGATCCTAGCATGTGATTTCTAAGTGATTTAAGCATAAAAACTATGAGCATGAAAACAACTATGAAAATCTAAAGCAATTCTAGCATAATAACAATGCACAATGAGAGATGAAAAATGAATTGGAGAAGGCCTCTATTTATAGAATTTTGGGAGAGAAGAGGAGAGCTTGGATGATGTGGAATCTATGTGGAATCCACATAAGAGCCACATAAGGGACACATAAGCTTGGAAGGGATGACCAATTTTGAGTCAAACTTGGCATTAAATGTTGAGTGGCTTAAGATTTCCAAGTGGGAGACAAACTTGTAAGAGGAATTTAAGAGGAATGGGTGCCCATTTTGGAGAGAATTCTGACATGTGGGTGAGCATTCTATTAGCCTTAAAAAGGTTAGGAATCACCCTTTAAGTATGATTAGAGGATAGTTAGGTAGGAAAACATGCTTAGGAAGTGAGGTGATGGGGGTAGAGTAGGAATAGGGTAGGCTTAGGGTAGGTCTCTAGGTTGGATTAATAGGTTCCTATCTAGGGTTTTAGATTATAATTCAAATTAGATTTGAATAAATCATAGTTTAGAAGAATTATGAATATGGAGGAATTTTCAATAAATATAAATTTATTAAAAAGGGAATTTTGCGAGGCAAATGTATTTAAATAAAATACATTAGAATAGTATTTGATCATTGATAAATACCAACTATGAAACTATTTAATTGATTGAATTAAATAGTTAGAGGAATAAGAGAGAATTTAATATTAATATTTTTGGACGTCTACAATATTAAATAATTTAACAAGGTGGACTTAACAGTCCTTAGTTCTCCTAACAGGGCAGGCCATCAGAAGTGGTCAATGTAAGCTCTAACAGGCTAAATTTATACTGCAATACTAAATCTTGTGGGTATCATCCCCACCCGAGTTTTACTTTCTTTTTGGAAGGTTTCTAGGTAACCAAATATTGTGTCATGTGTTATGTATGATTCTTTCCTTTCAATTCTATGCATGCAATCAGATTAGATAATCTAATTGTGAATAAAGAAGATTAAGTTTTATTGGTTCCTGATTCACCCCCCCTCTTAGTCACTGTGCATATAATATATTTCCAACAGTTTCATGATTTTCTCATTTAGATTTTCTACATCTGATTTCACCTTAAGTTTTTCTTCAAAAATATTCTTAAATACTTCTTTGTTCCATATCTTCAGTTTTCGTTTGATAAAATTTAGTCTCTAGTCGAAACAAAAACTAACCATTCTAGAAACTCCCTTGCTTTCTTCCCACCATTCAACAATTTGATCAATGAGGGACACATCTCTCCACCACATGGATTGGAATTTAAAGTAGCTTTTCCCCACTCTTTCCGGCCAACTAATGTTCAATAAAACTGGGTAGTGATCTGAAATAGAGATAGGGAGAAGAGTAGTAAAATTTTGAAATCATTAACCATCCAGTATGATCCAATGAAAAACCAATCCATCATTTCTACAATATTGGTGAAGCCTACCCCTTTATTGTTCCATGTGAAGACTCCAATTTTAGGGACCACGTCTAATAAAAATTGAGTTAACAAAGTCTCCATAATCCTATTGGACTTGCAAATGCCTCATATTTTCTTCCCAGGATTGAGGATGGCATTGAAGTCACCACCAATGATAAACTTGTTATCTTCGAAGATGGAAAACATATCCCCCAAAAGGCACCATAGAGAAATTTTCTCCTCTATCCTTGGAGGTCCATAATATTCAAGATATGAAATCTGAGACCAATCATACGAAAATAGATTGAACCCATCATCCAATTGGGCCCCAAATCAATTAATGAGAAAGAACAGAAGTTTGCATTCCACGTAATCCCCAATCCTCCAGATTGACCTCTAGACTCCTGAAAAAATCTATTCCATATTTTACATAAATTAGAGAATAAAGCCCCTTGGTCCCAAGAAAATTTTGTTTCTTGAAGGAGAATAATATCCACTACTTCCTTCAAAAAAATGATTTACAAGGTGCTTCTTGAAAGGGGAAGATAGGTCTCTGACATTCCATGTTAAGATCTTCATTGGCCTCCAAGGGAGGCCCTTGGTCCCTTGGACCTTTTTAGAAAATTAGTAACACTCACCAATCCCTACACCATTGCTTTATCCTCCCTCTTTTGTTTGTTATATTTTCTACCTCTCTATTTCTTATGTTTTTCCTGTCTACAAGTCGTTGATTGAAAAATACTTCTAGGTTGAGGTTATCCGGCATGATGTATTCACCCAACCAATAACCTTATGAAAAGCATCGCTCCTCCATGGAATCCTCTCTAGTGAACAAAAATCCTTCACGAGGAGTATCGCCTTCTCTTCTTTGATCCATGATATTAATCATGAGATCCTTGGGAGTTTTGACAGTTTCCTTGCAATTAGGCTCTGGTTGCTTGATAACTACATTATCTGCAAGTTGAGACTTCTCTTTCAGCAATCGTAAACCTTCAACATCACTCCTAAAGGAAATGACACTCTTCTAACATTCTCCCCTATCCTACAAGGCTTGGGAAGTTTCTTTAACCTTCTCCTTTACAACATCTGATGAAAGGGATTGATTATTTAATGGTGGTTTCTTAGGTGTCCACCATGTTTTCTTACACCCCAACCTCACACAATTTACAACACCATGGTTTTTTCTCCCGCATTTCATACAAAAATTTTGATTTCCTCTATTTCAATTTATTGTTTCCAAGATATGTTAGAGGTGCGTAATTGAATCTCCGCAGGCAATTTCCTAATTGTCACAATCTTAATCCTGGCATATTTTTAAAGGTCCGCATTGATTAAATCTCCATAAATTTCAATCAGGGTACCCAGGGTTCTCCCTATTTTCTCCATGAATTCCTCATAGCAATATTCAATGGGAAGGTTGTACAAATGAATCCAAAGTGGATAATCATAAGTATGGAACTCCATCAAATTAAAATTGGGGAACCAAGGTTGAATGTAAAGAGGATCTTCATTCATATACCACACACCCTACAATGGTATTTTATTTTTTTCTTCAATATTAGCAAAAATAACAGTAAAGTTGTTTGGGAGAAACTTCATGATGCATTCTAATCTCCATTTTCAAATATCAATTTGTCAATGGATGCCCTATCTTTGCACTACCCAACAAAATGACATGTGATAGCCAAGTCCTTCATTAGTGCCCTTTCAACCGCTACTTTGGAAACATTAATTTAAAAATTATTGGAAGGAAATGATTGGTTCTCATCTACAAAGTCTTTGGTAGATTCAACCTTTGTAGATACTTTTTCTCCTTCATCCTTATGTCACTCGATTTCCTCCATCCATTGAATCGATTCATATGACTCATAAATTTTTTTTCTTTGAATTACATAATAATTAAAAAAAATTATTTATTTACTTACATTATATAATCATAATTGATAATTTTACTTGGGGATGACCCCGCAACATGACGGTGAGTCACGAGCCTTGCTAATTCGAGGTCTAATGTTTGAGACCCATAGCTGCATGTCATTGTTGTTTGCAGGATGTCCACATGCTGATTGGACGCTCGATCGATGGAAAAATTTCCTTGCACCTCCGTGGACCTCATTTCTCAGTGGTTGTTGATGACATTATGGCCTGGTTCGTCGCCAGCATGATGTTGGTCCCCCCACTAACATTGATTTTGCTCGTAGCCTATTAAGGACCTATGCACATTTCACCCACCTGCTAACACCGACATAGAAGTTGTAGCACTCATCACAAGGAAGGTTTAGAGGAAGGCTCAACATGGAAGTAGGGTGAGATATGTGATTGGTGACAGTGGGCACTGTCAGTTGTTATGGTTGGTCCCTCCATTTGTTAACCAAGGAATAGTCGACTGGTGCTTACAAGCCAAATATTGGAGACATAATGAGGATGTCTTATCTCTCATTCTGGGGAATGAGGTCCTCCTTATGACCTCACTTGTTCGTAGCTCCAATCAAAAGTACTTATATCAAAATTTAAAAATTAAAAAAAAAAGACAATTTTACTTTATAATTTAAAAAAATGTTTCATCTAGTTAGAAATTAATATTTACCTTTTAAGATTATTTTTTTAAAGTTTACTTTACAAATTTTGTATATAAACATTTTATTATTATCATTGAATCTTTATTATTATTAATATTAGTATAGTTTATCAATTATGATTATATCATGTAAATAAATACATGATATTTTAAAATTTTCATGTAATTCAAAGACAATTAATTTTTCTTAAAATTTACATTTATAAATATTTTTTTCTAATTTAAAAATTAAAAAAATACACCTAATTATATAAAAAATTAATTTAATAAAAAATTAAAAACCATTTAATCTCTTTTAATATTAAGACTTCATCTTTATTTATATAAAGTTGATAAAACATATTAAAAATTAATTCATATTTTGTAACTTTTGTTGTTCTTATACTTAAAATATTCGTAATATTTTTTAAAGCATTACTGATTTTCAAAGAAAAAATTAACCAAAAAAATTAATCTCATCTCGTCATCGATTGCTACACATCATGTCAGTAAATATGAATGGCTCTTTGTGGATGCGTATGGGCATGCTATGGTGAGGCACTGGCTAATGGGGCTCAGTGTAAACTTCTGGCCGCATAGTCAATGCCATTAAATTTTTATTTTTATCTCTTTACTAGAGTGCCTAACTGTGGATTAAGATGACTCCAAATCTATTGAAATCTCTCTTAATTTTGTAGATATGGACATATATTATTTATTTTAGTTTACATTTGGTGGTATGGGTTGCATTAATTATTTTTTATTAACTCTGTGTGAAATATTGCACCTGTTACCTGCGACACAATACTTCAATAGGTCATTGCATTAGTGGAAAACATGGTTAGATGAGCATATAAAAAACTAAAATTGACCCATTACTTTCTTAATAAGAAGAGTATGATAAGCAACATAACAACCCTCAGATTATGCTACTATCAGTGACATATACGACTTAGCATGAAAGATTTGAGTTAAACACAAACTATTTAACCATTAAGCATACATTCTAGCTCTAAAAAGCATGAAAATAACAATGCATAAACATGAAATCTAAAATATGATATGAATCTATGTTTATTCTAACAACATAATAATGCATTTGATTCTAAAATTATTGGCTTATTTGTTCTCAAAAACACCTTCTATTTATAGAAGAATGATGAGAGAGAGGGGGGACAAGGTGCATTAATGGAGTTGAAAAACTCATTAATAAAGTGTAAGAGCAATAAATCCAAAGGCATTAAAGAGGCATGGGCTTAAGGAATCTTCATTAATGAGGCATTAATGAGAGCCTTAAAGAAGCATGAGAAGAGTGTAAGACAAACTTGAGAAGGTGGACTTGAGGAAAGGAATCTTGAGATTCCTTGACTTTCTCAAGTGGGTTGAGTCCTTAATCATTTCTTAATGGAATGTGACAACATTAGGAGGTGGGTTAGGATAGAATTAGGATTAGAATTAGATTTAGCAAGGGTGAATGGGTTGGGATAGGTTTAAACCCTGAGTCAAAGTGGTTGAAATGGGTTAGGTTAGGGGTTTAGAAGAATATTAATGAAATGAATAAAACTTATTTAATTCATTCAAAAATAGGGATATTAATTATTTAAACAGTTAATTGCTTTTTAATAATCAATAGGACTATAGCCAATTTAATTAAATTAATTAAGCTAGGGGAATGAGTTCCTTTGCATGTGAGCAATTGTTTTAAGTCTTTATTTTATTCCTAGCAAATTAATCATTTTTAGCCATGTATTTGATTGATTATTTGATTTTGGCTAAAAAGTAATTAATTTAGTGATTTGATCACTTTAGGAGATTAAATTGATTTAAAAAGAATTATGCCAAGCAGTTACAGGGTCATTTGAACATAATTGGAGGTATGATCACACTTAGGAAAAATAGGGTCTATAGTCGAAACATACCAAATCTAGGTGGTTGCATTTGCCCCTCTTTGAATTGATGTGTGAGCAACACATTGATTCAAAAAAAGTTTTTTATTTTGACTTTAGAAAGATTAAGAATTTTGCTCATGATCAAATGAAATGCCTAATGAGATCAGTCTCGCACTTGATCAAACTAAACTGATAGAATTTACTTTGAACTTGGTTGTCATCCAAAGGTCAATAAAAGATTTTAAAGATACCAATTCTGTGTAGAGGTCTAAAATCATCCTTATATTATTTTAATTAATATTTCCATAACATTATAGTTAATTTTAATTAATTATATTTGTTATATTATTCTATCTATTTAATTAAATATGATTCACTTTCCTTAATATTTGAATTTAATTTAAATACTACCCCCTTTGATGTATTAAATTTTATTTAATACATTCCCTTTATTAATCCCCTTTAAATAAATTTTTAATTTATTTATTCCTCCACATGACTTAAATTTCTACTAAACTAAATTAATCTAAATTTTAAATTTAGATTAAGCTAATTTGAACCTAGATCCTACCATACTTCACATCGCTCTCACCAAATAAACCTATTCACTAATTAACTAAGGTTAATTAGACTAATTTCTTGATCCCTACAACAATTAGTCCTAATTATTTGCTCACACGTGTGAGCAAATTTTTAAAAATTCACTTTTTCAAATGATCCTTATTTGGTGTCAACAAGGTTTCTTACACCCATGATGACACCTTCTTACACTTTCTAAAACTATTTCATTGGACTAAAACTCTTACACCTCTTACAAGATCTTTCACATGTGTACTTTAAGTACACTTTGACCCATCACATCCAAAGTTGCTCACACATGTGTGAGCAAATTTGGCCTCTTGCATGGCTTATGTGTTCCTCATGTGGCACCTATGTGGACGTCACATGAGCTCCACCTCATCCAAGCCCTCTCTCTCCTCCAAAAAATCTATAAATAGAGGCCATTATCAAGAGCAAATCATCTCTTTTTCATGCATTATTATCAAGTTGAAATAGCTCTAGAATTGCAATTAGTTCATGTTTTCCAAAATTATCTCTTAGTTCATTTCATGCTTACTTCATAGTTAAATGTAGATATCACATGTTGGGATTAATAGAATGAACCTATTTTTCTTTCATTGAATCTTGCATATCATTCTTAGCATAGTCTTGCATTAATCATGTTCATACATTTGATGAAGGCTTGAGACAAGTTCCTCATATTTGCTCTTGAGCTCTTCATTACATCCATTAGTTGCACTTAGTTTTCATCCATCAATCATAGATTTTAGTATTGTGTTGGGAGAGCACACCCACAAACTTCTCTAAGAGCGAATCAACAAGGATTGAGTGCACTTGTTTGGCTCATCGAAAGTTGTGGTGAAAGGTTCTTGTTTTAGATTTCATTATAAACATGCTAACTTCTTGAATCTTTATTTTTAATGACTAACTCTAACGTTTGCATGTTTTAGTGTTGTCTTTGTAGGTATAATTTTTATCATATATATTTTGGCACGCCCGATGGGACCCATGTCCCTTATTTTCTAATATTTTTAACAGATTTTCTATGGTTCTAGAAATTCTTACGCAGACCCATCTTTGCTCTAGAGTCACCGTCTTCGCTGATCACCATCTGCGCTCCTCGGCCATCTACGGAACTGGGTCGTCTACACATATAACTCACCGTCTTTGCCTGTTCATAAACAAACTCATTAGACTGTGTTTTAAAACTATTTTTATGAAATTTTTAGTGTTTTAACTCTTGGGTTTATGAAGTAACGCAGTTTTTAGGAGTTAAATGCTGTCTAATTTGATAAAAATCTTATTTTTAAGTCTGATTAAGTCTGTTTTTAACAAAATTTGACTGTGCATATTTGGCCATCTGTGTAGGTGTTTCACCGTTTCTGAATATTGTTGTCTGCGCAGATCACCATATGTGTAGATCACCATCTCCGATACTTGGCTGTTTGTGCATTTTTTAGGGTGTCCATGATTTTTTACAATATTTAAATTTCAAGACTACTAACGAATTTCATGCAGGTTCTCTGATGAATTTTAACAAATTATTAAAGTGAATTTGTATGATTAAACACTTGTCTTGGAATGCATGTTGTTTAAAATTTACCTCACTCAATCTTGAATGTTAAGGGAATGAACCTAAATCAATTTTGAATGACATAAGGTAATAAACACATATTTTCAAGCTTTCTTTTTGTTGTGTGGGAAACAAATTGAATATGATTGATTAATCATACTATTGTGTATTTTACTTAGACAGAAAAATACATAGTTGATTTTAATAGGTTTAATTTGGAATGAACACTTCTTGGTGTGTTTGAAGAAGTATTTTTTAACACTTCTTTCAAGCTATATGTCATTAGATTAAAACCTTTAACATAAGTGATGCTATGATTAAGTTATAGCCATATCCTCTCCCTCGCCTTCGTGGATCTTGGGTGAAGAGAAAACTTAGCTTAATCAAGCTTCTAGAGAGGCTTGTCTAGAGGGTGCGCTTCCCCTTTAAAGGATGATCTCAAACCAGTAATCCCTTCGACCGGTATAGAAATAAAGTACAACCCAAAGGTCCTCTTTATCCCTTCAAGCTTGGGTGGGTCGTATTCAATGGTAGTCCATACTGAGTGAATATCCTTAGCATATTGGCATGGTTGAACTAGAGACTTAAGTGTCTCACACCGTACAAACCGATTGCGGGGACACCATGAAACCTTGCTAGCAACTATAAATTAGTAGCCTACCTGGTTCACTCTGAATGGTGACTTATTATAGTGCAAGGGGAGGGAAGATTCTCCCCCCAAGATTCCTATCATACATGTCCCAGGGTATTGTGTTGCGAAAGAGATCTTCATAGCATGACAATAATACCTGGCAAAAGGCAAAAATATGGGTGCCCTTTCGGGGGTGACATTGTTGTGTGAGCTGAAGGACTACCAAGCAATGGGCCTATAATATTTTATGCGAAGCCAAATTTCTAAGGTAGCTACTATTTGAACTGTCTTCGTTGTGCTAGACCCAGTAAAAACATAAGTGGCTTGAAAGAGTCACTTGAACATACACAAACAAGATCCTACAATTTGAAATCAAGGTTTTCCAATGTCACATTTGCTGGTATCCCTCAAGGTTTCTTTGTCCCTTGTTGGATTGTTTTGAGATGTGTGTTTGTTATTTTCTAGTTTGAATGTGCTGAAATCAGTTCTTGCCATCGAACAAATTTTTCCAAAATCAGACTGAAGGTCAAAAATCTGCTTAGAATTTCAACACACTACCTTAGCCACAGTCGGCCATCTCCACTCTGGATCCACCATCTTCGTAGATTACCGTCTGCGCAGATCACCATCTGTGCAGATCGTCAGCTGCATCTGAGACTGTCGTCTCCGCTTTAAAATAGTGAGCTTCCAAATTTGTCGAGACATTCAAAATTTGACCTTCTGCAGGACTTCGAAATCATTTTTCCTAGATCATTGTTAGAATTAATCTTTCCTTGGTAACTATGTAATTACAACATATACCAAGGACATGTCATATTATTTGTAATTCCTTGATTAAGAAATTTAGATATTCATCCTTAAGAGGATTCCTACACATGGCACATACCAAATGTGAATGTGGCACACATAGACTATGGGAATTACATGCAAACTCCTCCACTCATCTTTACATAAGAGATGGTTCTCACACACTTCTTAAGGTTCTAGGATTCTCATAGGGATTCTAAGTTGGATTTCTTCTCTTTTCTCTCATTCTCATTCTTTCAATATTATATTGAGCTTATTGCTCTAATTTTTTAGGCTTTGAGCCATATTCATATTATTCACAAGGGGTTTTTCTTATTTTTCCCCTTTTAAATCCTTGTGTTCTTTCCTTGGTTCTTGGAGTATTTTGGTGTACTTGTAGTTGATCTATTGAAGGAACATCTATCTCTCTCTCTCTCTCTGCATTTGGTAAATCTTTTCCATTGCATACTCTCTTGGATTCTTTCCCTATATTTTTTTATTTTACTTTATATTTCTAACATGGTATCAGAGTTTGCTAATCCTTGTTTGAGTGTTTGCAGGTTTTATTGATCTAACATTTGTTGCAGGTTTCTTTTTGCTTTGTTTTCTAACCCTTTTTGTGTGGCGTGCTGCCAGAGAGTTACATTTTTAATTTTTTTTGGTTTGGCTGGTTTTAGCCAAACCCATTTTAATCTCATTTTATATTCACCCTTTGTCGGGAAACCACAAGGGATTTTATTCTTGCATGCTCTACCATTCTTGCAGGGTTTATCATTCTTGCAGGTTCTATAGTTGTTATTATCTCATAGCTTCTATCTTGCAGGTTTATTATCATCAGTATTTAAATGAGCTTCTTCTATCACCTTTTTGTCTATTTTTTCATTTTTTAATCTATTTATCTCTGCAGGCTGAGATCTGGTTCTTTCAATTTCACAAATCTTTCCATTTCATACATTTTTGTTCATATATCTTTTGTTGTTATAAATCTATTTCTAACGTTTAAATCTTTGTTTAAATTCATCTTTGTTGCAGGCTTATCTCTTTGTTTTGTTGTAGGCATAACATTATTCTTGCAGGGTTTCATGCACTTCTGGATTCATTTGGTTAAAACTCCTCTTTCATCTCTTGTTCTTTATTTGTTTGCTATTTATATTACTTTTAAATAGACCCGTACTCAGAGGATCATAACTTTTTTTCTGATATTATCTTGTCAATCGCTCTAGTGAGATCTGTTGTAATTTGTCTCTTACCAACATATCCGAAATTCAGCCAAATCCAACGGTGGAGTTGGGAGATATTTCCCCCGCACTAGACTGAATTTCTGAGACAATCATATCTCTGCACTTTTCGAGAATAATTTTTAGTTGCAATCTATTTTTACCATCTAATCATTTTAATTCTTTTAACATATTTATGATTTTTTGCAGGTTCTCTAATTTTAGTCTATCTTTAATCATTAGATTCTTCCAATTGAAATTTGCTTAAATTTAAAATTTGTTTAAATTTAACAAAATCTATTCTACTTTTTTAACATTAAAGTTAAACGCTTATACATTTTATTTCATTCATCTTTTTTTAAAAGTCATCTTAAACCCACTTTCATTTTTCATTATAAACATTTTTCAATAGCTATTTCATTATTTCATTGTAATTAAAAATTGTTTCATTCATTTAACAAAAAATTTACACTTTGTTAATTGTTAAATATTCTTGCATATTGGCATTTACTAATCACATTAAATTGGACTTTAAGCTCATTATTATTTTATGCAACTTGTGTTTTAAGTTTATTTTAATTCATTATGTCGATGTTAATTTCAGAAATTAAATTAACAAGTTCCAATTATCACACTTGGGAGTCTCATATTACATTTATTTTTCGATTTAAACATATTCTTGATGTAGCGACTAGTGCGACTTCTGTTCCCGCTACTACTGCCTCTAAGGTAGATAATGATGCTTGGAATGAGAAAAATGATGAGGCTTTAGGCCTTATAGGCATTTTTTTACATCCAGATTTATATGTATTAATTGCCCATTGTACTGAAGCACATGCAGCATGGACTATTTTGAAAAACACCTTCGACAGTGCAACTGAATCTCAAAAGATTCAACTCCAAGATCAATTGGAGGATCTCAGGTATACGGATTTCTCAACTATGGATGAGTTTTTACTTAAGTTTGATTCATTTCGAAGTCAATTAACTGGTTTAGGAGTTACTCTATCTGAAATTCGGTTAATTCATATCATTTTTAAAAAATGTCTTCCTAGACAATTTCAACAATTTATAACTAATATTCATTCTCAATTAGCTCTTCCTTTGTTAGCATCTCAATTAACTTATGCTATCTTTCAACAACTTTTATGTTAAGAAGAGGCTAAGTTAATTCAATTTGGCTCAATCAAATCTAATGAACACGCTTTCATGTCTAGATCTCATAATAATAGATCAAATAATCATAATCATAATAACTATTATCATAACAATTCTAATAGACCTCATTGTAATTATTGTGGGAAAGATGGTCATGTGATCAATAATTGTTTTAAGAAAATTAAACATGAGAAGTCATCTAATCCTAATACTCAAAAATCTCATAATCATAATACTCGTCAAGCTTTTTCTATTCGATATGGGATGTCTAATCCTCACTATGATGATAATACTACTTGGGATGAATATTATGATGAAGGCTACTCTTGGAATAACCCTCTTGATTACGATCTTCCTACTCAAAGTGAGTATATGCTCTCTCCTTATGATGCAATGCAATTTGATGATCCTTGCTCTCATGTTGATGATATTCTTGAACAAAAAGATGAAATTATCTCTAACTTTCTTAATGTTACTTTGCAAGATATGTGCATTACTCAAGATGAAATTCATAATGATGGTACTAATCCTATAATTGTTTTGGAGGTTAATGATGGTAGCTCTCCTCCTCTTGATGTTTCATATTATGATGAATATGTTACAGATTTTTTTTATGCACTGACGATTGATTCCTAATTATATGATTGATGATTCACAATATGATTTTGCTTTCCAAAGTGTTACTGATTCAACACTAGGAAATCCCAATGATGGGCTCTCTACTAGTGGTTCTTGCCTTATTGCAGGCTCATGTGTTGATCATGCCCCACCTCTATTTTTACTAGAAATGACTCTACAAAATGCATAAATGTGTCTCAAGAATCTCAATGGTCACTTGAAGATTTGGGCCCCCCTCTGCAAGCAATTACATCTTTGTATTGTCAAAGTGTTATTCACTTAGCAAACATTCCTATGTACCATTCAAGCTCCACCAATCCAGTTGAAGAAATACATGATGATCAAGCTATCAACAATCTTCTAAAGACTCTTTCAAAAGAAACATCTCAAAATCATTGCAAACATTTGGGTGTGATACCTATTGATCTCATCTCCCCAAGTAAAGATTAAAGGGGGATGTTAGAATTAATCTTTCTTTGGTAACTATGTAATTAAAACATATACCAAGGACATGTCATATTATTTGTAATTCCTTTATTAAGGAATTTAGATATTCCTCCTTAAGAGGATTCCTACTCATGGCACACCCCAAATGTGAATGTGGCACACATAGACTATGGGAGTTACATGAAAACTCCTCCAGTCATCTCTACATAAGAGATGGTTCTCACACACTTCTTAAGGTTCTAGGGTTCTCATAGGGATTCTAAGTTGGATTTCTTCTCTCTTCTCTCATTGTCATTCTTGCAATATTGTATTGAGCTTATTGCTCTCATTCTTTAGGCTTTGAGCTATATTCATATTGTTCACAAGGGGTTTTTCTTGTTTTTCCCCTTTCAAATCCTTGTGTTCTTTCCTTGGTTCTTAGAGCATTTTGGTGTACTTGTGGTTGATCTATTGAAGAAACATCTATCTCTCTCCCTCTCTGAATTTGGTAAATCTTTTCCATTGCATACTCTCTTGGATTCTTTCCCTATATTTTTTATTTTACTTTATATTTCTAACAATCATTCAGTCATCCAGCCAAAATCAGATTTTTCATGACATGACCAATTTCAAGAAACATAAGAAGGTTAAGCTTCCAACACCTCCAGTCTATCAAGAGCAAAAGGAAATCACTCATAAATCCAAGGAATACCAACATATTACAACATCTATCAAACAAGAGATTGAGCATTGTGAGAATATTGATAAGATCCTTTACAGCAACAAAGTTTGTAACTTCGTGGCCAAGTATTCTATCAACATTTCTTTTTGCCATTGAATGATATGATTAGGTAGCATCTTGCTTCTAGGATCATTCTTCCATTCCTCCATCATCATTCTTCTTTCTCTTAGAGCATCGGATCAAATCGTCAGATCAAATCAATCCTTTAGGTTGAAAGACCTTAATCAAGTATTGCAAACCTTCATCCTCAAACAAACACAACATTGCTTGTAGACCATTAGTCCGTCTCAAGTAATTTAAATCCCTTAGTGATGTCCCATTTTTCTTGAGATCATGAGTCCATCTTCAAGTAGAATAGGCATTACTTTAAATCCTTTTGTGTTTGTATAATCACAAGGGTTTGTCATGCTTAGGTTTTGTTCCCAAAACCTTTAAATCAATCAATCAATCCTCAATCTAATCAAATCAATTAATCAATCAATCTTTAATCTAAAAATAATCAAATTCAATCAAATCCAAGATCAGGATCTTTGATCCATTTCATTTCTTACATCTCCTTGTCTTCCATTCTTCCAAAAAGTTCACCATTGTATGGTTGTTACTTGATCCCAAGCTAGAAACATGAGGTGCGGAACACTCAACATCGCTACCTATAAATTAAACCCTTTTGGCACTCAATACTTTCAAGGTCCTAAAGTACAAGCTGAGGAAATTCACGAGGAAACTAATTTAGTAAAATAAGAGGAACGACCTACCCAAGTAAATGACTTCCCTAGCGATCCTTACAATGTGGAAAGGGTTGAGAAAGCCATTATGCAAAACAACGATGAAATATTATTGAATATTATTTGAAATGGTGTCACAGTACCCACTAATTTTGATGATACACTCCTTACCCGGAACATCACCAAAGCTACCGCTGCTACTTGTGCAGCCATGGCTTCTACTTCAAATGATACATCATCACATGATACTGGTAAAGGGGCTGTTAGTGAACCTCCCACATCAATACCTATATCCTCTCCTATATTAACAACTGCATCAATACCTCAATTGACACCAGAAAAAATTCAACAAATCCTAAGCGCCTTGCCAAACAATACTACTCACAATAGCACTCAAACAACGACGACTCAAGGAACAAGAGCTAATGTCAAAAACATCGGTCAGGTTTCTATGCCCTTGTATACATCATCCCTATTTCAAATAATAGAGATGAAAACATCTGCATCTGACACATCTCAAGCCTATCAGTATATACCTCCTCCTACTATTGGTATGACCTCCACGGGGTTTTCAGCCGCACAGTTTGGAGGAGGAGGAGGAGGCTATGTACCCCCATTTATCACACAGAATACTCCAGACTTTACCCAACAATTCAATGAGCTCAAAAACATTATACAAGGCTTACAGAATGGGGGCAAGAAGGAGTTTTCTTTTGAAGAGATTTGTCCCTATCCATTTGATAAGTCTATCACAATGCAACCATTCCCACCAAACTTTGAGATGCCCAAGTTTGAGAAATATAAAGGTGAAACATGTCCTCTACAACATCTCAAAGAGTTTTACATTGCATGTCAAGAGGTCGCCTATAATGAGAACTACTTAAAAAGACTCTTCACTAGGAGTCTTGGAGGTGCAACCTTAGAATGGTTCATGCCCCTTCCTTATGGGGTAATCTCTACTTTCTCTGATCTTGAAGAGAAGTTTGTTGGACAATACTCGTATAACATTGAGCACCAAGCAACACTCAACGATTTGTGCAATACTAAACAAAAGAATGGAGAAACCTTTGCTAGTTTCTTACAACAATGGAGACATTGCAAATCACATGCCATATAAAATACCTAATAGTCACTTAATTGACATCTTAACAAAGAATTTAATCTCTGAGATGTCTTTCCAAATGAAAATGGCTTCACTTGACACCTTTGAATCCCTTGTCAAGAAGAGAAAAGACATTAAAGATGGCCTTTTGCAAGGAGGTAGCATCAAACATTATACTCCCTCCAACAATGATAAACCAAAATTTTGGAGTAAAAACAAAGGAGTTGTCAATGATGGAGTGACTAATGCCAAGCATGTTCAAAATGTTCAAGCATCCAACAATAATAAAAAAAAAAATTGCAATAACAATCAGAATCGTAACAACAATCAAAATCAGAATCAGAACAATCAAAATCAGAACAACAATCAGAATCAGAACAATAATCAACAACCATGCAATCAATCATTCTTATTTTCTCGCAACAATTACAATAACAATAACAACAATAATAACGACAATTGACAACAATGACAATTCACAGCTTTGGCAGAACCTTTAGATGTGATCTTCAAACAACTAGCAGATCAAGGAATGATAGTCTACCCAAATACTTGACCTTTTGATGAGAATCAACCTAAACCTGTCTAGTATAGAGATAATGAGTATTGTTATTACCATCACATCAAGGGGCATGATACCAAGAAATGCATGAAGCTTAGGCATTTTTTGCAAGATCTCATTGAGGATGGGAAAATTGAAGTTGAAGGTCAGAATGCATCCTCATCTAATGTGAAACTCAAGGTCTACAATCAGTCCTTCCCACCTCACAATCAAAATAATGCATCAAACGTGATCCCATATGACTATTCTACCAATACTATTACAGGCCATGATCGAACATGTGGGAGTTTAAGTGAAAATTGATATCTTTGGGTTTGACTCTCTTTGTGGCCACATTGAAGAATCTGACACCATGTTAATACCATAATCCTCAAAGCTGCTAATTGTAACACCACTACACGTAGACCCAGAGTCACTATCCAAGCTGCTGATAAACCTTCTACATCTACAAATCCACCAACTACACCATCTAATGCTACTTGACCTACTTCACACTTTGACTTATTGGCCCAGTTACGAAAGACGCCTGCACAAATATCCATTCTAGAGATTTTGACAACTTCGCCAATTCACAGAGAAATCCTTGACAAAGCTCTAAATGAATCTCGTGTCCCTGAGAACATCAATGCTACACAATTTAAGGCTATGATAGGGAACCTAGCTACGCAAGAACATCTCATCTTCACTGATAAAGACTTTGGTGGTCCTGATCCTCATCATAATAAGTCTCTCCATATAGAAGGAAAAATCCAATCAAAAAGAATAAAATGAATCCTTATAGATAGTGGATCTAGCTTGAATTTGTGCACATTGAAAATGATTTGTAATATCAGTCTTTCTGAGGCCCTCATTGATGCAAAAAAACAAATCACAATAAAGGCCTATGATGATCGAGAACGAGAAAGCAAGGGTTTGATCACACTACCCTTACAAGTGGGCCCGACCATGATTGAAACTATTTTCCATGTATTGGATCTAGATCTACCTTATAATATCTTGTTGGGATGTCCATGGATACACACTATCAAAGGTGTGCCCTCTACTTATCATCAATGTCTAAAATTCCCACATCACGATAGAGAAATCACAATTCCTGGAGATCCTGAGCCCTTTCAATATTGCAAGAGATTGGAAGGCAAAAAATCTAACTAATGTCCACTGAATGAGTTTGGCTGACACTTCAATCAGGAAACCCCTGTTTCAAACACTCCATTAATTCTAGAAAAGACATCAGACATGCCAATTGAACAATCCAAAGGAAAGGAAAATTTTACTGAAGGCAAGGCTATTGAAGACAAACCCTCCTCATCTGAAGCAAAGGCCACATTCACAGATCAAGGCATGGGAGAGTATAAATTTGAAAGTGCTCTATGTATTGGGCAACTCCCTTTGTCTCCAAAGTCTTATGGAAGACCATCACCATTACCCCTCTCTAAAGATAAAGTGCTTATGTGCTGCAAATCAATTGTTTTTGAACATTGGGGGTCCCTATCATATGAACACATGGAATACAATGTCCTTGATTGGCTCTATAGTGATGAAGAAGAACAACCTGTAATTTTCCCCAAAGCAAAGTATCTTGAGGTTACTCCCATTGTCGAGAGCATGGGATATCATGGTACTGGCCTTGGAGCTAATGAAACAGGTAAGAAGAAGATCATAACAGCCAATGGCTATCCTAAAGGACATGGATTGGGTTTCATAGAGACCAAGAATAACTTCACTAAGGATTATTGTCTAGTTGCCTCAGAGTCAGACACTGAGGAAGAGTTCTTCAAAATTCCTTTCCACTATATTGAAGATGACCTAAAAAAAAATCACCATGTATTCACTATCACCCAAGATGACCTTTCATCCCCTCATCTACCACTCACAAAGCCTAAATTAATTGACTGGGATCAACAAGACTCACCACCAGCTTTGGATGTTTGTGATTCAGATTAGGCAATTTTAGCCCTCTTTGGACTTAAGAATCTCTGAGAATACGAACATTAGATCCACTACAGTGAACAAGCCTACTTAGGTAGCCAAGTCAACTCTCTCAGTCACAAAAATAAAAAAGAAAATAAAAATAAAAAAATGAAAATACATCCTCTAGTGAAAACCTCTCGTAGGCACCTTTGGATGAAGAAAAAGATAAAATAAAGGACGCTTCCTCTACTGAAAACCTTCTTGAGGCGCTAGAGGAGGGAGAGGCTGACTTTCCATTTATATCTTCAGAACTAGAGGTGTCCTCTATGATCATTGAAGATACTATTCCAATCAACCTAGGCACAAAAGAAGATCCACACATCACCTACATTACAATTTCTCTCAGTGATCAAGAAAAGAAAGACATGAAAACATTCTTGTATGTTTGGCATGTTTGGATTTTTTTCTATACACAGAAACTACAACATTATATGCTTAATCTTAAGATTCATCTTGTTTCCACAATTGACCCCCTCAAATATATCCTGGCACGTGTTGCTCTTACAGGCCGTACAATGAAATGGGTCATGATCCTTAGTAAGTTCGACATTGTTTATGTGGATTGAAAAGCTATCAAAGGACAAGTAATTGCAGATCAGTTAGTTGAAACACCTGTTGACAGTAAACATCCTTTGATCATAGATTTTCCATATGAATTAGTCTTTAATATTGCCCCGAGTCCACCATGGAAGCTTTATTTTGACGGATCCTTCACTCAGAAAGGATCGGGGGAAGGAATATTGTTTGTTATGCCAAAAGGGGATCTCATCCCTAAATCTTACAAATTACAGTTTCCTTGTACCAACAACATTGTAGAATATGAATCCCTTGTACTTGGACTCTGACAGAGCATACAATGGAAGATTCTCACTTTATTGGTGCTTGGTGATTCATAATTGGTTATCAAACAAGTTATGGATGAATATCAAACAAAGGATGACAAGTTGCTTCCCTACCGCTATACAGTTGAAGATCTCAAAATGCATTTTATTGAGATAATTTTTCAATAGATCCCTCACACAAATAACAAAGCAACAGATGCCATGGCAACAATTGGGTCCTTGATCACTATGCCAGAACACAGCGCACGGTGTGAGTTTCTTGTTCAGAATCTTACGGTCCCTGCCTATGACAAACCGAATTCTAAAATGGTGTGTGAAATTGTTGATCCCAACTCCCCATGGTACCAAGAAGTCTACTTTTACCTACGTGATGGACATACCCCACTTACTTTAAATCCCAATCAACGTAAAACCTTCATTTGCCACACTTCCTGATACACAATCCTTGCTGATACCCTTTTTTGAAATCATTTTGATGAAACTCTTTTAAGGTGTCTAAATTCTGATGAAGCACAAATGTCCTTGGATGAGGTACATCAAGGAATCTACAGGGCTCACTCTAGTGGACTTACTTTGGCCAAGAAGCTGTTACGCACTGGATATTACTGGCCTACTATGGAGCAGGATGCCTACAACTATGTGAAGAAGTGTGTGCCTTGTCAGCAACACGATGATTTGATATACACTCCCTCCCAATCCCTCCAGCCAACCATCACCCCTTGGCCTTTTTCACGTCGAGGTCTCGACCTCATTGGCCAAATTTTCCCTAATTCTTCCAATGGCCATAAATGCATTCTTGCTTCTACAGAGTACTTTACCAAGTGGGTCAAAGTTGTTCCTCTCACCTACACTACTGGAAAATAGATTTCAAAGTTTATTTTGAACTATCTTATCTATCGCTATGGCATTCCTCAGGAGATTGTTACCGATAATGGAGGACCTTTCAAGAACAAGGATGTCATAGAGCTATGTCATAAATTCAGCATTACCCACCATACCTCTTCCTAGTAATTTTTGCAAAGCAACGGTTAAGCTGAGGCTACGAATAAAACCATCCTCAGAATCCTCAAGAAAATGGTCGATGAAGCTGGCCGCGATTGGCACCTTCACCTCAACCCTTCCCTTTGGTCTTACCAAACCTCCATTTGAACCCCCATGGGAGCCACTCCCTTTTCCCTTGTTTACGGTACTAAGGCTATTCTACCCATTGAAATTGAGCTCCCTTCCCTCAGAATTTCTCTCAAGAATCTGTTGTCCGAAGAAGAATATAGAGTTGCCCGCTTGCAAGAGATGGAAATCCTCGATGAGAGACGCCTCAATGCCCTATACCACCTTAGAATGTATCAAAATCACCTTCACCTTTAGTTCAAAAAAAGGATCAAGCCTCCTCAGTTTGAGGTTGGTGATCTTGTCCTACAACACAATATGAAGAACCTGCAAAATCGCGAAAAGAAAGGAAAGTTTGAGCCTAATTGGTTGGGTCCCTTCATTGTCATAGAAAAATATGGTTTTGGCACTTATTAGATTGTGTCACTAGAGGGAGATCCACTCCCCAATCTTGTAAATATTGTACATCTCAAGCACTTCTATTCTTGATCCGTCAGTAGCCCATTGTACAACAGAAATCTTCAAAAATCCAAAAAATCAGAAAAGTAGAAAATCCAAAAATATTAAAATAATAATAATAATAAAGCATAAAAAATACAAAAGCTTGAAAAGAATATCAAAAAAGCAAAAGAGAAAGAAAAATAAATCCATCCATCTGTGAAAACCACTTCAGTGGCGCAATGGATAAGTACCATGGTGAAAACCTATTTCAGGCACCATGTGTAGTCAGATCCACCATCAGTTTCCACCATTTGTCTATACATCTTGCATCGCCTTTCATAATAAGACTCACTACCCATATCTATGCAGGTAGTTCCTTGACCATCTTTCCACTTTCGCAATAAAAATTCCTGCACGACTGAGCTTACCATGTCAACAATGAGCTTTGTTCTAGACACAGTGATCACAAATGTTTCCAACAAATTAGCAAATAGATTGACTTTCCTAATGATCATTCTATTCACAAGCAATTGCCAGTGAATTCCCATTTTCTATCAATCAATCTGTGGCCCATCAGGATGCATCCTTTTGGTGTCGGTTGTTCTATCAATTCTCACATCAAAATTATTCATGGCAAGAACTTTTAGACTGAATGACCACTTGGTCAAGATGCATTTTTGTTGATTCTATCTTGTGTTTTACTATGTCCTTATCACGACAGCCTCGATCTTTTATACCTTGGTTCTTTATGGTGAGTATATGGTGAAACACGTGTCATTTTTGGTATGATCTTCTTGTCATAGTTTGTTAGTGCCTTTATGTTTTGATATTTGGTTATGACTATGTATGCCTCACTAGGGGCAGGATTCATGCATCTCAAATCTCTCAAAAGATCTGGATGTACTGTGTCTCCTCATGAGTAACATTTTATAGAACTCATCATATCTGATATCTCACATTCTTGTTCCTAACAACCTATTTGTCTGAGAGTCTAGTCCACGCACAGGTACCATGTCACTTGTGCTTTCTAGCACATGGTGCATAACTCCTTTTGCAATATCAAACTAGGGTGTGCTCTCCAACATTAACATGGTATAAATCCCACTATCATCATATAGTTAGTCTTTCCATTGAAGTTAGGTCATATTGCACTTTGATTTTTCTCTTGGCAAAGGTTTCTATTTATTCCCCCTATCCAATCACCTAAGTGATTTTATCAGACCTATTTGATACACACAAAAACAATGTCCTCATATGTCTCATATTGCAGTCATCCATTACAGCTGCATTGTTCATTTAGTTCATTAATCATTATTCATTATCAGTTGCATTGTTACTCCATTCATTAATCATTATTCATTAGAATTTGTATTGTTACTTCATTCATTCATTAAGGTTGCATTTAGTTTCATTACATATTTCATTCATCATTCATTCATTATTTAGTTGCATTATTACTTCTATCATTATCCATTAATCATTATCGTTGCATTTAGTTATTCATTATCCATTACTTATCTAGTTGCATTGATAAGCCATTTACATCATTTTAGAATTTATTCATTGTAGGATTCAATTAACAAATCACATTTATATTTACATTTATTAAACCATCACATTACATCAATGCATATCCAATACATCCATCTATACGCATCAACACATCTACATATCATATCAATAGCACATCTAACATCTAACATATATGCATCTTATCTCATCCCTGCATCACAGATAGGTCAGTCTCATCATATCCATCCTGCATATAAGTCATAAAAATCATATAACATCTATAATATAATATCATAATGCATCCATACATCCTGTATAAACATCACATCATATGACATCATCACATAGCAACATAAAAGTCCCTAAATAAAAGTCCAACAGTCCACAAAGTCCATGTATATATCTCAAAAATGTCAATATCATACATCATTTGTCACATAAATCATACATAATGTGTCCAAAATGTGTATCCAAAATGGTCTGAGATGAATCATGGTGGTGGCCGCGATTGTCCTACACCATTGCTGAGACGTGGTGGTAACCCCACTGATCACTGTGAACCTCGTCCTGTGCTCTCTGTCTGAGCTCTCTCTGAGTACACCAGCTATCATGCCTCCTCTAGAACTGCACCATAGTAGAGCCCCATGTAATATGCGGCCTCACGGCCTCTCTGCCCTGCCTCTCTCTGTGCTTCCATCGCATTTTCCATCATCTGACCAACCCTTGTAGCCCTGCCTGCTAGACGCGCTATATCACGGTTTGCTCTGTAATCCTCCACATGTCTCCGTGCCAGGTCTCGCTCTGTAGTAAGAGATGATATCTATGTTGACATCGCTGCCAGCTACTCTGAGGAATCACCATGCTCCTCAATAATGGTAAACTTGCCACTGTCCACCCGAGCCTATAAAATGTCTAGTGCTCTTTGAGCACTATCTCCCTGAGTAGTCTCTGCTACTAGCTCTCCCTGTACCCTAGCCACCTTTATCTATAGGCTGCTGGATGTGGTCTGTGTTATAGCTAGTAATCTCTACAGCCTCTAGATATCTACCTGCACGCTCACCTCAGTCGCCTGAGATGTCGCTAACAAGCCCTGTACCCTGCCTAGTTCAGTTCAAAGACTGTCCCACTCTACTGTCATGGTATCATGGATATCCTAGGCTACATAGCCCGCTGGTGGTACCTATGCCTATCCTGGTGGCACCTGTACCTGTCTTAGTGGCCCCTGTCCATGCGATGGATCCTGTCCATGTACCTATACGTCAGGAACTATGGGTGGCTGCCCTCCTACGGGTATCTGTACCTATCCTCTCCGCTTTGGTGCTACAACTATAGGTCAGAATCTCCTCCCATCAACCCCTCTTCCATCTCCTCCCTCCTCATCATCATCCTCATCATCCTGGCCCCCTCCATCCCCTCCACCTCCAAGCTGCTCATCCTCATGTACTATGCCTGGTACTATCAGTCTAACAGGTCTATGTGTGGCCCACCACTGAGCGTATGCTGGGACTAATCCTGCATCATATATCGACTCCCATGCTCTAACCCATGGCACCTCTATCATCCCCCTAAATGATGCTCATGCTATGCGCAGATCTACACCCATGCCCCAAATGCTCCCCACCTCTCGGGTCACTAGTGGATGTGGAAACCCATCTGGAACTGCCTCCTAGACCTGTCCCATCTGTCTCTACACCCTGGATGGCATATATTAGGAGATCATGTATGTCATCCTCCCGATCAACTAGCAGTTGGTCTAAACAAACCTCATATAATATGAGTCATAAATATTGTCCTCTGTATATCTTTCCTACTATGGGATCTCGTGACCCCAGGCCTCGCACCCTGCATATAGTGTCCACTATATATCCCCAATCTCGTCAAGCCTCTGTTGCTAGTAAACCACTGAATCTATGGCCTCATAACTGATAGGTGGCCTATACCTGCATACAAACAACTTGTAAGCCGCTCTAGTCTCCCAGGTCCTAATTATTCGAATGACCACAATATTCTCCCACGCCTATACAAGAAGCAACGTGCAACCTGGCCCTAGCCCCTACCCTTCCGGTAGGCGCATATGTGAAGAACATAATACAACTGTCCAAAGCTAGTATATCTCTAGCAGTACTGATACCCATCCTCCACCATCCCACTCAGCACTTGAGCCCAACCAATAGGGAATCACTTGCCTACATGATCAAGCATAAGTCATCCCCCTATCAAACCAGCTAAGTATAGGGTTACCTATCGCAACCATGGTTAAAGTGCCATTGCCCCTATCGAGGACATCCACTGTTGTGAAGTTAGTAGATCTGCATACCCCTGACTGAATGCCATCTCCATATAGGGCTCTGAGCCCTCAACACAATACTCTGGTATCAGCCCCCGAATTGGCACTCTATAAATCCTCCATACGTCGTGGAGTGTGATAGTAGATTCCCCCATAGGGAAGTGAAAGCTAGACGTGGTGCTATGCCACCTCTCTATCAAAGTAGACATGAGCACATTATGTGCTCATAGATGTGGCCAATGTCGTACGTGCTCCAGTCTGAATAGTGTGACAAGCCCCCACTCAGCTGTTGTAAACTCCTGCTCCAGCGCCATAGTTGTTGGGTAGGCCTCCCTCACCCAGAAGGTGATGGTATCCTCCTACATCCAACCAAGCTTATGTCAGATATTAGATAGCATTTTGGGGCATCAAAAAATGCCCCTTGTCTGTGCTGGGGCATCGAAAAATGCTCTTGGCCTCTTTCTTTCCCCTTCTCCCCTCTCTTTTCTTCCATTTTCAGGTCAATTTGTGCAGACAATGGTTGACCCTCGCAGACAGTGGATCTTTGGAAATGCCAGTCTATGGAGATGACGGTTTAGGCCACCACCACTTTTTCCATTTAGACAATGGATTTGAAACTCCAATGGTCTCCATTGTGCTCTTTCACCTCCCCTGCCCTTGGAAAAGGAGATCAGTCGATCTCTATCTGCGCAGACGCCGATCACAGATCGATCATCTGCGAGGATGATGGTCTGTTGATCACTGTCTGCGTAGACGGTAGTTAGGCGACCACTGTTTGTGCTGTGTGCCAGCTTTTGAGCATATTAATGACTGCTAAAACACCTAAAAAAGTATTAAATACCTAATTGACTAAAAGGTGGTCGACTACTCACCCGTGGTCCTACATCTACATAACAATGCATGAAAATAATAATGCATAAACATGAAATCTAAAATATGATATGAATCTATGTTTATTCTAACAATATAACAATGCATTTGATTCTAAAATTATGGACTTATTTGTTCTCAAAAACACCTTCTATTTATAGAAGAATGAGGAGAGAGAGGGGGGACAAGGTGCATTAATGGAGTTGAAAAACTCATTAATGAAGTGCAAGAGCAATAAATGCCAAAGGCATTGAAGAGACATGGGCTTAAGGAATCTTCATTAATGAGGCATTAATGAGAGCCTTAAAGAAGCATGGGAAGAGTGTAAGGCAAGCTTGAGAAGGTGGACTTGAGGAAATGAATCTTGAGATTCCTTGACTTTCTCAAGTGGGTTGAGTCCTTAATCATTTCTTAATAGAATGTGACAACATTAGGAGGTGGGTTAGGATAGAATTAGGATTAGAATTAGATTTAGCAAGGGTGAATGGGTTGGGATAGGTTCGAACCCTGAGTCAAAGTGGTTGAAGTGGGTTAGGTTAGGGGTTTAGAGGAATATTAATGAAATGAATAAAACTTATTTAATTCATTTAAAAATAGGGATATTAATTATTTAAACAGTTAATTAATTTTTAATAATCAATAGGACTATAGCCAATTTAATTAAATTAATTAAGCTAGGGGAATGGGTTCCTTTGCAAGTTAATCATTCCTAGCAAATTAATCATTTTTAGCCATGTATTTGATTGATTATTTGATTTTGGCTAAAAAGTAATTAATTCAATGATTTGATCACTTTAGGAGATTAAATTGTTTTAAAAGAATTATGCCAAGCAGTAATAGGGTCGTTTGAACATAATTGGGGGTATGATCATGTTGAGATTGCTAAAATGCAATACAACCAAGATCACCTGCATGCAAAGACTATTACGAGACAGAAGCAAAAGACAGAGAGTCAGAAGAATCTATGGAGGCCGATAGGCCAGAGACTGCAAATGCATGTTGACAGAAATTATGTTCTATATTCA
>MU223714.1:905909-917100 GCA_018584345.1 Thuja plicata | reverse complement strand
GAGAGACATGGGCTTAAGGAATCTTCATTAATGAGGCATTAATGAGAGCCTTAAAGAAGCATGGGAAGGGTGTAAGAGGGTGGCTTGAGAAAGTGGACTTGGAGAGAGTCAAGCTTGAGAAAGTTAACTCTCCTAAGTGGGTTGAGTTGTTAATCATTCCTTAATGGAATGTGACAACATTAGGATGGAGGTTAGAATTAGATTAGGCTTAGAATTAGATTAGCAAGGGGGAATAGGTTGGGATGGGTTAGAACCTAGGGTAGAAGTGGTTGATATAGGTTAGGTTAGGGTTTAGGGGAATATAAATGAAATGAATTAAACTTTATTTAATTCATTAAAAAATAGGAATATTAATTATTTAAGTTTTTTATTGCTTTTGATAATTAATTAGGACTATAGCCATTTTAATTAAATTAATAGGCTAGGGGAATGGGTTTAAAATGCAAGTGATGAGATAGATTAATTCCTTTATAAATAAATAATTTAGCCATTGTTTGAATTTGATAATATTTGATTGGTTGAAATTGATTTAAATTGTATGGCTGAAGTAGTTAATATAAATTAGTGATAAAAATCACCTAGGACATCAAATCTGATTTAATAATAAATTATGCCAAAGTAACATTGTCTTGACATAACAAGGGGTATGATCATACCTAGGGAAAATAGGGTCTATGGTCAGTACCGACCAAATCCAGGTGGTTACATTTGCCTCTCTTTGAATTGGTGTGCGAGCAGCGCATTGATTCAAAGAAAGTTTTTGATTTTGACTTCAGAAAGATTGAGAATCCCGTTCTTGGTTGTCGAACAAAATGTTGATGAGATCAGTCTCGCACTTGATCGAAAGAAACTAATAGAATTGATTTTGAACTTGGTTGTCATCCAAAAATTGATAATACTGATTCTGAACTTGGTTGTCATTCAAAAATCAGTAAGAAGCTTCCAGGAGCTTAATAAAAATCTTTTAAAAATGAGGAAACATAAGATATCATCTCATGAGAACCAAATCTTTCTATCCAACAGTTACGACTTAGTCAAGGAAACTGTTATGCCCCTAGTTTGTTTGATAACAAAGTCATTTTTAATGCAGTTTTGAGCAAAAATTTAATTGATGATAGTGTGATCATGCCCCCTCGAGAACGAAATTGAAGGAAAAGAATAAAATCTCTTAGTTGAACGAACGTATTACTTGCAGGAAGTAGTTAGGGCAAGAAAGAACGTAGTAGAAGAAGTGAAGAAGCAGGGGTGTGTTTAAGAGTAAACACACAAGTACCAGGTTAATCACATTGAAAATATGAGTTCGATTTAGTTCCCGATAGATCAAAGATTTCGAGAAGCATGGGTATTAGTAATAAACTTAGATTTTTGGAAGAAGATAGAAAGCATTTTTGAGCTCAAAATTCCTTATGCTGTTATTTTGTTTATAAATGTGCCATGCAATCCCTAAATGCAGCTATATGTAGACTCTTAGGACCTTGTCACTGATTAGCAAATATTGTAACATTTTTATCATCATTGGGCAGTTTTAGAATAGATACCATCTGATAGTACAACCATCACTAATACCCACTGATATTATGAAAGTATGAATACTATGTTTTATTGAAATGTCGGAAATAGACTTAGACATCAAGGCATAAAAGCCAGGATAAAAATAGTCACCTTCCTTTTAATATACCAGATTCTAAGTAAGGAAAGATATTAGACCCGCAATGACCTTGAAAATTCATATCCTTGGGTACATTATGATTCGTATACCTTAGCGAGAATCTGAATCAGAAAATAGACAAGGAAATTGTGTCAAACTCACCGTAGTTTACACATAACAAAGATTGGGATATATGCGGCTATCCACCCATAATGGCAGCTCTTACCATAAACATCCAAGTCAGGTGAAATTTATAGGATCATTTAGAACAATCACTATACACAGAAAATCAAGAAAACATTATGCCTCCTATCCTTGTGACTCTTTGTCTTTGTGCAGATGTTAATGAGCAACTAAGAAGAAATAATAAATTATCAATTGAGAATCAATCAAATAAAATTTATAATTACTTAGATGCCCCTAGTTGAAAACATCGTCAAGACATAATCAAACCATTAACCAACTGTGTGTTTAAGTAGTACATGTTCATTCATATATCAAACACAGCAAAGATTCATCAATAAAAAAAATTGTAATACCAACAATAGAGTGTTCCATGTTTGTGCATTGGTAGGATAATCCATTCCTGTTTGCGATCCAATACGGCTTTGTAGGACCTCCATTAATGTAAATGTCATGTCTGATGTTGTGAAAAGACACCCTTGTTTTGGAAATTGGCATTGTTTTGCATGTGTCAAGAAAGATTGTGTCCGTGAGGCAAACCAACCTAGAGAAACCTAGCAACCACAACTGAATATGCCAGCAAAGATGCCCCCAGTGCAAAATGACTTATCCCTAAGACGTAAAGATAGACGAATCCCAAGAGAGGATAAGATAGTTATTTAGGAAGATGAAGTCAATGTACAAGCACAGGCAAAATTATGAAGGCCTAGTATCAGTGGTGTATTCATAGATGGAGCGTAGAACGCAAGTGACGCCTGATTGCCAGGTTTTCACCACTTGGCAAGATTTTTTCTCTCTTTTTTTTTAATTTAATTTTTTTGCTATTTTTTCTTTTTTGAATATTTTTTGTAGTATCAAAGTGCCTTTTTATCAGGTTTTCACCAAGGATGCCCATTTTGTGGGACCTTTTCCACTGTTTTTAGATTTCTTCAGGATCAATTTTCTGAATATTTTTGGTATTTTGAAAGAACTTTTTGCTGTACAGGCTCTGCTTGCTGAACATTAGGCATAGAACCGCTTCAAATGTAGAGTGTTGATAGGGTCTGGAAGAACGTCTCCCTCAGGTGTAGCTAATTGATAAGCTCCAGTGCCAAAAGTAGTAGTGATAACATAAGGTCCCAGCCAGTTAGGTTCAAACTTTCCTTTCTGCTCTCTATTAGGTTGGTTCTTAGGATTCTCCCTAAGGACAAGATCTCCTACTTCAAATTTGTGTGGTTTGACCTTTTTGTTTTAACCTTTGGACATACGTGCTTGATACACTTTGAGGTGATCAAACGCTTATTGTCTGCGCTCATCTAGTAGGTTCAGTGAATTTATCCTATCTATGCGGTATTGCTCATCAGTAACCAGTCCTTGTAAAGATATCTGCAAATATGGGATTTCAACCTCAATGGGTAATACTGCTTCAGTGCCATAGACTAGAGAAAATGGCATGGCTCAAGTTGGTGTTCTTATGCTTTTTCTGTAGGCCTATAGTGCTGGATTCAGTTGTAGATGCCAGTCTCTTCCAGACTTGCTTACAGTTCTGTGTAGAATCTTGAGAATATTCTTGTTTGATGCCTCGGCCTGTCTATTACCTTGAGGATAATAGATTGAGGAGCAATGTTGAGTAATATGAAACTGTTGACAAAGGTCATCAATGTCTTGATTTTTAAATTGGCCCCCATTGTCTGTCACAATTGAAGAGGGTATCCCATATCTACAAATAATGTAATTTAGAATGAACATAGCCACCTGTTTGCCAGTGGCTTTGATTAGCGGCATGACTTCAACCCACTTCGTGAAATACTCAGTGGTCGTAATGATAAACTTGTGTCCATTTGAAGAGTTGGGATATATTTGTACAACCAAGTCAAAGGCCCATTGCTAAAATGGCCAATGTGTTATGAAAGGTATAAGTTCTCTGGTAGGAGCATGAATAAGGTTTCCATGTGTTTGGCATTTAAGAAATGCTTTTGAGAATTGAATAGCATCTTTCTCCATGGTAGGCCAATAATAGCCTACTCTAAGTAGTTTCTTGGCTAATGAAAAGTCATTCGAGTGTGATCCACATACACCTTCATGGACTTCTTTTAATGCTAGATCAGACTCTTCGAGTTCTAAACACCGAAGAAGTGTACCATTGAGACTGCATCGATATAGGTTGTTAGTTATGAGTACGTAACGCGATGATGTCCTAATCAGGGATCTTTTCCCATTTCTGGATAAATTGGTGGGAATGGTTTGGTCGGAAAGGTAAGCAATGATACTGGCATACCGAGATTGATCTAGGGTAGTCGAGATATATATTACCTGGTATTCAGGGGTATCAAAGGCAGGATAGGATATTTCTTCCACCAAGAAGTCATAGCGAAATTAATGCTCCTCCAGCTGTAACATGGATGCCAAGGTAGCCATAGCATCTGCAGCCTTATTCTCTGATCTTGGTATCTGCTGGAAGGTAACAAAGACAAAGTACTTCTTTAGATCATCAACTAGTTCCTTGTAGGACATCAACTTTTCATCTTTTGTTTGATACTCCCCAAAGTACTTATTTAGATCATCAACTAGTTCCTTGTAGGACATCAAATTTTCATCTTTTGTTTGATACTCTCCATTGACTTGATTGATAATTAGTTGGGAGTCACCATACACGTGTAACTCTACGATCTTCCATTCCATGGCTAGCTTGAGGCCATTGACCAATTCTTCATATTCTAAGATATTGTTGGTGCATGGAAACATCAATTTGTAAGATTTGGGAATCTTGTATCCTTGTGGAGTTATGAAGAGGACCTCTGCTCCATATCCTTGTTGAGTGAATGAACCGTCAAAGTACATCTTCCAGGGATGTTTAGTGAGATGCATGATTATTTCATTAGGGAATTCAATTAGTAAAGGTTCATCATCCTGGAGTGGTGAATCAACCAATTGATTTGCAAGCACCTGTCCCTTGATAGCTCGTCGTTCAACATATTCAATGTCAAACTCACTTAGAATTAGGACCCATTTTGCCAAACATCCTGTTAATGTTGTTCTGCTCAAAAGATACTTTAGAGGGTCTATCTTAGTAATGAGCTTCACTGTATGAGAGAGCATGTAGTGTCTTAATTTCTATGATGCAAAGATGACTTCTAAGCATGCTTTTTCAATAATGCTATAATTGAGCTCATAAGTGACTAGTGGTCTACTAATGTAGTAGATAGCTCATTCTTTTTTTGTTTCATCTTCTTGCGCCAGTAATACTCCTAGGGATGTACTCATTACTAAAATGTATAGGAGTAAGGGTTTTCCATGAATAGGCACCATAAGAATAGGTGGAGCAGCCAGGTACCCCTTCAATTCTCTGAAGTTTGCTTCACACTGTTCATCCCATTTGAATGTAACCCCTTTATGTAGTAGCTTAGTAAAGGGTTGTGCCTTATCTGCAAGTTGGGACATGAATCTCCTGATAGACTAGAGTCTCCCTTGTAGCATCCTCATTTGACTGATATTACATGGAGGAGTCATCTCTAGAATAGCTTTTACCTTTGCAGGATCTACCTTGATTCCCTTTGCTGATACTATGAATCCTAGGAACTTTCCTGATTGGACTCCAAAGGAACATTTCTTTGGATTGAGCCTGAGTTGGAACTGTTCCATTCGATCCAATATCTTTCTCAAATCATCAATGTGAGTACCTCTTTCTTTGGATTTATCCAATGTGTCATCGACATAGTCCTCCATGTTCTTGTGCATCATGTCATGGAATATTGTCGTCATGGCTCGTTGATATGTTACACCGGCATTCTTTAACCTGAAAGGCATGACATTCCAGCAAAAGGTGCCCCATGCGCTTGTGAAATGTGGTTTTCTCTTGATCCTCAAGGGCGATCTCAATTTGATTATAGCCCAAGAATCCCCATTAATGAATACATATGGTAGCCTGCCATAAGGCCTATGATCATGTCAATGTTTGGTAGAGGGAAATCATCTTTCGGACATGCTTTTTTTAGGTCTCTGAAGTCTATACAGATCCTGAGAGATTTATCAAATTTAGAAATAGGGACCACATTGGAGATCCACCTTGCATAGGCAATGACTCGAATAAATCCAGCTTTTAACAACTTTTCTAGCTTTGCTTTTACCAATAATGCAACATGAGGATGCATCTTTTTAAGTTTTTGTTTTACGGGCTTGATCCTAGGAGCTATAGACAAGTGGTGCATGATGAGATTAGGATCTATCCCTGGCATATCAATGTAAGACCATGTGAAGTTGATTCTCTTCTCTTTCAGGAACTCTGTGAACTGTACCTTCTCTTCTTCTGATAAAGATTGTGCTAGATGAACTATTTGAGGATTTTCAACAGTGCCCAAGTTTACTAGCTGTGTTGGTTCAATCAATACCGAAGATCTTTCCTGAAAGTGTTCAGGGAGGATATCAAGAGTCTCATCATTTGGCACCTTGAAGAGGTTTTCACCATTGGATATGTCTTTTTTCTTTACTATTTTGGGATCTGATACTGCCACAAAGTGGTTTTCACCATCAGTCCGCTTTTTATTTTTATTTTTTAGTTTGTGACTAAGAAACTTGATATCCTCCTGACATGTTCTCACTCCTTGCATTGGTGGAAGAAGGGTAAGATTCACAAGCATTGAGATAACAAGCTAGGGAGTGGTCATTGGAAAAGTTAAGGATAGGAGCAGGATCTGTTTCAGTCCAATCAATTAGGTCTGGAAATACGAATGTTAGGGAATCAGATTCTGGGAAGGACAGCATCGTGTTAGCATCAAGACCATTAACTGACATAACACGATCTGTTGAGTTAATTTCTTCGATATTTAGATCAATAAGAGTGAGATTATCATTAAAAGGATCATTGTTAGTCATATGAGGATCAAACTCTAGTGACTGTTTAGTAGATATCTCATCATCATCTCTCTGTAAATGGAAGTTTCCTACTTGTGGCCTATGAAATTCTTCCAGGCTTACATATTCACCTTTGTCTTCATCAATGATTGGGGGAAGGAGCTCTTCTTCTACTTTAGGAGGATCAGTATCATTGAGAGGAGTGTCAGATTGTTTGTTAGGAGCTGAGGGAGCTGCAAACATGTGAATTGTATCTATTCCAATATCTTCAGAAGCAATAGATAGCTGATCCCATTCATAGTCATGAGAGTCCATGACATCATCATTAGATTTGTTTAAGTATTCAGCAATGGTTATTTGATGTACTTGATTAGCTATTTGTAGATCAAAGTGGGGTAGATTGAGGACATGTGAAATTGTGACCAATTGCCCCCAGTTAGGATGTAAATTCTATGGCTGGGGTATCTCTTGAGTGATTGTCACTATGGTGTCTCCTATCTCTTGAATGGGAGGTTGTGCTAGCAAAGGAGTGTGAAGATCCTGTGGTACCTCAAAGCTAGGTACATAGCATTTTCCTTGGTAGTTGGGATCTTGTGCGCTAACATGTAACAATCTTTCATAGGACCATTGCTCTAGTTCATCTGTTTCATCACTCCCTTTATCTGAGTTTGGACTCTCTATCGGAGTGGGTTTATCAGTTTTAGTATTAAAACCAAGTCCTGTTTTATCTCTAGTATTCTAGAACTCCATAGGAATAGGTTCAATGAGCCCTTGTCCTGTGTCATTTAGAGGTCCCTTTCCTTTGTAACCCATTTGTGTGAGGAAATCATATTTCTTTCCATATTATTCTGGGGATATTTTCACATGTTTGATCTCAGATTCCACTGGTTCTCCTTTGTAAATCCAGTACAAGACTGCCTGTTCTTCTATGTTATCTAAAGAAGATGTGGATGCCTTTATCATGCTAGTTGCCTTGTGTACTTCTGGCTCTTTGGATGCTACAGGTGTGAATGTTGAGGAAGGTTTTCCATAGGATATTGGTGATACTGGAAGTTATGTTATTGAGGGAGTCAGGTCTAGCTTGTACTCTCCCATACCTGTTTCTTGAAGTTTCAAGGTTTTGCTAAAACCCTTCATAACCATGTCCTTGGTAGTTTCAGGAGCATCTGCATCTATAGCCTCTTTTTTGTGTAGGATCATGCTACCTGCTTTGATATTGTTGCAAGTGTAGTTAGCATCTGCAGGAATCGTCACTTCCACCCCATTATGTGAGAATTTTATGCATTGGTGATAAGTGGATGGTACAACTTGCATTTCATGAATTCATGGTCTCCCTAGTAGGACATTGTAGGCCAATGGTAAATCCAAAACTTGACATATGACATTCCTCTCAATTGGTTCAACTCTGATAGGTAGAGCAATAATACCTCTGGAGGATCTTTCTTCCTCATCATAAGCTTTGATGGTTATCTTTTTTCTAGTGTCAATTATTTGTTCTGAGAGACCTAGTCTCCTAATTAGATCAAGTGTACAGATATTCAATCCTACGCCTCCATCTATCAACATGCGTCTAACACAGGATTTATGAATAAAGACTTTAATATGGAGGGGTTGATTGTGTGGATGGGTCAATGACTTGTCATCCTCTTCAGAAAAGGAGAGGTAATGTGGCATTGAGATGTGATTGACCATCGCTTGAAACTTGTCTATGTTAATATATTTTGGAACATTAGCAGCATGTAGGGTTTGTTCTAGGATTTCCCTATGTACCGTGGATATCTTGAATAACTCAAAAATAGAAATTTTGGCAGAGGTTCGTTGAAATTGGTCTACCAAGTCATATTTTGCTCCAGGGATAGTGACCATGTGTTTTTCTACTGGTTTAGGAATAGTTATAATAGGAACCTTTGATGTTGATGTCAGTTTTGGAGGTCCTTTGATTGTAACCTATGCTTGGCTTTGTGTTACAACATTTGAATGGGATGAGGCACCTTTAATTGTGATCACATTGATGGATTCAATTTTAATGTCAAGCATGTTAATCATACTGTCATTTTTTGAATAGGTGTAGTTTACCTCATTACCTTTCCCTTTAGATGTTTCTCCTTGATTATAATTAGTAAAGGGTTTTTTGAATGTCGTATGATCCTCATTGGCAGTATGTCCATCTACTTTGATTTTAAATCCTTTGATGAGGTCTTGAATAACATGCTTAAGTTTGAGACAATTATTAGTCTTGTGTCCCTTGTTTTTGTGAAAGACACAGTAAGAGTTATCATCCCACCACCTGGGTTTGACCATTGGTTCCCACGGTTTAGAATCAGGAATCGTAAGAACTTTGTTATCCACCAGCATTTTTAAAACAGTCTCAAGAGACTACCCCAAAGGAGTGAATGTTCTATGAGGTTTTGAAGTCCATGTTTGTTCCTTGTTGTTATCATTGTTTTTCTTGGGGATGAGAGGTGTTACCTTCGCATCTTTGCTTGCTTGCATGCCATTGGTTAATAAATGCCTCGGGTTTAGGATTAATGTTAGAAGTGTCAACCACTTCGTCATTAACAATGTTCTTGTTTTGCTTCCACCATTTGGGCTTGGCGTTGGAGTTGTTGCTTTTGTTTTCATTTTGAAGGGTGATCTCCCCTCTTTTGACCATTACTTCCTCAATACAGAGGGCATTTTTAATCATTCTGTCGAAGCTTGGAGAATCTTGCATTTGTAACGCATAGTTCAATTTAGGCACTAGATTATTAACGAATATCTCCATCTTCTCTGATTCGGGAATGGCCCTTGAATATCGTACAAAAATATTTCTCCATCTTTGTAGGAAGTTTGTAAATGATTCTCCAGTTTTCTGTTTGGTATTGCATAGGTCCATCATAGTTACATCATGTTGGATGTTGTAGGAGTAATGTTGAATGAATCTTTGGATCAACTCCTCAAATGTCTTGACCTTAGGGTTTAGTTTTGAGAACCACTCCATGGCATTACCTCCCAAACTTCCTAGAAATAGTCACATAAGGTACGTAGGTCATGTATGTACTCGATGCTAAGGGCACAGAATTCCCTTACATGGTCATGTGGATCAGTTTCTCCAGTGTATTTGTCATACTTTGGTCGTCCCACGTTGGGAGGAAATGAGACCATAGTGATACTCTTGTCAAAAGGAAATGGACAAATGGTGTCCAAAGAGTATTGTGTTTTGGGTTTCTCTTTCTCCTATTTGAGATTTGTGAGCTCCGTTTGCATCTGATTGAGCTGTTTGGTGAGGATAGATATTGGGTTTGGTACTTCCTTCTGCTTGAGTTTTTCCACATCATAATCTTTGGGTAATTTGACACCTGTGGATGCTAGATGGAGGAAGTATTTTTCTTTATCATCACTAATTATCCATTCCAATAGCTTGTGGATCTGTTTACTTTGTTTGAGTTTTTCATATTCATCTTTGGGGATCTCTTCTTCACTGTCTGATCCAAATGGATTATGTTCATACTTGGGTCTTTCTTCCTCTTCTGAGCCTTCAGATATTGCATGTTTTCCATCATTATAACCCTTAAAAGCCTTACTCCATTCGTTAGTGTTGCTCTCCATTTGAGAGGAATCTAGATCAAGAAGGGAACTACGAGATGTTTCTCCTTGAAAGTGTGGTGTTTTAGGAGGCACTTTCGATCCTTTAGTTGTGTACTGGCTACATCTTGTGTTAACCATGAATTTTGTTTCTTCAACTTTGTTAATGTTTCCCAATAGTGCAAGTAAGGATTTCAGATTGTTCAAGTGGGTGTGTCTAGGTAGAGGTAACTATTTTTTGTTGGTGGATATAAATGATTCCAGCATTAGAGGGTTAGAATGCCCTGATAGTGAGCTGGGAACTAGTTTGTTGATAGAAAATGGGTAGACCACATGTATTGAACTGATCATGAAAGACTGATTAAGCATGCAAGGTGAACGTTTTGAAAGTGTTTTGAAAATAACAACAGGGAGACTAGAAGAGAAAATAGGAACCAGCTAAAGAGTAACAAGGGTATCCTAAGAAACTGAGACTTCCTAAGAAAAACTACAAGTGCCCTCTGTCCTAAATGCAAGCTCCCAGATGCGAGCCTATGATGGTACCAGATGCTAACCTAGAATCTGGATGTGACTGTGTGTTGACTAAATGTGATCTAGAACACCAAATGTGATCCTAAACACTAAATGCAACTTGGGAAATATAGGATGTGATCTTATGATGTCTTTGACAGTTTTGGTCAGTTTTGAAAAGTTTATTTTCAAAGTGCATGAAGTTGCTTGCTTCCAGATTGCATTAAGAGGTGTCGTAAGGTGTGAAAAACACTTGTACTCCAGGGTTTGAAATTTGTTGATTGTTTTGAGGAGCTTATCTTTTTAATGATATTTTGAACACGTTAAACAGTTTTGCATTGTTAAGAGGGTGAAACAAACACTCATCTTTTCCTATTCTCTAGGTGGAGGATGAAAATCTTTGCTCATTGACTTAGGTACACACTCAAATGCTAATCAGAATACAACCATCACCAA
>MU223714.1:876530-902504 GCA_018584345.1 Thuja plicata | reverse complement strand
TTCCTTAATGGAATGTGACAACATTAGGAGGGAGGTTAGAATTAGATTAGGCTTAGAATTAGATTAGCAAGGGGGGAATAGGTTGGAATGGGTTAGAACCTAGGGTAGAAGTGGTTGAGATAGGTTAGGTTAGGGTTTAGGGGAATATTTATGAAATGAATTAAACTTTATTTAATTCATTCAAAAATAGGAATATTAATTATTTAAGCTTTTTATTGCTTTTGATAATTAATTAGGACTATAGCCATTTTAATTAAATTAATAGGCTAGGGGAATGGGTTTAAAATGCAAGTGATGAGATAGATGAATTCCTTTATAATCAAATACTTTAGCCATTGTTTGAATTTGATAATATTTGATTGGTTGAAATTGATTTGAATTGTGTGGCTAAAGTAGTTAATATAAATTAGTGATAAAAATCACCTAGGACATTAAATCTGATTTAATAATAAATTATTCCAAAGTAACATTGTCTTGACATAACAGGGGGTATGATCATACCTAGAGAAAATAGGGTCTATGGTTGGTACAGACTAAATCCAGGTGGTTACACCTATTATCAAGGTGTGTCTTCAATAACTATTGCTATCAATGGTACCTTTGGATCAACTGCTATTATGTCTCCTACCTCTTAAATAGGAGGTTATATTAACAAAGGGGTGTGAAGATCTTGTGGCACCTCAAAGCTTGGTACATAGCGCCCTCCTTGATAGTTGGGATTCTTTGTGCCGACATGTAATAATCTTTCATAAGGCCATGGTTCTAGCACTATCTCATCTGTTTCATCACTCCCTTTGTCAGAGATTGGACTATCTTTTGAAGCAGGTTTGTCAAATTTAGTATTAAAACCTAGTCCTATTTTATCTCTGGTATTGCTGAACTCCATGTGTATAGGTTCAATTAGTCCTCTTCCTGTGTTGTTTAGAGGTCCTTTTTCCTCTGTATCCCATTTTCTTGAGGAGATTGTATCCTTTACCATACTATTTTGGAGATATTTCTACATGTTTGACCCCAGTTTCCGTTGGTTCTCCTTTGTAAAGCCAGTCCAAGACTATTTGTTCTTCTATGTTATCTAAAGAAGATGTGGATTTCTTTACCATGCCAATTGCTTTGTGTATTTCTAGCTCCTTGGATGCAGTAGGTGTGAATTTCGAGGAAGGTTTTCCATAGGATCTTGGTGACATCGAAAGTTCTGTCAGTGACGGAGTCAGGTCCAGTTTGTATTCTCCCATACTTGTTTCTTCATTTTTTAAGATTTTGCCAAAACTATTCATAACCATGTCCTTGGTAGTCTCAGCAGCAATCTCATCCATAGCCTCTTTGTTATGTGGAATCATACTACCTGCTTTGATATTGTTACAAGTATAATTAGCATCTGCAGGAATTGTCACTTCCACCCCATTATGTGGGAACTTGATACACTGGTGGTAAGTAGGCAGTATAACTTGCATTTCATGAATCCATGGTCTCCCCAACAGGATTTGGTAGGATAGGGGTAGATCTAGAACTTAACATATGACATTCCTTTCAATTGGTCTGACTCTGATGGGTAGAATAATAAGACCTTTAGAGGATCTTTCTTCCTCATCATAAGCTTTGATAGTTATTTTGCTTCTAGAGTCAATGGTTTGTTCTAAGAGACCCAGTTTCTTGATTATATTAAGTGTACAAATATTCAATCATGTGCCTACATCTATCAACACACATCTAACATGGGATTTGTGAATGAGGACTTCAATATGGAGGGGTTGATTGTGTGGATGTGTCAATGACTTATCATCCTCTTCAGAAAAGGAGAGGTAATATGGCACTGAGATGTGATTGACCATCACTTTGAATTTGCCTATATCAAGGTCCTTTGGTACATTTGCGGCGTGTAGGGCTTCTTCTAGGATTTCCCTATGCACTGTGGATATTTTAAGCAGCTCAAAAATAGAAACTTTGGTAGAGGTTCGTTGCAATTGGTCCACCAAGTCATACTTTGCTGCAGGAATAGTTACGACATGTTTTGCTGCTAGTTTGGGGATATTAACAATAAGAACCTTGGATGTTGATGCTAGTTTTGGGGAAGAATTGGGTCCTTTGATCATGACCTGTGCTTGGCTCCGAGTCACTACATTCGATTGGAAAGAAACACCTTTGTGTTGGAAACACTAAGAGGGGGGGGTGAATTAGTGTTTACCTAATTATTCTGTTTCAAAAAATTTAAACATAAATCAATTATATAACACTTGAATCTTAACACAAGATCACATAACACATAATATGATTACAGGAAAACCTTGATTAGAGGAAAACCCCGGTGGGAATTAGTACCCACAAATATGTACTAGTATAATGAACCTGTTAAAGTTCCTTTTCCCTGTTAGGAGCAGTCTTTACAATGCAAGTACAATGACCTGGTTAAGGGCCTAACCCATTTAGGGATGAGGACACACTATACAAGAGATCAATGCTCAATGAGAAAGAAGGCTAAAACCTCCTGAGAATAGATATGCACTATATCCAAAAGTGAACTGTTGTATATGACACAAATGTCTGATCAGTTCCAGTTATGCACTTATTATCTTGTCTTCTTTAAGGTCTCTATCTCATATTGACATATTTATACTACTCTGCTCTACATATTTATTCAACACTTCAAATATATCTTTACATTGTATATATATATGTTTATGCCTGAATAGACGCGACTATAAACAAGACCTTAGTCGGCCCAAAAACAACATTCACAATGCTTCCAAACAAATTTTCTTAAGTGTGTTTACAACAATGTTTAATACATGATTATAAACTTATTACAATAGGCGCTTGGCATTTACAAAATAAAATATTACACGCTAATCAAAAACCTGAAGTCGGCTTCATGCTTTGTATTCTGAACTGCTAGTGTATTTGTTCTTTCTGTAACTTGTTCGTACTAACATTCTATACCATGCATGTATAGAGTAAGCATAAAAACATACCATAGAGCTTAAGTCTAAACATTCATATCCTGATGTGATTGTACACACGTACACTGATGCTCTGATCGACTGCAAGTTACTGTTCTGTTCTGTCTTTTACACTTAGTCAATTTTCACTACATAGTTTTCAGTCAAAACTTCATATGACTTTGTTGCCATAATTACAACATAAAATAAGTCATATACTCCTTGGGAGTCAACTTACCAACAATATCCTCCTTTTTCATTAATGGCAACAAAGGAATGTGGCCAAGTTACTCAAAATTGACTGACACCAAAAAAATTGTATGTTATCTTCCTTTAACATATACTATATCATAATATATACACTACTCCTCATACTCATATTCCTTGAATACATTACTCCCCCTTTTAAATTAATGACAAAGGTGTTAAAAGTGTAAGTCTCTAGATACTTACTCCATATATACATCTAGATATGTTATCTGCAGATTCTTTATCTCTTGCTGCCAGAATGCCTTTAGTGCATCAATTGTTTGTAGATGGGCGCATAAGGCATATGTAATATTTTCCATCTTTGTCAAATCCATGCTTGGTCCTTAATCATAGGTAGAAATGGTTGCGTCAATCTATTTAATATTCTCATCCAGAACTGCTAAGGAGGGCGCTAGTGCATTTCTCAGTTGAGTCTGCCTGATCCTTATCTTACTGATCTCCATTTTATCTTTTTCTATCTTGTCCAACTAACCTTGATAGATATTGTTGCAGATGTTCATGTCTTGAATGGATGTTTCAACTAATTTTCTAACACTCTCAACCAAGATATCTTCCTCTTCTATCTTTTTGATATGTTCTGAGGTGAATTTTACTCTATCCATACAGTTTGCTACTATATTTCTACCTTTGACTGCAAGTTCTTTCAACATAGACTGACCAATCTTTAATGACTTTAAATCTAAGGAAAAATTCTTTACCAGTTCATTCAATATTTCCTTTTTGTACTCATCTTCTGCAATTCTAGTATTCGAGTCTACTAAGCCTGTAAAATGTGCTTTGAAGCTTGTTAGAATGTTGTCTACATCATCAACTGACTGAATTTTGGCTACTTTCTTGTCTGCATGCACTAGGTCATTAAGAATGTTCACTGATTCCAAAAAGAGAGGGTTTCTCACAACTTGTTTCTCTTTGGCTTTTTCCATTGCTAGGACGCTGATCTTGATTTTTTCTTCTTCTCCCCATGCATCCAGACTTGCCGAGTCAGGAGTTAAACTTGACAACAATGAGTTTTATGGTTGAATGGATGGTGTGAATATAGTATTTTGACTAGTATCTGTGCATTCACTTTTTACTAGGATCTCCATGACTGGTGTCTCATTATTTTGATTATCTTCCTCTTTATTCAAGTATGTTGAATCTTTAGAGGGATCTTCATCTTGTTGTAAAGATGTGTTATCGGTGCATACCTCCTTTGTCTCCTCAGTGCTTACAAATGCTTTTTCAACTTTGTCCATATCATTATCAGAAGCGGTCATGGATATCTTGATATCATCAATCACTATAGTATCCCCTGAGTCTTTTGTTGTATCAAAAGTTATTGAAACTGAGGGTGCTGAAACCTGTGGACCTGTCTTAGGTGCATTCTCAATCACTAGTTCTGTAACCTATTTGGGAGGGACTGGAGTTACCTTTACTGTAGGCGTTGTTGATGGATACATATGTCTATCCAGAAATACCCACTCAAATGATTTTTGAGTCTCTTCACCAACTAGATCATACTCCTTATTCATGATATGGAGAACTCTTGTTTTGGTTCTTAGGTGCGACTTTACTAAATCCAACAAAATGACTTTCTCATCACGCAAACATACCAGGAGAAGAATATCCAATGTTTCTTCTCTTATCCTCATATCCTCTTCAATTGATTGCCTCTTTAATATATCAAGTATGTTCCATACCTTATCTGGTATGACTGTTTTGAGTCCCAATACTGTCCTTTCAAACTTAATCATGTGAGACATGATCATAGAATGAATCTCTGATTTGTCTATCTCTTAATATTTGTCATATACATTCTTGAGATATTCTAGTCTTCCTTCATTAACAATTATGTTCTTTAGAACATTTAGACTAGGTCTAAATCCTACCTTAGGAGGGGCTTGTGTGTTCTTTACCTTGCTCCTTGTAGTTCTTGAGGATGAATGACTTGTAGGAACTTGCTTCTTCCTTCTAGTCAGCTTGCTAGGTACAGAAGGTGGAGAAGATTTTAGATCAATGGTGGTTGATGGTGTAGATGTGTCTACATTTGATTTCTTCTTTTTCTTTTTAGGCATATCACTAGTCTTTTTCATTTTCACTTCTGTGGGAGTTTTCTCAAGTTCTTTGGCAATCTTAGCTTCCCTAGCTCTGTCTTGGTCTTCTTGTGTAACACCATGAACTTTTAGGATATTTGAGGTAATCCTTGATGCCTTCCTTTTGTTGTCAGCACTGTATAAGACATAATCGACTTGACTTGTCTTTTCTCTATAAGTATCCCATCTAGGTTCATTGGGATCCTTGGGCGTAGATAGGAGGACTTGTGCATAACCTTCCAGAACATATTCTTCAACTTCATAACTGAGAGGGTGAATCCATTTATTTCTAGGCTCAACTTCCTCCATGCAAGTACAATCAGTTTCCACCATGAAGCATATGGTGTCTTTGTATTTCTCAACTATCTTCTCAGGTATCCTGAACCTCTTCTGCATCTTGATCCTGAATGTTTTGATACCCATATCCATAGTATCTTTTGCACTACTCTCTGATGTAGCTTTTAGTGATATTTGAGTCATAGTAGGTTTACTTCTATCTAGGTAAAGATTTTCAACTTTACCAACAATATGGAAGTATAGATAGATGATCAAAGAGCCAAACCTAAATATATTTCTCTTGTCATGCTTAATAGCCTTGATGTTCTCAATCATTCGTGTGTGCAATAGTTCATAGATATTGTACTGAGTGTTATCTTTCACTATCCTTATTGCTGCCAGAACTGTTGCTGCTGACACACTATTTAGTCTGCTTGCCTGCTGAAACTTGTATCCAAGTATCATAGTGAGTAGTTTGATACCATCCTCCTTAATATGATCAACTATCATACCGCACCTATCACTTCTAGATAAGAAAACTTTTTGAACCTAACTCTTAACATCCTTGCCAGTAGGAAGAACTGGTCTAGTCTTAGGAAGTCTGGTTAATTCATGGATTAGGTCTGCAGTGATGCATACAGGAACCTCACCAATCTAGTATAGGTCATCATGTATCATGATCAGTAGTATCTTCACCCATTCTAGCTCATAGAACTTGTGTGTGTTGGAATACTCAAAGATAGGGTTATCAGTGAGATGTGCGTATTCATCCTTGAATGAATAGTCTAGTTTTATAATTGAACCCATAAGAGTTGCTTTGATATTGTCTCCAACTATTTCCTTCTTGCAATATACATACGCGTGAATTTCTTCTACATGCATGACTCCAAGCAGAGTCTTAGAAAATGCTCCCTCTACATCATCTAGTATGGATTTGAATGGATGCTTCTTAGAGGCAAATCCCTTCCTTACAGCAATGTCAAATACAACTGGGGTTGCCATACTTACTTGCAACTTGGATAAATAGGGTTTCACGATAATTCAAAATGACGTGACTACTAGGGTTCTATTTCAACTTGTAATCTATTCACCAATTGATCAAATTGATACTTTTGATTGCTTTGATGCTTAGTGCTCCTGTGCTCTCTATAGGTTTAATGAGAGTAATCTATCAATCCACTGATTTGTATAAATTTTTTCCACATTTAATGCCGCATGTGCTTTTACTGAGACTTTCAAACTTTATTCAGAATGAAGTATAGACAATGCGTGAATGAATACTGCATTTTTTTTTATTACTGACATGAATCCAAAGGTGCATACTCGGAGGTGAGTATACTAGCCAGGCAGGGGTCCAGAGCTAGAATAGCTCCCCCTAAGACTATGAGGGTCAACTATCCAGAAGTAGAAGGTGCGTCCACTGAGGATGCATCTACTACCTTGTTCTCTTTATTATCCTTCTTTACTTCAACCCATATTTTATTTGAGTTAGCTTTTTCTCGACAAACTTAACTTCTCCTGATTCCTCAAATAAAGACTTCTTAGGATTCTCTTGTCCTTTTGTTCTTGATCTGCAAAACCTTGAGATGTGTCCAACTTTTCCACATGAGTGACAAATGATAGGAGGTATAATGTTGTTATTCATCATGATGTACATCTTGGTTGTGTCTCCATTGTAATTACATATTTGACTTGTAATGCTCTGTAAGTTTCTTTGAGGTTGGTTTCTCTGATTGTATTGAGTCTGATTCCTTTGGTTTAGTTGTGACTGATTTCTTTGCTTTTCCCTGCAATGAATAGCCCTATGACCAAACTTATTACAGGAGTAACAGTAACCATTGAATGGTCTTACATCCTTACAATCTCTTGCCAAGTGTCCATGCTTGTTACAAGCATAACAAGTATGGTTAACTGTCTTGTGTTTATCTTCTATTTTAGTCTCTTCAAGATTTTCAATTTTCTTTTCTGCTGTAGATTTTGTTTGAGCTTTATTTCTTTCTTGTGATGAATTGATCTCAATTTGAGCTATATTGTATCCCATACCAGTGGTATCACCTTTTAGTTTCTATGCATAAAGCTATGATTGAATTAGATCAGAACTTGTGTGTAGTTTATCAATCTTGTCTTTTGCTCCTGATAGTTTAGATTCAATCTTATTCTTGATGTTTTCCAACCCCAAGATTTACATATTAGCTTGCATGAGTTCTTCCTCTAACTGTTTATGTTCTTTGTTCTTCTCTTCAATAGCTGTTAGGCTATTAGTTAAATGATCATTCAATTCTTCTATCTTATCTTTTAGAGATATGTTCTCTTCATTCAGTTTCTTGACTATTTTTCCCAAATCATTGGTAGAGCAATCTTTTAGATCTTTCCTTAGTTTCTTGATGAGCATTTGAGAGCCATCAACCTTTATTTTTAGTTCTTCATTTTCTTTCTTGGATTTGTCAAGATCTTCAAGGGCTGCTTCAAGATTCTTTTTTAGATGTTTTACTTCTACTGAATCCATGATCTCCTCAAGTGGTTAAACTTTCTTTCAGAGGACCAGAGCTCTGATACCAATTGTTGGAAACACTGAGAGGGGGGTGAATCAGTGTTTAACTAATTATTCTATTTCAAAAACTTTAAACATAAATCAATTATATAACACTTGAAGCTTAAAACAAGATCACATAACACATAATATGATTACGGGGAAACCTTGATTAGAGGAAAACCCTGGTGGGAAATAGTACCCACAAATATGTACTAGTATAATGAACCTGTTAAAGTTCCTTTGCCCTATTAGGATCAGTCTTTACAATGCAGGTACAATGACCTGGTTAAGGGCCTGACCCTGTTAGGAGGCTTTTACAAATAACCCTATTAGGGATGAGGACACACTATCCAAGAGCTCACTACTCAATGAGAAAGAAGGCTACAACCTCCTGAGAATAGATATGCACTATATCCAAAAGTGAACTATTGTATATGACACAGATGTCTAATCAGTTCTGGTTATGCGCTTATGCTCTTGTCTTCTTTAAGAGCTCTATCTCATGCTGACATCTTTATACTATTCTTCTCTACATATTTCTTTGATGCTTCAAATATATCTTTACATTGCATATATATATATATATATATATATATATATATATATATATATATATATATATTTTNATATATATATATATATATATATATATATATATATGTTTATGCCTGAATAGACGCGACTATAAACAAGACCTTAGTCGGCCCAAAAACAACATTCACAATGCTTCCAAACAAATTGGCTTAAGCATATTTACAACAATTTTTAATACATGATTAAAAACTTATTACAATAGGCGCTTGACTTTTACAAAACAAAAGATTACACGCTAATAAAAACCTGAAGTCGGCTTCATGCTCTGTATTTTGAACTGCTAGTGTATTTGTTCTTTCTGTAACTTGTCCGTACTGAAATTCTGTACCATGCATGTATAGAGTAAGCATAAAAACATACCACAGAGCTTAAGTTTGAATGTGCATAGCCTGATGTGATCGTACACACGTGCGCTGATGCTTTGATCGACTGCAAGTTACTGTTTTGTTCTGTCTTTTACACTTAGTCAATTTTCACTACATAGTTTTCTGTCAAAACTTCATATGAATTTGTTACCATAATGACAACACAAAATGAGTCATATACTCCTTGGGAGTCAACTTGCCAACACTTTGATTGTGGTCACATTAATTGATTCGGTTTTAATGTCTAGCATATTGATCACATTATCATTATTGGAGTAAGTGTATTTTACTTCATTACCTTTTCCTTTAGATATTTCCCCTTTGTCATAATTAGGGAATGGTTTGTTAAATGTTGTATGATCTTCATTGGTAGTGTGTCCTTCCACTTTGATCTTTCCCCCTTTGATGAGGTCTTGAATAACATGTTTAAGCTTAAGGCAATTGTTAGTCTTGTGTCCTTTGTTGTTGTGAAAGACAGTAAGAATTATCATCCCACCACCTGGGTTTGACCACTGGTTCCCATGGTTTAGAATATGGGATTGTGAGAACTTTGTTGTCTAATAGTGTCTTCAAAATAGTCTCGAGAGGCTCTCCCAAAGGAGTGAATGTTCTTTGAGGTTTTGAAGTCCATTGTCGACCCTTGCTATTATCATTGTTTGCTTTGGGTATAGGAGGTGTTACCTTGGCATCTTTGCTTGCTTGCATACTATTGGTTAGATTGAATACTTCATGTTTAGGACCAACATTGGATGTGTCTACTACGCCATTGTTGACAACATTTTTGTTCTATTTCCACCATTTAGTCTTTGAGTTGGAGTTGTTAGGTTTGTTTTCAATTTGAAGAGTGATCTCCCCCTTTTTGACCATAACTTCTTTGATACGGAGGGCATTCTTGATCATCCTATCGAAGCTAGGGGAATCTTGCATCTGCAATGCGTAGTTCAATTATGGTATCAAGTTATTGACAAAGATTTCCATTTTATCAGGTTTGGAAATGACTCTTGAATACCATGCAAAGATTTTCCTCCACCTTTATAGAAAGTGGGTAAAAGATTCACCAGTCTTCTATTTAGTGTTGCATAGATCCATCATAGTCATGTCATGCTGGATATTATAGGAGTAATGTTGGATAAACTATTGTATTAACTCCTCAAACGTTTTGACCTTGGATGTAAGTTTTGAGAACCATTCCATGGCGTTGCCCCCTAGACTTCTAGGAAATAGTCACATGAGGTAAGTAGGTTCATGCATGTACTCTATGCTAAGAGTAAAAAACTCTTGAACATGGTCATGTGGATCGGTCTCTCCTGTATACTTTTCATATTTTGGCCATGCCATGTTGGGAGGAAATGGAACCATAGTGATACTTTTGTCGAAAGGAAATGGACAAATGGAGTCCATCGAGTATTTTGTTTTGGGTTTAGCCTTCTCTTGCTTGAGAGTTTCAAGCTCCATTTGCATTAAGGTAAGTTGTTTGGCGAGAATAGAAATAGGATTTGGTATCTCCTTTTCTTTTAGTTGTTCCACATCATAATCCTTGGATAATTTTACGCCAGTGGATGCTAAATGGAGAAAGTGTTTCTCTTTATCCTTGTCAATTATCCTTTCCAGTATCTTGTGGAACCTCTTGCTCTGTTTGATTTTATCATACTCATCTTCAGGGATGTCCCCCTCACTGTCCAATCCAAATGGAGGACGTTCAAATGTGGGTTCTTCTTCTTCATCGATATATTCATGCTTTTAGTTTTTTCTATTTTCGTATTCTTCAAAAGCTGCACTTCATTCGCGAGTGTTTCTGTCCATTTGTGGAGAGTCTAGATCGATTAGGGAACTGCGAGATGTTTCTCCCTAAAAGTGTAGTGATTTAGGAGGCACTTTGGATCCTTTAGATGTGTACTTGTTGTGTCTTGTGTTAACCATGTGGTTGTACCTCAACTTTGTCAAAGTTTTTTGAGAGTGTCAAGTAGTATCTCAAATCATTCAAGTGAGTGTGTCTAGGTGGAAGTATCGTTTGTGTTTTGGTGGAAGTAAATGATTCCAGCGTCAGAGGGTTATAATGCCTTGATAGTGAGATGGGAACCAAGTTGTTGTAAGAAGTAGACAGACCACACGTATTGAGACGGATAATAAAAAACTGACTAGACATGCAAGGTAGACATTTGAAAAAGTATTTTGACACAATGACAGGGAGACCAAAAAAGACAACAGGGGCAGACTAAAGAGCCAAAAGGGTATCCAAATCAACTAAGTTTTCTTGAAAAGCTATTTTGCAAGTGCCCAATGTCCTAGATGTGAGCTCCCAGATGCGAGCTACTGACAACCCTAGATGCAATGATGTGTTAACAAGATGTGAGCCAGGATATTAGATGCGAGCTAGGATACCAAAAACAAGCCATGAAATCTAGGATGCAATTTTTTGATGTCTCTACAGATTTGATCAGTTTTGAAAAATTCATCTTGGAAGTACGTGAAGTTTGTCTAATTGCAGTTTTGTGTTCTGAGAATTGTTAGTGAATGAAAACACGTGTAGACCCAAGATTGAAATTTGTTTCTTGTTTTGAAAATGTTATATTTTTAGTGATCTTTCTGTTATGTAAAGCATTGTTGTATTGTTAAAGGGTGAAACAGGCACACATCTTATCCCTATTTTCTAGGTGGAGGATGAAAATCCTTGCTCATTGAGTTAGGTACACACTCAAATGCTAATCAGAATACAACCATCACCAAGCACGCAATGGCTCCAGTCATGATGTTGTATTAGCTGAATCCAAATGCAAGTGGGCACGATATGATGAGTTTCTTGGGGAAATTAATTTTTGCCTTGCACAAGGATTATCACCCTTTCAGGGATGAATCAATAATTTTTTCAGTTTAAATATTGTCTATGATTGGGCAATCCGTTTGAAACTGTCCCCCATAGAATTTCACAATGCAAAATTGAGGCGTATAGCCCTATGAGTACTTAAGTGTATGTAGTCTCACAAGAAAGATTCAAGCGGCTCCACTCTACACATACCCAAGCATGTTCAAGGAATGATGTCAAAATTTCAAGAACAAAAATGATTCTATCTTCCGAGGCTTTGGCCTACGAGGAAGAAATTATTTATAGTGAGTTGGAAGGGTTGGTGTAAAACCTTTCCTCACTTTCGTCATTCCTGGGAGATTTTTTTCTCAACCGGTAGGCCCTCTACTATTGAATAAGCATACAAAGGATTGGTGAGCGTAGGATGTCTAGATTTATGATTCATCTGAAGAAGAAAAGTATACTCTCCTAATCCATGCCATTTTCTCCCAAAATAGTTTCAAGCAAACAGTTCATTCCCTCAAGCAATGTTGTGCTTGATTTAAGAAGTTCCTACTTTATGGAAAACAGAACACTTGGAAGTAACATTGTGTTGTTCAATTATCCACAATTTTAGATGAGTAGCTTGTTCAATTTTTGATCCCCACAATTAGACAATGAGATTGTTCATTTAGCCCACAATTTTAGTGCTTTGAGTTGTTCATTTACTGATCCAAAAGAAATTTAGTTTCATTTGCTTGGTTCAGTTATCTCCAAATTCCTTTCAACTCATAAACTAATGTGTGAGTTTCTGATTTTCCTTAAAAGGAAAAGAGCATAGTCCTCTAGTCAGTTTAGTAAAAGATTAGAAAATGTTCTTAGTCTAAAAAGCATGTAAATAGAGGTCAAGAAGGGGGTCGGGCAACCTAAAAAAACACATTAGTATTATTTGTTCAACTCCCAAGGAAAATTTTATGATAACAACCTGCAAACACTAGTTAGGCTGTTTTAAAAGACCAAAAACCAAAGTGATCAAATTGTTAGAAGTTAGGCAATGAAGTATGCAAGATTTTTAACCAGATGCGATCCTAAAACACAGGATGCAATACCATATACTGGATGCGAGCCCTTGTCACCAGATGCAACTGAATGTTCCCCAGATGCAATTTTAAACCAAAAATTATTTGATAATTCCCGGATGCGAGCCTCATTTTCTATGGTGCGAGGGTGTATCCCGAATGTGAGCCAAAATGACCAGACGTGATTCTGGACCTGAAAATTGGGAGGAAAGATTAGTGAAAAATGAGGTAAAAAATGAAGCAAATATTGAATCGGGCCCTATGGTGGGCACCAAAAATGTGTGCGTGAAATATTGCAGATGTTACCTGTGACACAACACTTCAATAGGTCATTGCATTGGTGAAAAACATGGTTAGATGAGCATATAAAGCACTAAAATTGACCTATTTCTTTCTAACTAAGAAGAGTATGATAAGCAACATAAAAACCCTCATATTATGCTACTATCAATGACATATACAACTTAGCATGAAATATTTGAATTAAAAACAAACCATTTAACCATTAAACATGCATTCTAACTCTAAAAAGCATGAAAATAACAATGCATACACCTGAAATCTAAAATATGATATGAATCTATGCTTATTCTAACAACATAACAATGCATTTGATTCTAAAATTATGGGCTTATTTGTGCTCAAAAACACCTTCTATTTATAGAAGAATGAGGAGAGAGAGGGGGGACAAGGTGCATTAATAGAGTTGAAAAACTCATTAATGAAGTGTAAGAGCAATAAATGCCAAAGGCATTGAAGAGGCATGGGCTTAAGGAATCTTCATTAATGAGGCATTAATGAGAGCCTTAAAGAAGCCTTAATCATTCCTTAATGGAATGTGACAACATTAGGAGGTGGGTTAGGATAGAATTAGGATTAGAATTAGATTTAGCAAGGGTGAATGGGTCGGGATAGGTTCGAACCTAGATTCAAAGTGGTTTAAGTGGGTTAGGTTAGGGGTTTAGAGGAATATTAATGAAATTCAATAAAACTTATTTAATTCATTCAAAAATAGGGATATTAATTAATTATTTAAACAGTTAATTGTTTTTTAATAATCAATAGGACTATAGCCAATTTAATTAAATTAATTAGGCTAGGGGAATGGGTTCCTTTGAAAGTGAGCAATTGTTTTAGGACTTTATTTAATTCCTAGCAAGTTAATCATTTTTAGCCATGTATTTGATTGATTATTTGATTTTGGCTAAAAAGTAATTAATTTAGTGATTTGATCACTTTAGGAGATTAAATTGATTTTAAGAGAATTATGCCAAGCAGTAACAAGGTCGTTTGAACATAATTGGGGGTATGATCACACTTAGGGAAAATAGGGTCTATAGTCAGAACAGACCAAATCTAGGTGGTTACATTAACTACAATAAGATATCCATGGTGGACTTTCAGGGCCAATGGACTTTCACGTTTCAGAGGTTGTTTTCTCTAGTTGTTTCTAATTTATTTGTTGAGGTTTTATATATATATATATATATATATATATATATATATATATATATATATCCCTGATGTGATGACATCTCTAATTTGTTTTCTCTAGTTATTTCTAATTTATTTGTTGCAAAAATATATTGAGCTTGCACTAATGTTCGATTATAAATCCTCTACACCTCTTAAGGCTCCTAAGGCTAGAAATAAATTTCCAAAGAAAGACAGAAGAAAAGAAACAAGACCATGAGACGCACAAGCACCCAACTACTTAAGTCTCCCACAAATCCACGGGCATTTTGTATAAACTTGTAAATGATACATTCGAGATTAGACTGGTGAATGGTGTAGAATTTCCAGTTATATCAAAAAGCCCACCATTACATGGCATCAATATTTCAAATCAAGGAAAGAAAACTCACTAGAAAATACATGACTTTTGTAGTGTAAATTAAACTAAACAAATTAGGTGAGCTTTGCAAACTATTTATCATATGATTGTCACAGTGGAAACACATTTATACAAAGAATAAGCACATTACTAAACCAAAAGATAAAATGAAGCTGAAATGCATTTTACCAGTTATTGAGAGAAAGCTTCAATACAACCGAGTAAGTAAAACTCAGTACTTTAATTTGTATACAAAAAATTGATGCTTCATAGAAAATGGTAAACCCTATAGAAAACATTAAACCCTAACCTGAGTCATGATCATTATCCTAAACAAGATTATAACTAAAACCCTATAGACAACCCCAACCCTAAATATGACATAAACCTAAAACCTTATCTTAACGCTAATCTTAACCCTAATTAAATCCCTAACTATAATCATAATACTAACCATAATGTAAACCCTAACCCTAATAATAATTATAATCTTAAACCTTAATCCTAATGGGTATGTGCAAGATCATGGTATACCAAGCTATGGCCTTAAGTGACAATAAAAAATGAGAAAATAAGGGTTAGCCAACTTGACATAAAAGTTGAACATATTATCAACCTTATGTGAAAAAGTTGTAAGAACAGAATCTGTAGGAAATTGAATGTATTTTCTAAACTACAAGTCCTTGACTGAAAAAATAAATTAATCTAATTGTTGAAAATGTTAGATTTCAATGCAGTAGTATGAAAAATTTAGAATAAAGATAAAAAGTATGTGTATGTCTGACCACCTTAATCACAATCAAATGATGATATATTTTCACAAGATTCTAGATATAAGTAGTAGACTCGTGCCTGGATGTGACGCTGTAATATTTTCCCAAATAAACAACTAATTATGAATTCTCTACTACAACTTATTCAGAATATAAAAAAACTCTCGTGTCTGACCACCTTAACTAATTCTAAACTTTACAAAATTGAAAACTTTTTTTTCTTATAGAAGGCAAAGCATAGAATGTGACGCATGTTTTGGATTTCAAAAAGGTTAAACCGTTTGAAATTTATAATTTTTTTTCAATCAGTCTGTCAATTAGGAATTTAGAGATAACTCAATTAGAATGTAAGTTATAACTACTTACTAAACTCAAAATTTGACGGCAATTATATTGATGGAAAGATGATAATTTGTTTAAGAAACCCTTTTGTTTCATTCATTTTGGGTGAAAAAAGGTCGTCAGCTACATGGTCAAATTCTAGAGATTAGAGGAAATATGGTGAACACGTCTTTTGGGTTGACCATCCATGTTTGGCATTGCAAAGCCAAAACCCAAGGCAAAAACCAAGGCTAATCAGATATCTGAAAATATATCATATATCTGAACTTACCAGACATTCGATAATTTTGGATATTCGATAATATTGGACATACGATATGTCCCACCCAATTTTTTCAATGCTTTTTTCAATTTTATGATTTTTGTTTTTTCAACTTTATGATTTTTGTTTTTTACGTTATATATAATAAATTTTATTAACATTAGTATTATATAATTATTTATATTAGTTTTGTATTATATAAATTAGTATTATATTATTATTATTTATTTCTTTAGGTATAATAGTTTAATTAGTATTAAATATTTATATTATAATAATAATACCTAGGAGAGAGAGAGAGAGAGAGAGCAATATTAATATTGTAAAAATATAATATTATGAAAATACAATGTGAATATAATATTAATATATAACAAAAATAAAATTTATAATAGTTATGAAAAAGTAAAATAAATATTCAAAATAGGATGAAAATGAAAAAGTTTAAAATTGCAAATTTGAGAAGCAAAATTTGAGCGAGAGATTTTGGATATCTGATTATATCATATATCTGATATTGTCAGATATCTAATTTGTTTTACTCGAATCAATAAGCAAAAAATGATTCTCTGGGTCCCTCGGTCTGAGAACGACATTTTTTGTACAGAGAATATCACGAGATTGCAGCAGTGGAAGACAAAAAAAACTACTTTTTATACCCTTTTTGTTGGAATTTCTCTATTATTAAAGGTTTTTGCATCACCTTTTTGGTCTCACCATGGGGAGTAGTAGTCGTCAAAAGCATAAACGGAAGAGGAAGCTCACAAATGAAGAGATTGAAGTGTATAGAGAAATGGATAGGGTTTCCCATCAGAACAAGAGATAAGGTATGTTAAATATTAATGAAGATGAGGGCATAGACCCACCCTTAAATGTGGTTTCAAGTGAAGAAGACCATGAAAATGAGAATGTATGGATTGAAGATGAAAATATAGGATTTGAAAATGAACATGTAGATGTGGACAATGGAAGTGTGGACATTGGCAATGACAATCCACTGATTGAATATGAAGGAATTGACAATGATAATGGTGCACAAGAACCAAATCAACATTACACATCTCCAAATTATATGAGAAATGAAGTCCCTTGGGAGGAAGAAAGACAAACTTCAAATTTGAGACCTTCAAGAACAACAAAATGGTTAGTTGAAATTGATGAGAACATAATGAACAATTTTGATGGCAAGAGATCAGAAAGAATCCTTCGGCTGTGGGTTTCAAAACTTTTTGATCATTTTTTTAGCCACAAGACATTGGTTGAGCAATGTCAAATGTTTTTGCAGTTGTTAAAGATCCAGAAAATGAGACATATACTAGTCAAATTGAAGATAAGCGTGAACAAGAAAAAGGAGAGGAATGCTATTATTGTGAGAAATCTTTTTAGTGCTCTCAGTTCTATTGGAAAGACTACCAAGGAAAAACAAAAGAGAGCCACTAGGAGGTTTATAACAACCTCCTTAGTAAGTCATCATTTGAGAAAGGCTCGTTTGACGAGACAAACTTGTGTTGACTTGAACCTAAATAGTAAAACTTTGGATAGAGCACTTGCAAGAAGAGAAATACTTGATGATCCTCTTCAAAATGATACATGGGTTTATGGTGGGAGACTTCTACGTTGTGATAAAAAACTTACCGATGGTGTGAAGGATTAAATTAAACTATTTTGGCAATGTAACTCAAGAGTGTCACCAAATGTGAAGGATGTATTGAAGTTGAGAATTGGCATTCGAGATCGCACCCCACATCCAAAACATTATTTGGAGGTGAGTCAAACAATGTTGTTCAAAAAAATTGTGAGACACATCCAACATTGAAAATATCACAAAGATCTTTTGAAGCATTCAAGCCTTTTTTTGTGTGCCTCTTAAGATTTAAAATACTTGTTGCAAATATCATGTGGAGATTTCAATGCACCATGAATTGTTACAATCCCTTCATTCTAATTTTCATTCTAGTGAAATGTTGGAGTGTGGTGCAAGTTCTCTTCCAAAATCATCAAAAGACTTGCTAGATCATTTTTTATGTCCTAGAGATGATGGATGTTTCTTTTATATACAAGATTGCTTAAATAAAAAGTTCTCAGAGTGTGGTGGGCTAGTGAAGTTTGTTTCATGTTTTCATAAGGGTTGCAAACATAATTTTGGAAAGACAATTGTCCAAAAAAAGGTATATAAAAATGTTAAATATACATTGAAAATTGGAGGTGAAGGCTCTAGATGTGAGTTGGTTACAAAAGAATGCAATGTAGCTGATTTTATTTTGGATTTCAGGAAGAATCTTTTTTACAAGTATGCAAGGCATAGTCACAGGTCTCAATGGTTTGATCAACAATTCAAGATTTGTAAGGACACTTTCCCAATTGGCACTATTATATCGTTCATTGAATTTGTAGAGAACTATACATTACAGCCCCAAAATGAGTTGCAAGCTCAATATTATAATTCTATTCAGGTTTCTATTTTTGTGAACATAACTTATAGAAATTCCCCTAATAGTACAGAAGATAATCAGACGATACCATTTTTATGAGTGATGATAGATCTCACTCTCACGAGTATGTCCAACAATACTTTGAGAATTATTTTGAGTGGGTGCGGGAAAATGATATTGCTATGGATAGACATCTCATTTGTTCAGATAACTGCACAAGTCAATTAAAAAATGCTTGTATGTTCTATTGGCTGTGTGGAATGCATGTAGAGAGAGGTGTACCTCATATTTGGAGTTTTTTTAGGTCGCTCATGGAAAAAGGGAGCATGATGGAGAAGATGCATGTGTAAAGAGAGCTCTAGTTAAGGAGCAATTGAGGATTTCAGGTGTAGAACTCCTTGATGCTTGTTCTATTGTTGATTGGTGTACTTCAACATTGTCACAGAGGGGAATCTTGATTCAATGGTGCGCAGATTCTTTTGGTTGGTTGAGTTGGTCACAATAGGAGATAGGTTGGATTATCAAACCGTGAAAGATTCTTCAAAAATGCATTCATTTTGAAGCTCAAATGCTAGTACATGGACCATTTAGACATGAGAGTTGGCTTGTTTTTTCCAGAGGTGTCTTCAGTGTGATTGGGATCATTGTGAGTCAAGTGAGGGTTCCACATTATCTAACTACTTTATCTGTCACACAATCTATAATAAATGATGACATAGATTGTTCACTTGACTATGACCATATTTCAGATCTTCTACATCCAGGACATGTTTTTGTATTGGTTGCACCATAGGGGAATGATGAGAGATTGGATTACTGGTTATCGCGTTGTGTTTGAGGAAAGCATAAACTTGCACAAACGATGACAGATGACGGTATGTTCACATATCCAACAAGATCACATGTTGTTGCAGGAACATGGTTGCACACATGCATGATTAGAAATAATGGCATTCCTGTGTTTGAAGACTACAAGAAGTACAAAACCATTCTCATGTATTCACACCTTGTTATAGCAATGAATGTTAAGTTGTTCAAACATCAAAGAAAACCAAAGACAAAAGAACTTTGGACTATTAGTATTGTTGATCATGAGGCAATATTGAATACCCTCAAGCAGAGAGATGACCCTTAAGGAACACTTCAATAGGTAAATGCAACTCACTGCAAAGTTTCCATGTTCATTACACTTACATTCAATACATTAATTGTGGTTTTCTACTTCATTTGTTTGAGCCAATAAACTTGGTTTTGTATGTGGATTGTAAGTGTGTTTGGATACATATATGATAGATATAGAATACTAAGGTGTGCATTTGATTATCCCATCTTTTATGATGGTAAACTTCACTTTGCATTGGCTAGTCATGCTCTTTGGTTATTTTACTTACTTATACATTCATAATATTTTTGTCAACCTATAAAATTCTTTTTTTCTCTATTAAATTTTCTTGTGCCTTGTGAATGCAAGGATTGGAATGTAGATGTCATCGAGTACCATGTGTTAAACTTATACACTTTACGAGTGGAAATGACACTTATTTTTTATATATAGTTGTGTAACTAAGATTTTGAGTAATTCTATGTCTCAGACTTTTGTAACATTGATATATTTATTCACAATATGTTGTATTCATATAAGTGTATTGAGACAAGGAACATGTAATGTGTATGGTAATGGAGTTGGGTTGTCAGAAGACTTAAAAAGATTGATTTTTTGGGTTTTTGGGAGGGGTGGCTAAATATTAAAAATAATTGAATTTTAGTAGAGTTTTGACTGGCTTAATCATGATTAGTTTCACAGTTTAAATTTCAAACATACCACTAACAATTCAAGAGTATCAAGAACCATTCCTCGTGAGAGAAAACCATCAGCTACATCGGCTCCTATTGGCCAGGTAAATGCTAGTGGACACCTTTTTCACTCGCATAGCATCAATAAGTTATGGCACATGTCGGACCAAAGTGTTCCCAAGGTGCACTAAGCCAAATTGGGCAGTGATTTTTGGAGAGCGATATCTCAGACCTCATGAGAGATATCATAGATTTGTGAAGTGCACAAGGACCATCTTGGGAAGGTCTACAAGCACATGGCTTAGTTCTGGGAGATTACACTAGGATTCCATTTGGCGATCCAATCTCGGTTGGTGCAAAAAGTTACATTGTTGCTTAGTTGAAAGTTGCTCAATGGTGCATCTTTCAAACTATTCAGCATGGTAGCAAACTGTTAGCTCCATCAACTCTGGTTGGCTGGGTAAATGCTACTGGACACCTTTTTTCACTCACGTAGCATCAAGAACATTGCAGCACATGTCAAACCGAAGTGTTCCCAAGGTGCACTAAGCCAAATTGGGTAGCGATTTTTGGAGAGTGATATCTTGAACCTTGTGACAAGTATAAGAGATTTGTGAAGTACACAAGGGCCATCTTGGGAAGGTCTACAAGCTCATGTCTCAGTTCTAGGAGATTCCACTCATATTCCATTTGGTGACCCGATCGCGGTTGGTGCAAAAAGTTGCATTGTTGCTTAGTTGAAAGTTGCTCATTGGTGCATCTTTCAAACCATTCATCGTGGGAGAAAACCACCAGCTCCATCAGCTCTATTTGGCTGGGTAAACACTAGTGGACACCTTTTTTTCTCTCATGTAGCATCAAGAACGTTCCGGCTTATGTCAGACTAAAGTGTTCCCAAGGTGCGCCAGCGATTTTTGGAGAGTGATATCTCAGACCTCGTGAGAGATATCAAAGATCTATAAAGTGTAAAAGGACCATCTTAGTAAGGTCTACAATCATGTGGCTCATTTTTGAGAGATTCCACTCGGATTCCATTTGGTGACCCGATCTTGGTTCGTACAAAAAATTGTATTGTCGCTCAGTTGAAAGTTGTTCATTGGTGCATCTTTCAAACCATTCATCATGGGAGAAAAGAATTAGCTCCATTAGCTCCGATTGGCTGAGTAATTCTAGTGGACACCTTTTTTTGCTCGCATAGCATCAAGAACATTCTAGCGCATGTCAGACCAAAGTGTTCCCAAGGTGCACTAAGCCAAATTGGGCAGCTATTTTTGGAGAGCTATATCTCGGACCTCGTGAGAGATATCAGAGATTTGTGAAGTGCACAAGGATTGTCTTGGGAAGGTCTACAAGCATGTGGCTCAATTCTAGGAGATTCCACTTGATTTCTATTTGGCAACCCGATCTTGGTTGGTGCAAAAAGTTACATTGTTGCTCAGTTGAAAGTTGCTCATTGGTGCATCTTTCAAATCATTCATTGTGGGAGAAAACCATTAGCTCCATCAGCTCCAGTTGGTCAGGTAAATGCTAGTCGACACCTTTTTTCACTCACATAGCATCAAGAACGTTATGACGCATGTCAAACCGAAGTGTTCCCAAGGTGCATTAAGCCAAATTGGACAATGATTTTTGGAGAGCGATATCTCGGACCTCGTGAGAGATATCAGAGTTCCATGAAATGCACAAGGACTATCTTGGGAAGGTCAAACCAATTGCCTCTACATCATTAGAGTATGAAAATTTGGAGTCTATTAGCCCAGTTGCGGTCTATTATGCCTATTACTTTGGTTTGACAAAAAAATTTCAAGGTAGTTGCTTTGGAAAAGATTAGGTCTATTACACATGATAACGCATGACAAAGATATAATATGGAAATGAACATACATACAACACATTAAAAAGATGTAGTATGGAAATAATACATACATACAACGCATAGAAAATATATAATATGAAAATAAATATACATAAATATAATGCATGACAAAGACATAATATGAAAATAATACATACATACAACACATGACAAAGATATAATATGGAAATGATACATACATAGAACACATGAAAAAGATAAAATAACTAGAAATGAACATGTAGATATGTATATATGAAATTGTTTTGTACAAAATGTGGCACATGTACCATCTCAAAATATTTACAAAATCAGTATATCTAGATACAATGTGGCATACGCTATCTCCAAATGTGCCATATGGCATCTCAAAATAAGAATTTCAACTAAAAATGTTTCTAGGACATCCTATTCTACTGGTGGATCATCAAAATGAAACCTCTTAGAAGTACTCTTTGGCTTCGATGGATCCTGCATCCAAACACAAAAGTGAAACCCCAAGTTAGATTACTTAATTTATATGGTTTCTACAAATAAAAATTCAAAATTCAAAATCATAGTCAACAATAATAGATATACAAATTTTAAAATTTAACTCTCATGTACCTCGCCTCTCTGTCTCCTCATGCGGACAAGAGACCTAAAATATGTCCTTAGTAGTGAACGGACAATGCCACCAATGTTGACTCTAACCTGTATATGTTTGTGAACATGAGATTGATCTATGAGTTATAGTATTTAATGTTAAATCCTTGGTAGCAAATATATGTTTACAAAATAACTGAATTAACATTAAAACTTACCCATGTAGAAAGTTCAGGCAATGTCGGTTGGGTCATTTTAACAATACAAACCCTTGGCGTTGTACCTCCCTCAAACTAGGGGTGACCTACAAAAGTCAAACAAATACTTGATACAATCATGACATGATCATATTATATATGCTTGATAGTAAAATACAAATAAATAAATTTAGAAATATACGTACCATGGGGCTATCACTGCGTATTGAGATGTCTGTGACTCTACCGTGACGAACTCATCTCACGACATCGTCAGACACCACCCTCTGTCTAATAAACTATGTAAATTAAAAATGAGTACGCACAAGTGACAAGTATACATGTTTGCATAAACAATCTAAAATACTAAATTACCTTCCCCTTGTCAACACCAAATGCTTGAACCCCCTCACATTGCCCCCCAGTGGAAACTGGTGAAACTTGCATCAGTATGTAATAAGATGATCATAAAAATTAGAAAATAAATATATATAATATTATAAAAAAGGAAATCAATGAGTACATTAAAACGTATTTACCGTGGAAGTGTCAAGGCCAAATGAAATAACCGAAATCATGAACGTTTAAAATTAAATAAAATGTAACAAGTTAATTGTTTACTCTTACCATAACAGTAGGAGTCCATGGCTTTGCATGCCTCTGATGCACATCTTCATGAGGTGCTTCAATGCCTGTAGTGTGTTGTATAGTATCGTCCACCTCGAAGACGTAGTTATATGCATCACTATCATTCAGAGGACCCAAGCACATATTCTTGCACATAATGCAAGTGTGGGTCACACAAACATGTGAGCTCATGGAGGATGTGGAAGGGTCAAAATCATCGGCACAAGGGGGCAAAAAAGCCACACTCTGCCTAACCAGTAGATCACTCAAGGTGTGAATGTCTCGAATATTCTGTGAGTCAGCCTCAGGAATAATATCAGGATGTTGCACTGTAGGAGGTGGTGAAATATCAGGCGGGGGGACATATGTGCGGGATTTCACCCAGTCTACCATGGCCTGTCCTAAGGAGTGCCTAAGCCTAAGCCCTCGTTCGGTCTCATGCTCCAATAATTTACCTTGTGACCAAGCACAAATTCAGCATACAATTTTCTTAAGAAATATAATGGGAAATCAAAATTGTTGTGGGGTGGTCTATCAAAAACTATCCATTAGTGGTCCCAAAAGTAGTCATGTATTGCATAATTTGTGCACCATTTAATTAACAACTTGGTCTTTTTAGGGTCCAACTTTAAACCAGTTATCGGATCCACAAAAGGTTACATATGTCATATTTTGTTATAGTTAGGTTCATAATTTGATCATAATCAAGCCCATCGTCAAACTTGGCATGCATGGAATCACGCCAAAGAAGAGCAACATTATATTACTCTGTAAGTTTATCCATGTTTTCAATAATGGAGTTCAACATGGAAAACATGGGGCGTAGTGTGGGGATATTGGCATATGTAGTTTGATATCCTCTAAGTTGCTTTAGATTGTCTCCTATGAGATCCTCTAAAGGTCGAGGGTTTGAGACTGGTTGGTCTTCTGAAGGTGGGGGATTGTTTGGAGGTCATTCCAGATTATTAACGGGGTCATTGGGAGGGTTTTCTTATTGGTTTGAGTCCATGTTTGATTACAATTAAAACCAAAATAGATAATTATAATCATTTAAAAAAAAAACAATAAACAATATCAATTTTAACCCCTAGTTTTTATAATAATAAAAACTACAAATTTCAATTAAAAATTTATTAAAAAAAAAAAAACTTAAAATTTTTATGTAATACTTGTTCAATTTGGAGATAAACCTAAAATGGGCGATACATATATCAAATAGGTTTCATATATCTGAAACCTTGGGCTGTGTTTGACGTTTTCATAATAAAAACTAAGAATACAGCTCGTGGGCCTTAAAAATAAGTTTTACTGGCAAAAATTGGATATCCGATTAGGCTTGTGCTTTGGCTTTTGGTTTGGCCAGGTGTACTGACACCCAGGCCTACTAAAAAGTCAACAAGCTTTTTAGTGCGCTTTTGGATGAGTGAAAAGAGGATTTTTTTTACATCGCCACTTTTGGGCATAGCATAATCCTACACATACCCTAATCATAATCTTAAACCCTAATTAAAATCTTAATCCTAATACTAACCATGATGTAAAATCTAACCTTAATCTAAACCCTACCCCTAAACATTATGTAAACCTAAACACTGACCATAATTCTAACCATAACCATAACATAAACCCTTACCTTAACAGTAAGCCTAACCCTAACCCTAACTATTTCTCTAACCTAAGAATGGCGCTAAACCTAGCTATACCATTAACTCAAAGCCTAACCCTAACCCTGACCCTATAAATCTAATCGAACCCTAAACCTAGCCATAATTATAAACTCTAACCCTAATCATAATTGTAATAATTGTAATCTTGATCCTCCTTATATAACCCAAACCATGATGTAAATCCTAACCCTGAAATTAATCATAAAACCTATCCCTCACCATACTCTTAATCCTAACCATGAACCTAACCCTAAACTTGAAGATAACCCAAACATTGAACCCTAATGTTAACCATAATCTTAACCCTAAACTTAACTATAAGATAAAATCTAAACCTAACAATAATTCTAACCCTAACTCTAACCATGATGTAAACCCTAGCAAGAATCTGAACCCTAACCCTAACACTTTAGAATTCTAACCATGATGTAAACTCTATCCCCAACCTTAACCATAACATTGATGTAAATCCTAACCCTAAGCATAAATCATAACATAAATATAAACCCTAACCATAATCATAAATCTAACTCTATACCCTAGAACCCTAACCATAATATTGACCATGAACCCCCTAACCAGGGATAACTTTAAGAAACCCCCTCCTAGGAAAAAGTGTAAAATCCTGGCGAATCGTACATTAATTTAGGGGAAATTTTTTAATGATGATGGCGAAGTTTTTTTTCAAATTAAGAAAAAAAT
>MU223714.1:850188-865297 GCA_018584345.1 Thuja plicata | reverse complement strand
ACCGAATATTAATAATGGCCAGGCGATAGGGTGAAACGAATATATGTAAAACAATCGCCAATTCCCCGCTCGCCGACATGCGACATTCGCCAATTGGCGAATAATCGCCACTAAAGTTATCGCTGCCCCTAACCCTAACTATAATACTAACCATGATGAAAACCATAACCATAAACATAACCTAAAACCCAACTCTACAAAACCCTAACCTTAACCATAATACTAACCATGACATAAACCCTAACCCTAACCCTAAGCATAATCTTAACCATTACACTAATCCTAAACTTAAACCCTATACCAAATATTAAACCCTAACCATAATCCTTATCCTAAACAAGATTATAACTAAAACCATATAGACAACCCCAACCCTAAACATGGCATAAACCTGAACCCTAATCTTGACCCTAACTATAACCATAATACTAACCATGATGTAAACCCTAACCTTAATGATAATTATAATCCTAAACATTAATCCTAATCATAATCTTAAACCCTAACCCTATTTAAAACCCTAACCCTCACTTGAGGGTATATTCTAGATATAATTATTATATTAATTTATTTAATGTCTTACAACGTTGCGGCTACTACTAGCAAATTTATACTCTATATATAAAATACGTCAAGATGCGTTGAAGCGTATTTTATATATAGAGTATATATTTGCTAATATTAAGACTTCATCTTTATTTATATAAAGTTAATAAAACATGTTTAAAAAATTTCAGATTTTGCAACTTTTACTTATACTAAAAACAATCATAATATTTTTTTAACATATAGATTTCCAAAAAAAAAATTACACAAAAAAATTAATCTCATTTGTCCACGATCGCCTTGATTGCCACCCATCACATCATTAGTACTTGTACTCCATAATATTAATGACCCATAAACTTTCAGATTGTTTTTGACAGATTCATTTTCACATCGATAAATGTGAATGACTCATGGTGGATGGTGATTAGCATGCTATGGTGAGGCACTAGCTAAAGGGGCCAGTATAAATTTCTGCCAACGACTATCCAGCCATATCATTTGATATGGTTGGACGCCTATCCCATTGTGTCATAGCCACCACACCCTGACAGGCTCGCAAGGCAATGACTATCCAGCCATATCATTCGATATGGTTGGATGCCCATCCCATTGTGTCATAACCACCATACCCTGGCAGGCTCGTAGGGCAACGACTATCCAACCATAGCCACCGTACCTATAGCAGGCTTGCAACACACTCTAACTACACGTTCATACCATATAACTGTGAATTAATAAAAAATAACTTTAAACTTTTCAGAGTTTAAACTTTTTATAGTTAGATTTTAGGATGGGAAATATTATAGGAGAATTTTTTTTCCAGTTTTAAATCCTAACCCTGAAATTAATCATAAAACCTATCCCTCACCATACTCTTAATCTTAACCATGAACCTAACCCTAAATTTGAAGATAACCCAAACATTGACCCTAACGTTAACCATAATCTTAACCCTAAACTTAACTATAAGATAAAATCTAAACCTAGCCATAATCCTAACCCTAACCCTAACCATGATGTAAACCCTAAAAAGAATCTGAACCCTAACCCTAACACTTTAGAATTCTAACCATGATGTAAACTTTATCCCTAACCTTAGAAACTAACTATGATGTAAACTCTATCCCCAACCTTAACCATAACATTGATGTAAATCCTAACCCTAAGCATAAATCGTAACATTGATATAAACCCTAACCATAATCATAAATCTAACTCTATACCCTAGAACCCTAACCATAATATTGACCATGAACCCCCTAACCCTAATTATAATCCTAACCATGATGAAAACCTTAACCATAAACATAACCTAAAACCCAACTCTACAAAACCCTAACCTTAACCATAATACTAACCATGACATAAACCCTAACCCTAAGCATAATTTCAACCATTATGCTAACCCTAAACTTAAACCCTATACCAAACATTAAACCCTAACCATAATCCTTATCATAAAAAAGATTATAACTAAAACCATATAGACAACCCCAACCCTAAACATGGCATAAACCTAAACCCTAATCTTGACCCTAACTATAACCATAATACTAACCATGATGTAAACCCTAACCTTAATGATAATTATAATCCTAAACCTTAATCCTAATCATAATCTTAAACCCTAACCCTAATTAAAATCCTATCCCTCACTTGAGGGTATATTCTAGATATAATTATATATTAACTACTACTAGCAAATTTATACTCTATATAAAATATGTCGAGATGCATTGAAGCATATTTTATATATAGAGTATATATTTGCTAATATTAAGACTTCATCTTTATTTATATAATGTTAATAAAACATGTTTTAAAAAATTCAAATTTTGCAACTTTTACTTATACTAAAAACATTCATAATATTTTTTTAACATACAGATTTCCAAAAAAAAAAACTACACAATTTTTTTCCAGTTTTAAAAATAAGTTATTTTAATTTTTTAATAATTTTTCACACTCAATAAATAATTAATTAATATATTAATAAAATACAAATTTTTTAATAATATTTATATGTTTAAAATTTTCATATTATATATAATTAATTTATTTTAATATGTATATAGTTAAAAAGAAAAAAATGAAGAACCAAACAATTCCAATAAATGATATTTATATAGATTGAGGATTATATAGAGGGAGGATCATGGTCAACATTTTAGAATGTGAAAAATTTACTAGATTGTGGATTTATAACATAGACATCAGCTAATATTGTAATTTTGAATTATGCAACTATTATATATGTGAAAAATTCAACTTCAACTTTTTCTAATCTTAATTTTTTTGTACAAATAATCAATCAATCTTTTTATTTTACATCAATCAATCAAGACTTGATCGCATTGACATCAATCAATCATTTGATTTTTAATCCTGATTAAATTAATATTTTAGATTTTTTAGAATTTGTTTTATTTGATTATTTGTATTGAGTTCAATTAAGAAAGCTGTAAAACATTCACGCTATATCTCAAATAAAACTAATACAAATTATATACTTTTAATTTTTAAAACTAGATTTTTTTTATCACTATAAAAATTAAAGCTATATCAAACAAATTTAATAAAAAGTATATATAGCTATACAATCATATTAATAAAAATTTATATTTTATACATCTTCAAATAAATAAATTATATATTATATAAAAAATTTAATACATTATCTACATATTTGTATTTTTAAAAGTTAAATAATATTATTAGTAAAATTTTCATACAAAATATTTATTAAAATTACTAAATTTTATATTATATGTTATAATATAATTATGATTAATATAATAAAAAATTAATAAAATTAACATATATTTATATTAATAAATTAAATAGTATTAATTTATTATTGTTAGTAAACTTAACAACAATTTAAAACTTAGTTAAAACTGAAAAAAAAAATTTCCATTAATATTTACCATTGATAAAATTTAATTATAATAATTTTTTTTCATAAAATCTAATCATAATAAAAAGTTTAAAATTATTTTTGTTTAATTCAAAGCTATATATAGTAGCCATGGTACAATAGGATTGGCATGATATGTTGCCCAAATTTCAGACCCCAAAGTCAGTGTAACTGGTTGTGCGTTAAGATGACTGCAAATCTATTTAAATCTTTTTCTTAGTTTTTTTTAAGATATGCACATATATTATTTATAATTTAGTTACAATTTGGATGTGGGTTGCATTAGATTTTTTTAATTTATTAACTACAATAAGATATTCTGATTTATTGGGAGCTCTAATTTGTTGAGTTGATTTTAATTTATTTGTTGACACTTTTTTTTAAATAAATATATTCCTGATGTGATGCCATCTTTAATTTTCCTCCTCCCTTAAAAACTTTTGACAAATGGTATTAATCTACTCAATATTTTTTTGATAACCCAGAATTTCCTCCTTATTGATAACTCTAGGCCGTTGAAGTTGAAAATATGAATTGGGTTTTTAATGCCCAACTTCCTATGACCATATTTTTCGATGAAAATAGTCCTACTCAAATCTTCCAACTCAATAGTACATGTTTTCATGTGCTAAACATTTTGGTCAACTTTGTTAAGTAATGCAGGTGAATACTTTTCATCTCTATCAGTACAATGCATTTTTCTCAACACAAAAGCATCTAGATGAAGTCATCTTTTGATAGTCTCTAAGGTGATGAACAGTTTGATCCTCCTGTACAATTAAGATATTCATATCAATGCATTTGATTATGAGCTTGTGGACTTTGAGGCAGGTGTGCATGAATGAAACCATGTATATATTTATCAGTGCTCGAAATCCAATTAGGAATTTGTTTCCTCATTTATTGGCCCATCAATGTGGGTCTACAAAAATTGTTTACACCTTTATACGCTGCACAACAACTTTAAACATAGGTCGGGAACATAAATATATTTTGCAGAATCATCTCTACTTGGAATCATATAAAAACAGAGTAAACGTACATAATCAGCTCTGGACCTTCGGATTATGTAAGTGAAAGTAGAAACCAGATTGTTATGTGACCGCACATCATCCTTCTATAGTCAATAACAAAAGAGGAAGTGATATCATTCATGACAGAATCCTAACAGAGACTATGACATCCATGTTTTCCGTAACACCCAAAATGCCTCCTGGTCCAAAAACAGGTCTTATCTTCAGTCTATGTAGATTAATGATACCTCAAATCCTCTTCAAAGGTGGTCTCAATTTCAGACTTCTACTTTTTTTCTTTCCGTTTGGGTTTTCTGTAAATTTCAAAGGTCTCTTCCCTTCAAACCATGACAAGTCGTTACATGCCCAATTAATTTTAGATTTCGATAATACTGTATGCGGTAAGGGCATGAAAAATGTCAAACATTCATTCTTCCTTTGATTTATTTGAAAAATGGTAAGAGAATAAGAGAACATACATATCAATGTGAGGTAAGGCTTTTTGAATGCAAGACGATATTTAATTTAACTAAATTTGACTGTATTCAGGAAAGAAGCTTAGATTTCTTCTTTTTCGGTTTCCTTTACTCATGGTTTTGAAAAAGGCAATGGTGAAAAAATCATAGGATGCCCACCTCACAGAAAAATGATCTCATTCATTCCTAAGAGCTAAGAAGAAAACCTTAAACCCCAGCTTTAAAAAAAAAAAACCCTAACAAATGCTTCCCACCTTTAAATGTATCAGAAAGATATCAGTCATTGAATCTAAATTAATTTGATAATATGATCCATTTTGCATATAAATTCCTCCTTTCAAACCACTGAGATGTTTAGATTTAACTTGTAAATGATACATTTGAGATTATACTAGCGAATGGTGCAGAATATCCAGTTATATCAAAAAGCCCACGATTATATCGCATCATATATTTCAAATTAGGAAAAGAAAACTCACTAGAATATACATGACTTTGTAGTGTACAGTAAATTAAACAAATTAGGTGAGTTCTGCAAACTATTTATCATATGGTTGTCGCAGTGGCAACATATTTATACAAAGAATAAGCACGTTAGTAAACCAGAAGATAAAATTAAACTGAAATGCATTGTACCAGTTATTGACAACCATTATGTACATCTTTCAGAAATACCTGAAGCCTATCGCTTCCCACTGTAAGAGAAAGCTTCAATAAGTAAGTAAAACTCGGTACTTAAATCAGTATACGAAAATCAGTGCTTCACAGAAAACGGTAAACAGTGCAAGCAGATTTTTTACAGTCAACGAAAACCATTAATCCCTTCATTTGTTTTGACAAAATGGGTTCCTGCAATTTCAAACATGAAAACTCATTAGACCCTTTAGCTGTTTTAACAAAACGGGTTCCTGAACTTAATATAAACTCATGAAACCCTCACTCACACTCCAAACATAATAATAACAACCTACTTAAACCTAACATCATATATCAAATATACAAATCCTTTCCAATAATTACACAATCTTTCAGCTTAAAATACATTTCACATTAACATGACTTTCTTGAATACAATAAGTTGATAAATTACGTGAGTGTTATGCAAACCACATCGCATGCTCAGTTGCAGCGTCTTCATGTATAAAATGAATACATTAGTAAACATAGAGATGAAAATTACTGCATAAATGTAAAAAGCGAAGTATAAGAAAATCGGTACTTCACAGAAAAACAGTGACATACCAATCTTTTACAGTACGAAAAGTATTTAATCCTATATTCGTTTTGACAAAATGGGTTCCTGAAACTTCCTATGAGCTTATTACTCTCGAGATACCTCAATCATCACATAGCACATAACCTGCTTAAAATCGTAACATTTCACCTTAAAGATACAAACCCTACAAATAATAATGACACGAAACTTTAATCTTCATAAATATTTCAATATAAGCAGTTTCTAGTAAACAGTAAGTTCACGATTAGTTGAGCATTTTGCAAATCATGTATCACATATTGGTCATAGTTCCAACATATTCATACAAAGAATGAACACATCAGTAAATTTGAAGATGAAAATTTATGCATAAATGTAGAAACCCTAAAAAAGATTAAATAGAATATCAATTGTTGATAGATATTATATAGGTCTTAAAACACCTAAACTCTATAGCTTTTTCATTGTTAAAAAGATTCAGTAGAAACAATTAAAACCTTTAAAATACAAGACCCTGTAATATTTATAATTAACCTAAAAATGTAACCTTTCAATAAAAGGCTTACAATATTAAGTTATGGAAATTACTAAATATGTAGAAGAAAAAGAAGCAACAATTTTAAGTTATGGAAGAATAAACTACATTTTTTAAATTCCATAACTTAACATTGTAAGCCTCTCCTTCCACATATTTAGAATATCCTTCAACTGGCGCGTCAACATAAATCTTTTAGAAATTGATAAAAGCTTGCTTCAAAACTTCTTGGATGGGCTTTTTCTTAGGGCGTACAAAATTTTTGATATCTTTCATCACGTCTTCCAGCAGATCTGCAGTTTCAAGTATGTCGATATCAAATTCCTACAATTTCTGCAGATTTGCTGGAAGACATCTTTTAAACAAAAAAGCTCTGAAACTTTTCGAGCGACCCAACTATAGCTCGCACAAGCCTGTCTATAAATACGGATAATTTTTTACTTCACCGACCAGAAATTTTATTTAATGCCTTGATTCGCCGGAAATCGTGATACACTTGGGGGGATTGCAATCATAGAGAAATATTATTTAATGCTTTGATTCCCCGCCACGTCTCCTCATGAAGTACGAGGGTTTGCTGTATTTGTTTTGCTGTGGACCTGGAGCCCAATCCCAGGCCTCTCCCCTCTGCCAACATAATTGGCCCATCCTGCCATCTCTTCCGCATTGGGTTTGCCTGTCAAATCTTCCCCACCCACCCCAACGGCAACATGTAAATAGCAAACTAAAACGTTTGCGCGGCATCTGTCCTTTCACCAGCGTCAGTCAGTAAGTACCAGACAGAGTCAGTCAGTCAGTCTGGCAGCGCAGTACAAGCTGGGTGTAATTTATTATTTTTTATTGACAGTTGTGCTCGACGTTTTAATGAAGGTAAGTTGAGTATAATTTCTCTCATTTTTATTAAGAATTGTTTTATTACCAATATATATATATTAAATAAAAAATTATCATAGTATTATTATTATTTTATAATAATACATTTGATTTAAATTATTAGATAATTATATTATAATATTTATAATTATTAATTACAAGTTAAAAATTAAAATAAATATTTTTAACTTTTAGCATAAATTGATTTTTATTTTATATTTAATATTTTTTTTTGGGTCAAATCATTAGTCAAAGAAAGTATTTCTATAATTATAATTTTTATGTAGCAATTAAAAAAAATTAGTATATAATTAAATAATTTGGTGTAAATTCATTGGTAGGAACTTGAAGTGTCAACAAAAAATTCCTTTTTTCACATAAGAATCAATTGTATAAAAAAAGGAGACAATCATGTTAAAAAATATATAAATTGGATGCTCAAAGAACTAATATAATTTATCCATAGTACAACCACCATTATATTTGAGAGAAGTCATTATGTTTTTGTAGAAGAATTGTTGGTACTCTATGGATCTTCTTAGTGTAAGTTTTACCATTTGATAGGAAAATAACAATGTCAATGGTTCAATGTCTATACTGAAAGAGGGTAAAGAGGGTAGAAATATGAATTCAAATAATTTTTGAAGTGTTAATTTATGGTCTAAATAAATTAATCATAAATTTTCAAGAATAATTTGTATGGATGTGTACAAGAACAAAATGAGTATATTAATTGTCATATTAATTTGTATGGATGTGTGCGAATAAGAGAACGTGGCTCGTTCCCAAAATAGAGTAGATTACATGAATCCTGACCTTTGTCGCAACAATTACCAAGTGAGATCCTGCGATTAACTATATATTAATATCGAGCGTTGGAATTCACTGATATTAAAATGAACCTTGTATTCTTGAAAGTGCTTGGTGAGCACGAACTCCTTGTTAATGCTCTTTGTATGATCTCAGTCCCCAAACATCTCACTTACAACTACCAGTGAATGAGAGAGTTCAATTCTCAGAAAATCCAAAGAACAAGAGTTTCCATAGACACACCTCCACGCTAAATGATATTATAACTTATATTATTATTATTAGGATAGTTCGATATCATATTATATCTGCATGACCATTTATAGGATCGTGGTCACTCATCATTTTCACATAGTTCCGAAGGGCTATGACAACATCTAAGTTATCCACCCTTTTCAATTGTGTGTTAGATCCTCGCTTGTTTATTAATGCTTTGTGATCGTAAAACCCATTATGTATCTAGAGGGAAAAAATAAATGCACACAATATTTTCCCTCAGCTATCATTTTTTTCAAATCCTCTATTTACAGGCAAGGAGCTCATGGAAATCAAGAGCATTACTTAAAATTTAAACTAGATATACTATAGTATATCAGGACACCATCATCTCTCCTCTTAGGCAGAACCTTTAATAGATGAGTTGTATTGAGTCTACTCGTCATAGAAATTAGACCACAACATAACTCCCGTGTATTTTGGCAACAATTTGATATGAGGTAGTTGTTCCCGTAACAATTGGAATCACCTCACAATCTCCTTCACGAAGGCTCACAATGCAGAGATAGATGGAAGGAAGGAGATATGATCTTCCCACAATTTTAACAATTAAAAAAGTTCGAGATGACCATTTCTTTCGTTGGACACCATCATTACATTGCCATTTTGCAAAATTGCAGTCTCGAGACGACCATTTCTTTTGTTGGACACCATCATTACATCGCCATTTTGCGAAATTGCGGTCTAATTAACCACCTCCACTCTATTAGTCTTTTTCGTAAAAATTGGTACACACATTTGAGGGCCCACTTACGGTACGAAGAGATGAAGTGGCAGATTAAAAAAAATGTTTTCAATATATACTTTTCCCCTCACGATATTTGACATTCTTTTCACATTTTACTTTTAATTATTTATATTGTGTTTGTTATTCTATATTAATGTTTAGAAATTAAACATTAATATATAAAAAATAGAGAGGAGAGAGAGGGAGAAATATAAAGAGTGATAGAGAGTGATAGAGAGATGACAAGATAGAGATACATATAGAGGGAGAGATGGGAGAAGAAATATAGAGATGTAAAGATTACAAGGTATAGGAAGGGGGTGATGGAGACAGATGGTTGGATAGAGTTATAGATGAATATAAAGTGGGAGAATGGGGAAAAATAGGTAGAGAGTTAGAGATAGATGAAGAGGTAAAGATAGAAAGAGATCTTGGGAGATACATAGGAAGACACACAGAGAGAGCGAGAGAGAGATGACTAACAAACAAAGGGACAAATACTTAAATGACCTTCCCATAACTCTACGACGTTCCAATTGCACACTAAGGTGCGATTGGTAGTCTAGATATAATTATATATTGATTTATTTAATGTCTTACAACGCTGTGGCTACTAAAAACATTCATAATATTTTTTTAACATACAATTTCCAAAAAAAAAATACACAAAAAATTAATCTCATTTGTCCACATTGCCACCCATCACATCATTAGTATTTGTACTCCATAATATTAATGACCCATAAACTTGACTATCCAGCCATAGCCATCGTACCCATAGTAGGTTGTGAATTAATAAAAACAACTTTAAACTTTTTAGAGTTAGATTTTAGGATGGGAAATATTATAGGAGAAAAAATTTCCAGTTTTAAAAACAAGTTATTTAATTTTTTAATAATTTTTCACACTCAATAAAATAATTAATTAATATATTAATAAAATACAAATTTTTTAATAATATTTATATGTTTAATTTTTTTGAATTTTTATTATTTTAATAATTATTATATTATAACATATGATATGTAATTACGTGATTTTAAGAAATATATTGTATTGAAATTTTGTAATGATATTATTTAACTTATGAAAATAGACATATATAGATAATGTTATTAATTTTTTCATATTATATATAATTAATTTATTTTAATATGTATCTAGTTATAAAGAAAAAAAATGAGGACCAAACAATACCAATAAATGATATTTACGTTGTAGGCTTTCTCATTTGGGAATGCCCCGACCACATTTTGATAATCAACGATTAAATTATGTCCACGGTAGTTGGACGACCATTGAATTGATCTTGAGTGTTTGTTTTTTATTCTTGTAAAAACTTCTTCCTACGCATCATCTTTTCTGAAATGAAAATTACTATTTCAATGCGTGGTTGGTCTTTACTTTCGAGGGAAGTTAAAGTGGCAATTTATTCTCAAATTCGTATTCCTCTATAAATGTTTAAATATTGAAATTAAAGAAAAGGAAGATGTCGCTTCTTATCTTATCTAAATGTTGTCCTTTTAAAAAGGTTTAGAAATGTAGTCAAAAATTGATCACATATTTTTAGGTAAGATGTCACTTCGTTTGTCAATTTGCTGTATAGGTATTCTTTTTTAGGAAAGTACGAGGTCATTCCCCTATGAAATTGCCCGTCAATGTGGTTAAGTCTCTGGAAGCCTTTGCAAAGTTTCGAAGTGAAAAGAAAACTTGTGTACAACTTTTTTTATTTATATTTATATTTTTAACTTTTTCCACAAAACAGTACAATCTCGTCGTAATCAGAGCTATATTTCTTCTCTAGTTAATTATGAAGGTATTCATTTATCTTCTTGGCCAGCCGTGTTTTAGGAGGCTACTTGGTACTTTTCTAACCTTTTCTCTGAGGATTCTCCTCCTGCTGATAATGAAGAGCATATTATTTTGTCTTGTATTCCCACCCTTATTTCTCAAGAAATGAATGATTATCTTATGCGCCCAATTTCTTTGGCTGAGTTGGAGGATGTGGTCTTTGGTATGCCAAAAGGAAAAGCTCCTGGCCCTGATGGCTTTCCGGTTGAATTCTTTCAAGGATTATGGGACATCATTAATCAGGATTTGTTAGAAGTTGTTAAGGAATCTTATTCTAGCAAGATGATGCTTCGGGCTCTAAATTCTACCTTCTTGGTTCTTATTCCAAAAAAAGATGGGGCTAATCAATTAGATTTTTTTCAACCTATTGCTTTATGCAATGTGGCCTACAAAGTTATTACTAAGTTGATTGCTGAGAGACTTAAAAAGTGGCTGCCTACTATTATCTCAGAAGAACAAGGAGGTTTTGTTGCAGGAAGACAGATCTTAGATGGGGTGGTTATTGCTACTGAAGCTATCCACTCTATGTCTAGCTCAAGAGAGTGATCAATGTTTATTAAGTTGGATATGGCTAAGGCCTATGATAGAGTCAAATGGAGCTTTCTAAGGAATATTCTTCTTGCCTTTGGATTTAGCTCAGAGTGGGTGAGTTGGACTTTGAGCTGTGTCACTTCTTCCTCTTTCTCTGTTCTTCTTAATGGCCAAGCTTCCCAGTTATTTGGTGCTTCTAGGGGTCTCCGACAGGGTGATCCTCTTTCCCCTTATCTTTTCATTATTATGGCTGAGGGTTTGAGCAGATTTATTAAGTATCAAGTGTCCCAGAACTCTATCGAGGGTTGGCGTTAGGGGATTGGTTTTCCTTCTCTTTCTCATCTTCAATTTGTTGATGACTCTTCTCTGGCGGGAATTGCTCAAGTCAAGGAAGCTGAAGCCTTCCGACATACTTTGGATATTTATCTGGTGACGACAGGCCAAAAAGTTAATGAACACAAATCTTCTATAAATTTCTTTAACACTCCTGATCCTATTTAGCGGAGGATTGCTAATATCCTTAGATTTCAGATTGGTTCGCTCCCTCTTACTTATCTTGGCATTCCTATTGTTGTCTCTAGGCAGCCACGACTCTTCTGGCAGAATTTGATTATCAAGCTTCGGGAAAGGGTAAATCACTGGACCCATAGATGGCTCTCTACTGCTACTCGTGTTACCCTTCTTCAATCTATTATCCAGGCTCTTCCTATTTATAGAAGCATGGTTCAGGCTGCTCCTGTCTACTTTCTCAAGGAATTTGATGCTCTTTCACGCCAATTACTTTGGAGTGGTAATTTGCATAACTCTAAATGGAGTTTGGTTAGTTGGGAGACTATTTGTAGGCCTAAGAAGGAGGGTGGTCTTGGCCTCTGATCTGCTATCTTGAGTAGCAAAGCTTTGGCTGCTAAGCTTTACTGGCGATGGTGCTCTGAACAAAATCATCTCTGGGCTCGTATTATTACTCATAAGTATTTTAGAGGCATTGATCCTTGGTTAGTCTCCACGCTTCCTCTTGAAGGTCCTGGCTCTATGGTGTGGAATACTCTCAAGATTGGTGCTCAATTGGTTAAGAGGGGCCCTTTTTGGATATGCAAGGGTGGCTCTGAGGCTTTGTTTTGGTCTGATTCTTGGGATGGCAACCCTCCTATCTTATCCATTTACCCTCATCTTCAGACTCTGTGTGATTCCTTTCTTGCTACTAGATGGGATACAGTGGCTCATTATAAGACTTCTTATCAGCTGGGTCCTGCTGTTGGATATAGATGGAAGTGCTCTTCAGATTGGCCTCCTGGGGGCTCAGAGGCGGACCGCCAGGATCTTTCTAGGATTTTGGCTTCTAGGGAGTGTTGCTCTCTACTGGGGCCAGATGTTTTGGCTTGGGGAGGCAATCTATCTGGTAAATATTCTATTTTCGCTGGGTACCAGGAGATTATTAGACAATTGTTAGGGGATGCTGAGGCTCCTTGGTGGAAACAAGTTTGGTATAAGTTTTCTTGGCCCAAATGTAATTTTTTCATGTGGTTGGTGGCTCACAACCAGTGTCTCACGTGGGATAATCTTTGTAAGTGAGGGTTCCAGGGCCCTTCTTTTTGTGTGTTATGTGGTAATGGATAGGAGTCTATCTCTCATCTCTTCTTCCATTGTTCCTTTTCTACCCAATTATGGCATCTTTGGTGGAGTGCTTGGGGTTGCTCTTGTTGGCATGCTTCCTCCTTGCCCGAGTTTTGGGATCACTTGGGGAGTAGCCCCTCCACGGCTTCACCTCTTCAAACTGCTTGGATTGTTGGTCCCTCTTTTATTCTTTGGCATATCTGGTTGGAGAGGAACCAATGAATCTTTCAGGGTGTCTAGATTGATGTTATGCATCTTTTGTTGAATATTTCTCACTCTCTTCAGGAAACTATTCAGGCAAAGTGTGAGTTAGATGGAGGTATGGATCCTGGTGCTCTTACTATTTGCAGGCGTCTTAACTTTCATTTTTAGGATGGGTTCTCAGGAGCTGCAGGACAATGGTTTCATAATGTTCCAAACCATCGTAGACATCAAAAGAAGAGACAGGTGAATCGTGTGGGTCATTGGTCACCTCCTCCACTCAGAGTTCTCAAAGTCAACACTGATGGTTCTTCTTGGGGGAATCCAGGCCCTGCTGGCATTGGGGCTGTGGCCTGATGTAGCTCAGGAGAGGTTCAATTTATTTTTTCAATGCATAAGGGTTGTCATACTAACAATTTCATGGAGGCTCTGGCCATTTTACATGCTGTGGAGCAGTGTTGTTTAAGGGGATGGCGCCAAGTTATCTGTGAATCTGACTCTCAAATGGTGGTGAATTTGCTTACTTCATAGTTGCTTGAAGATGTTAGTTGGCAATTGGCTTCAGTCATTAACCAAACTCTTCTCCTTTGTACTTCTCTTGAGTCTGTTAGTTTTAATTACATTCCTCGTGAATGGAACAGAGCTGCTGATTGTTTGGCCAAATGGGCTTCTGATCATGCTCAAGGTTTGACTATTGTGGATAGGGGCAGCTTTCCTTAGATTTGTCTCTTGAGTTTGATGATCTTGTTGCTCAGGATAGAGCTCCGTGTTGAGCTCTCCTTTTTGTTTCTCTTTATGTGTTAATAAATTTTTACCCCTCTTTTAGTTTAAAAGATGCTGGAAAATTTTATAAATTGTAGAATATTATATATTTTGTTGAATTTGAAATTGTTTAATCTTGAAGTTGGATGTACATATAGTTGGATGTATAAAATTGTCAAATAGGATTTGAAAATGTACTTTAAAAAAAATTCTTTTAATTGAAGATATTTCAAGATGTAGAAAATATTTTAGAGGAAAACGTGGAACTTAATTATCATTCAATTTTTCTTTTTGGAAAAGCTAATATCTCATCCTAACCCTAATGTCAAGATTGAATGTTGATTAATTAATTAAGAATATTCAAAATTTTAATTATAATATTTTTTAATGTTCGCTAAAAATATATTATGTGAATAAATATTAAAGAAAAAAAATTAGTTCAACTTCATTTTTAACTCTTTTTATTTTATTGGAAAACAAAGTAAGAGCACTTTAATAGCCCAAAAAAACTAACTCAATTTATGAAAATGTAATATATTCTTAAACACTCAAATAAGATAATGCACAATTATGAACACAACCATAATCCTAAATCCATAATCTTAAATCCTAGACAATTTTAAACCCTAAATCCTAAGCTAAACCATAATCCTAAATTGCAAATTCTAATTCTAATTCTAATTCTAATTGCGTACTATGTGAGCTACTTAGGCTAAACCCCTATCCTAGAAGCTAAATCCAAAATCATAACCTAAACCATA
>MU223714.1:789406-809745 GCA_018584345.1 Thuja plicata | reverse complement strand
AGATGAAGTCATCTTTTGATAGTCTCTAAGGTGATGAACAGTTTGATCCTCCTGTACAATTAAGATATTCATATCAATGCATTTGATTATGAGCTTGTGGACTTTGAGGCAGGTGTGCATGAATGAAGCCATATATATATTTATCAGTACTTGGAATCCAATTAGGAATTTGTTCTCATATATTGGCCCATCAATGTTTCAAAGACAGATTTGGACCTTTCCTTTTAAAACACAGTGATTTATTCAATTGAGATTTCTTTGCATTTGGGGTCAAAAAAAATTGTTTGCCTGTTGTTTCCTTCTAAACTGTGAGAACCGTGAAACATTCTTGCAGAACGCCATTTATCTAAAGTAAATTGCCAATATGAAAACTCTGTAAGATATTAGAAAAAAAATTAAGATTACTATATTTTAGTCTGAAGCTAAATATACAAGTACCTCAAACTCAAAGTGAGCTGAAACTATTTGTAGTATGTCCAAGATATTTAATGTATCAAACTCACCATTCACCTAGAGTTGACATGCATTCATTTTTTGGGCTGTATAAAACCTTTAGACGTTGTACAACACCTTTAAACATAGGTCCGGAACATAAATATATTTTGCAGAATCATCTCTATTTGTAATCGTATAAAAAAAAGAGTAAATGTACATAATCAGCTCTCGACCTTCAGAGTATGTAAGTGAAAGAAGTAACCAGATTGTTATGTGACCGTACATCATCCTTCTATAGTCAGTAACAAAAGAGGAAGGGATAACATTCACTATGACCTCCCTGCAAGTTTTAAATGAGCAGATATAAATATTGAAAAAATTTAAGACAGCAAAAGAAAAATGGAGTCAAAACACATAACACACAGTGGTTCAGCAAATTTGCCTACATCTACTCTCGGAGTAAGGAAATATCTTATTAATATTTTTTTAACCAAAAACCATTGTCCATAGCATGTGCACAACCTTTTATAAAGACATATACAGTTAACAAATGAAGATATCAAAAAAGGTAAAAGACCAAGTGATCTGCCTCTTCACATACCACTGAGATGTTTAGATTTAACTTGTAAATGATACATTTGAGATTATGCTAGCGAATGGTGCAGAATATCCAGTTATATCAAAAAGCCCACGATTATATCGCATCATATGTTTCAAATTAAGAAAAGAATAGTCACTAGAATATACATGACTTTGTAGTGTACAGTAAATTAAACAAATTAGGTGAGTTCTGCAAACCATTTATCATATGGTTGTCGCAGTGTCAACATATTTATACAAAGAATAAGCACATTAGTAAACCAGAAGATAAAATGAAACTGAAATGCATTTTACCAGTTATTGACAATCATTATGTACATCTTTCAGAAATACCCGAAGCCTATCGCTTTCCAATGTGAGAAAAGACTTCAATACAACCTATTAAGTAAACTCGGTACTTAAATCAGTATACGAAAATCAGTGCTACCCAGAAAACGGTAAACAGCGCAAGCAGACTTTTTACAGTCAACTAAAACCATTAAACCCTTCATTTGTTTTGACAAAATGGGTTCCTGCAATTTCAAACATGAAAACTCATTAGACCCTTTAGCTGTTTTAACAAAACGGATCCTGAACTCAATACAAACTCATGAAACCCTCAATCACACTCCAAACATAATAATAACAACCTACTTAAACCTAACATCATATATCAAATATACAAATCCTTCCAATAATTACACAATCTTTCAGCTTAAAATACATTTCACATTAACATGACTTTCTTGAATACAATAAGTTGATAAATTACGTGAGTGTTATGCGACCATATCGCATGCTCAGTTGCAGCGTCTTCATGTATAAAATGAATACCTTAGTAAACATAGAGATGAAAATTACAGCATAAATGTAAAAAACGAAGTATAAGAAAATCGATAGTTCACATAAAAACAGTGACATACCAATCTATTACAGTACGAAAAGTATTTAATCCTACAATCGTTTTGACAAAATGGGTTCCTGAAATTTCCTATGAGCTTATTCTTCTCGAGATACCTCAATCATCACATAGCACATAACCTGCTTAAAATCGTAACATTTCACCTTAAAGATACAAACCCTACAAATAATGACACGAAACTTTCATCTTCATAAAAATTTCAATATAAGCAAAAAAAACTCACTGTGATCAACATGACTTTCTAGTAAACAGTAAGTTCACGATTAGTTGAACATTTTGCAAATCATGTATCACATATTGGTCATAGTTACAACATATTCATACAAAGAATGAAGACATCAGTAAATTTGAAGATGAAAATTATGTATAAATGTAGAAACCCTAAAAAAGATCAAATAGAATACCAGTTGTTGACAGATACTATATAGGTCTTAAAAACACCTAAACTCCATGGTTTCTCAAACCCTATGTCTTCTTCATTGTTAAAAAGTTTCAATAGAAATAACTAAAACCTTTAAAATGCAAGCTCTTGTAATATTTACAATTAACCTAAAAAATGTAGCCTCAAACTTAAATTTCAATGAAAAGGAAAAGCTTGCAATGTTAAGTTATGGAAGGTACTAAATATATAGAAGAAGAAAATATATAGAAGAAGAAGAAACGATTTTAAGTTATGAAAAGATAAACTACATTTTTTTAATTCCATAACTTAACATTGAAACTTCTCCCTTTACATATTTAGAATATCCTCCAGGTGGAGCGTCAACATATCTTTGATATCTATTATGAATCTTTTAAAAATTCGTAAAAGACTGCTTCAAAACTTCCCGAATGGGCTTTTCTTAGGGCGTACAAAAATTTTGATATCTTTCATGACGTCTTTCCAGCAGATCTGCAGTTTCAAGTATGTCGATATCGAAATCCTGCAGATTTGCTGCCAGACACCATGACTACAGAACGAAGAAATGTTTTAAACAAATAAGCTCTGAAACTTTTCGAGCGACCAACTATAACTCGCAGAAGCCTGGTCTATAAATAGCTAGGGCGGGGACAATTTTTTACTTCACCGACCAGAAATTTTATTTAATGCCTTGATTCCTCGGAAATCGTGATACACTTGGGGAGATTGCAATTTTAGAAAAAAATTATTTAATGATTTGATTCCCCGCAACGTCTCCTCATGAGGTACGAGGGTTTGCTGTATTTGTTCTTGTTCTTGCTGTAATATTAACTGCAACTTGAATGATCTGCGGTGGACACACGCCTCTCCCCTCTGCCAATCCTGCCAACTCTTCCGCATTGGGTTAGTGGGCCTGTCAAATCTTCTCCCAACGGCAACGTGTAAATAGCAAACTAAAACGTTTGTGCGGCATCTGTCCTTTCACCAGCGTCAGTCAGTAAGTATCGGACAGAGTCAGTCAGTCCGTCTGGCAGCGCAGTACAAGCTTGGGTGTAATTTCTTAATTTTTATTGACAGTTGTGCTCTTAAAATATGCGTTTTAGTTTTTCGTTTACTTAGACGTTTTAACGAAGGTAAGTTGAGTATAATTTTTTCATTTTTTTTTATTATATATAAGGTGATCAAAAAGATACAATGAACCACAGAGGAGGATCAAGAGTTACAAGAGGCAAAGCCTTCACAAGAGAGTATCAGATAGACATATCCAAGAACGAGAGTCTAAAGGAAAAAAGAAGAGATAGGAAAGACTAATGCAGCAGATCTTCATGAGTGTCCACCACCCAGACTACCTTCCATCCAAACAACATTTTTCTTATTTTGAATTTGGTTGAGCAGGAGGATCATGTTGCCAGTGGTGTTCTTGCTGGAGCTTCTAACTTCTTTGTTGAGTTTCTTGATGGTTTTCTCGAAAAGATGGATGTTGTTCATATGCCTTCTCCACAAGTGGGCGTCCTTGAGTTCATGAGCGAAAAATGTGGCATGACCAGTATTGAGCAGCCTTTTGAATTTGTCTTTATCAACCTTCATCGTAATATGAACCTGTGAAATTTTTTTAAAATGTACGAGACTTTGAAAAGACTTAGTAAGGACCCTGGGAGTGTTTTTAAATCTCTCCTCGTTCCTGCATTTCTAGATCTGCCATAAGATGTTAGAAGAGAGAATGTTCCAAAAAAGATTAGTGTCTTTTTTAATCCCATCAATATGACCAGTAATGATTTCAAAAATATTATACTTGGTAGGAAAAGAAATACCAAACATGAGCCAAACCTCTTTAGCAAAACCGCAGTCAGAGAAGATATGTCTCCCCGTTTCCGGGGTTCTACAGATATTACAATAGTACATCTCAACAGATTTTTTCATGAGAGGAAGTCTATCCAAAATAAGCAACCATTTAAAACATTTGATCTTAGGATCAATCATACTTTTCCAGAGTTTATCAAAAAGCTTCTTCCAATTGGGGATATCAAGATCAATGTACCAGATTTTGTTAACATGGCTGATGATGGAAACATTATAATCAAGAACAGAGTATATGTTTTTGGCTTTAAGCTTAGTTATAATGGTTCCACCATGCCACTTGATATTAAGAAATTTATCTGAGTCAACATGACTGAGAGAGGGGATGTCTTTGCAAGCTTTAATGAGCATATTATAGGTTTTCTTTTGGGATGAGGGAATGTTAAATTTGTTCTTCAGCACATTCCACAGCATGAGATTATCATTATCAAAGATATCAACAAATTGAGAGATACCCAAGGTGGACCAATGCTTGGCAGAGCAACCTTGGGAGAGGACTAAAGGCTTACTGGCCAACTGCAAATTCCACCAAATGGATCTTTCACCAAAGATCTGCTTGTCATCATAAAACTCTTTATTAGTGATATACAGTCAGACATGGTTCCAAGCTTTCCAGATAGATTTGAAAACAGCGGAACCATGAACCGCAATGGTGAAGTTACCACAAATTAAATCACAAAAGGGTAAGTTCTTCCAGAACTTAGCATTCTTGGGGTGACCCCTTTCAATATTATTTCTAATCAGGACTTTCCACGGCTCATCCCCATCTAAAGCATGAAAGATCCATTTGGAGGCCAGAGCTAAGCCACTAGTTTTTAAGTCCTTTAGCCCAAGACCCCCAAGGAGCTTGTCAACATGACACCATTCCCACTTGACAGCATGCAACTTCTTATTCCCTTTGCCATCAGACCAGAGGTAGTTCCTGATGGCCTTTTGAATTTCAAGGATCTGATAATTGTTAAACATCCAGGCCGAGGCATAGTAAATATTGTAGGAAGACAGGATTTTTTGACAGACCTGAACTCTGCCAGCAAGGGATAAGGAGCGGTTATGCCATTTGTTAAGCTTTTTGACAATCTTCTCTTTAACCCATAGCCACATATCTTTAAGTGAAGGATCCAAGGAGAAAGGAATACCAAGATACCTCACAATCTTGTTAGGGCCTCCACATTGAAAACTATAATTCTTAAACTAGTCTGGTGGTTGATCTTTCCATCCAAGACAAATGGATTTAGTCTGAGAAAGCCGAGCACCAGAGATATCACAGAAAAAAGAGAGTTTCTTAATTAAAGCAACAAATTTGTCTTCAGTAGCTTCATGGAAGATCGCTATGTCATCAACGAATTGACAATTGATAAGATTAGTGTTATTAGGGAGAGTAATACCTTTAACTACTGGGAATAAGGAGTTATCCCTGAGAATGTAACCAAGAGCATCAGAAGCAATGATAAAAAGGGCAGGGGCCAAGGGACATCCCTGTCTGATGGAACGACCTAAGGGGAAGGGTTCAGAGAGAGAGCGATTGATATCAACTTGGGCATATGCATCTTTAAGTAACATCTTGATAGAGCTACAAAAGAAGGGAGGGAAGCCAAAAGCTTCCAACATCATAGTGACAAAATTCCACTCAACCCTGTCATAAGCCTTTTCAAAATCCAGTAAAAACATAGCCGAGTTCTGCTAGGAGTGCTTAGCCCAATTAACGGCCTCCCAGCTGGTAATCAAGTTCTCAAGGATATACCTACCTTTTATGAATCCAGTTTGGGTAGAGCCCACAAATTTAGGGAGGATGGTTTCAAGCCCAAGAGCCAATATCTTTGCAAAGATTTTGTAAGAGACATTAAGCAAAGTGATAGGTCTCCAATTCTTGATTAAGGTCTTATCTCCATCTTTAGGAATTAATTTGATGATACCATTATTAATGGAGCTGCCCAAGGATCCTGAACTAAAAGCTTCGTTATAGATTTCAAGAAGGTCTTTACAAATCCACTTTATGTTAGCTTTGTAGAATTCAACCGGTAGACCGTCAGGGCCAGGGGTCTTGTCATTCTTAAGAGAGTTTATAGCTTTTTCTATCTCATCCAGGGAGATATTATTGTTAAGCAGGGAGGTATCCATGCCAGATAATCTCATAGGGATAAGGGATCTGCAATGGTCTATAAGTAAACCAGCTTCCACGGTGTCTTCAGAAGCAAACAAATTTTTATAGAAATCAGCAAAGGCTTTTTTAATGCTCTCAGGATCAAAGATCTCCTAATTATCAATAACCACTTTATCTATAGACTCATTGGTATGCTTTTGTTTAATGAGGTTAAAAAATAATTTGGAGCCCCTGTCTCCATACTAGAGCCAGTGAGCTCTAGAATGAATTTGTGCACCCTTAATTTGGCGTTGTTGATGCTGCCTAAGAGTTCCCTTAGCGCTAGCAACTTGATTGACAAGCAGGGGATTAGTCGGGTCGGCTTGAATGCAGGCTTTAGCACTGTTAAGGTTAGAAATAAGTTTCGTCTCATAAAATCTAAAATCCTTGGCTTTCTTTTGACCAACAGTCCTCATAAGATTTTGCCAAGCAAGGATCTCCATGCTCCATCTCTCGGAATGAGAGATGTTAGGATATTGGGTTCTGTTGAGACACCTGATAATGCAAATAGCCGTAAGGATATCATCATCTTCCAGAAGGCTGGTGTTAAGGATGAACTTAGGGCTGATAATCCTACTAAGGGCAGTGGTTCCTCTAAATCGAGTGGAGATAGAGATAGGGTGATGGTCAGAAAGGGTGGTGGGAGAAACCAGAACAAGATTCCCGCTAGCATCCGGGGCAACAAAGAAAAGATTCTTATTGAGATAAAAATGATCCAATCTAGAGTGAATCCTGGATGATCCTTTTTGTGAGTTACACCAGGTGTACCAAATTTCTGGGTTAGAATCTTTATTGCCAGTCAAAGGGTCGAAAAGAAGCTTATCCTGCTTCAGCTTATTCCAATGGTAGTTCTCAGAATCTTTCCAAGCAAAGGGGAGACCACCCAATTTGTCTTCTTGATGCTCGATCATATTGAAGTCACCTCCCATCAGCCAGGGGATATTAGGGGACACAAGCCAAGACCAAAGGCAGGCTCTTTCCTTGTAGTCATTAGAGGCATACACGGAATAGATGCCAAAAACCAAGTTATTGTAGCTTAAGGTAATCCAGATTGCTCTATTACAGGGGGAGATGCAACTGCTAGTGATATAAGAATCCCATTTAGGGTTAATCAAAATGGCAACACCTCCTCTTCCCTGCGGATGATTATTGACAAATTTGGTAGCATTTGACCATAGAAAATTAAGGTTGGATTCAAGGGTGAATCCAATAGTTTTAATTTCTTGCAGCATGATAATATCAGTGGATTTATAATTATTAAGAAAACGCTTAATCACAAATTTCATGTCTGGACATTCCAGGCCCCTTATATTCCATGAAATGCAGTTTATGAGGAACTATTAATGGAAGAGGACGCATTAGGGCCAGAAAATTCCAATAAGGGATTATCTCCCATTAGAACCAAGCTGCCCTGTTTCTTAGTAGCAGAGTTTTTGTTTTTGGAGCCCAAAGGTCTCCCTCTCCTTCGAGCCGTGAGGAGGTCGTCTTTAAGATCAAAATTTTCATTATCAAATAAGGTTGGCGAGACAAGGTCAAGATCCATAATGGGGTTGGAATTCAAGCCAAGGCTAGGGTTCGCAGGAATAATTTCGAGAACAAAGTCATCAGTAATCTCTTTGAAGTTTTTGGTGGGAGGGTTGATATGGCTAGAGGAGGCAACAGAGGGGCTTACACTGGGAGTGCCAGCTGGAATGGCGAGAGTATGGGAATTGGGGATACTAGGAGCAAGAGACGGGAAAACATTACCCTGCCTATTATTTCGCTTCTTCCTTTTCTTGGAAACAATTTGAAAACCATCAGCACAGTCATCCACATTTTGCAAAGTGGTGTCCGTCAAGATGTCAAGATTCAGGGTCGGTTGGGTAACTTTATCTTGGGTAGCAATATTTTTTTTCACAGGAGGTGTGATTTTCACCGTGGGTTCAGGTTTGTCTAAAATAGGAGAATTTTTAGTTTAAGTAGGTTTAGTCTGAGTCGGGTGTCGCTTGATAATGGGACAATCTTTCCTAAGGTGTCCTTCCTTCCTACAGAGGAAGCAGGCGTTTAGGATGCCAAGAACCTTGATAGGGCATGTAAATACATCACTACTGGATAAGTTAATATTGATATCACTTGGGAGTTCCTTACCAGGATTCAAAGAGATTAACACCCTAGCGTCCATTTGTGGGATAAGTCACACAGAATCGTCCATTCTGATAAACTTGCCAATTGGTTCAAGCAGCTGTGGTAAGAATCGCCAGAGAAAAGGTGGAATTTGTTTGACCAAGATCCATCTAGGAGCTGAAAGCGCTATGATCTCTTCATGGATGGCCTCAGGTGTCCACGCAAGGGCACAAAAAGATGTGTTTCCAACATTCCAGTACTGCTTTTGCAGGATAGTAGCCTGTGATTCATGACTATTGAAGAAAATAACAAATAGGCCTTTTTGGATCTGCCTACAGAAGGAAATATGATGACCAAGCTTAAGGTTCTAGAAGTTATCGAACCAATCATCCATAAACTTCCTCGGAGGACATTTTTCAAGTTCAACAGCAGAAAAAAAATAGCAGAGTTTCGTAACCTATCTTTTTCCTTCATGATTTCTGCTAACATTTCAAGATTAGGAGAGACAGCGAAGGAGGAAGGAGATCCAGGGTTCTTACTAGATTGGCCGGCTTCATTGTTGGTTGAAGGATTAAATCTAGCGCTAGAGTTGATGGCGGAGGCGGTGTTTGCAACGACTTCCAAAAAAGACTTAGTTTTAGCAGGAGCCGAGGTTTGCGCAGAGATAGGCGTCGAGGACTGGGAAGCAGGTGGGATATTAATGTCACCAGACATTGGGGGCGAAGATATCGGGGGCAGGCAATTAATGGGAGTTACTTCCTTAAGGGGAGAAGAACGAAAAGATGCAGAGTTAAGATTGGAGAGATCACACCTGTCATTCATATGCATTTGCGGGTTGGCGCCAAAACCAATGTCAGATCCGTTTGAAATCGTAGTGCCAGCAGGGGGTACGGAAGCATCAACTTGCATGCCTTTCAAATTAGAGTCGTCGATCATCGCGAAAAAAATGCGGACGCCCTTCTCTTGAAAAATATATCTAATCTAGATTTGGTTGTTGATTCTAGATTTGGTATTTGATCTCATATATCAATTTCTTCATTTTTATTAAGAATTGTTTTATTTTATATATATATATATAAAATAAAGAAATTATCAAAGTATTATTATTATTTTATAATTATATAGTTGATTTAAATTATTTGATAATTATATTATAATATTTATAATTGTTAATTGTAAGTTAAAAATTAAAATAAATATTTTTTACTTTTAGTACAAATTGATTTTTATTTTATATTTAATATTTTTTTTGGGGTCAAATCACTAGTCAAAGAAAGTATTTCTATAATTATAATTTTTATGTAGCAATACAAAAAAATTTAATATATAATTAAATAATTTGGTGTAAATTCATTGATAGGAACTTGAAGAGTCAACAAATTTTTTTGCATTTTTCACATAAGAATTAATTGTATAAAAAATAGACAATCATGTTAAAAATATATATATATTGGATGCTCAAAGAACTAATATAATTTATCCTTTAGTAACCACCATTATATTTGAGAGAAGTCATTATGTTTTTGTAGAAGAATTGTTGGTACTTCTTAGTGTAAGTTTTGCCGTTTGATAGGAAAATAACAATGTCATTGAAGATAAATGGTTCAATGTCTATATAGAAAGAGGGTAGAAATATGAATTCAAATAATTTTTGAAGTGTTAATTTATGGTCTAACCTTATGTTTTCAAGAATAATTTGTATGGTTGTGTACAAGAACAAAATGAGTATATTAATGATTATGTCATAAGGTTCTAATCCATGTGCATTAAATTCTTACTTTCAAACATGATCTTAAATTATAAATATCTTCATTAAGAGATTACTCAAGATATTTACATTGATTATATAGTTCTCAATATATTTGATGGAGCTATGTTCCCAAGTATGTGGCTCAATACAGAATTTATGAGTAAAATAGTTATTCAAACTTCTAAATAAAAAACCCTAGTAAAATATGAAAGAGGATGGAAACAATATTACAATTCTAATTTTTAAAGTAGCACTCAACTATATGCCCTTTTTCAAACAAGTGTCACGTAGTGACCTGCTTTTTAGTTTAGAAATTAATTGTAATTAAATAGAAGTGAAACATTATAATAATTAGTTGATATATTGAATGAGAGATAGATGCTACTTTGTAAAATAATTTTGTAATTCATGTTTCTAATATATTTTATAAATTTTTAAGTCAGAAAAATATAATTATAGTGGTGGTATGGGGGTGGGGTGCGGTGGAGTGAGATAGTACGAGCGTGTTAATTATTAATAAAGAAATTATAAAAAAAATAAAAAATTGCTTGGTAATAAAAATTATCATCATTGAACAACACAACATAACATCATATGTTATCATCATGAAAGGAGTCCATTTAGTTTCAGAAATCCTCCAATCGGACTCCTAGTTTCGCATTAAAGGACAAAGCCCATTCGAGAGCCTATCTCCCTCCACATTACCCTCCCTTAAATTGTGACTAACTTTGAAATCATCAAATGAAGTGAGAAAGTCTACAATCACATCAATGTGCAGTTGTAAATGCCAAGCCTCTATGCGCCTCTTAATAATAACCTGGATCACTATCATTGAATCCCCTTCAAGGTGGATGTGTTTTAGACACAAATGTTGACCTAACTTAATTGTCAGCATGGCCGTCTTTATCTCCACAACATTGTTAGTCCCATGTGCTAACTTTTGGGTCCCTATAGCTAACGTTGCACCTCTACTGTCATGGATAATGACTTCAGCACTTGAGGCACCTGAGTTAGTTGTGGCAGCCCCATCAAAGTTTATCTTAAACCAATCCTCGCAAGGTTTTTTCCATTTCACCTTTGATCTTCTAGTAGCAATGGATTTGGGTTGTTGAGTATGCCCTGCACTCGTAATTCTGATCCCCGGCCAACTGGATTGAATCTTCTGATCCCAAAGGGTGAAAGAAACCCCTTTTTTGAAGTGAGTTGTGGCTGCTCCCACCACCTCCTCAATAGTATGATTAATCTAATGTTTTATCCTTTCTATAGTTTCAACTTTACTAGTGAAGATTCTCTAGTTGCGCTCCTTCCAAATCTCCCAAACCACAATTAAGGGGCACACAGTCCATACACTAGACATAACATATTTCTTTTGCTTGTAGGGCCAGCTTAAGAAGACATCCTTTAAAGAGCATTGCAAAGGACTCTGACATCCCAATTTACCCAATACGATCTCCCAACATTCCCTAGTCACTTTACAATTTAAAAGGAGATGATCCATATTCTCTTCTGCCTCTTCACATAACACGCACCTAATAGGATCTTGGAAACCAAATCTTTTTCTCCTTTTTCCAATAAGAATTCTACCTCTAGTTGTCATCCAAGCAAAGGAACCAACTTTAGGCAAGCAATCCTTTCCCCAAAATATCTTGAAAGACCACTCCCCAAGTTCCTCCCAGCTGTCTATGAACTGATAGCCCACTTTAACTGAGTATTTTCCACTTTTGGCAGCACACCATACAAGATTGTCCTCTTTATTGGTGATAAAAACTTGTCTGTCTCTAAAAATAACTTTCATCATCTCCTTCTGTTGGGGACTAAGTTGTAATCCTTCTAAGGATTTCTAACCCCATTATGAACCTCCAATCCCTTATGTTCTTTCCATTTAATTACAAACTTTTTCACCCAACGCATGTGAGAAGAAATTTCTTAAATCATGCAGCTCAGCATTTTCTTTGAGGGTCGGGAAGCCTAGCCACGAGTCGTCCCAAAAATTTGCCTTGAGTCCATTTCCCAACTGCCAAGAAATTTTGTTTGTGATGGCTGATCTGAAATCCAAAATAAAGTAATAGAGATTTTGTTTGATACTATGAGAATTCGGTCATCTTGCATGTTATCTAGATACTTGGCCTTCACTACTTTCACCCAGAGAAGATTGGGGGAAGTGTATATAGACCAAACTAGCTTAGCTCCAAGGGCAACATTCATCATTTTTCAATCTCTATTTCCAACACTCCCACCACTTGTTTCCTTGCAAATTTCCTTCCATGCTAATAGGGACCATTTGTCTTCATCCTGAGATCCATTCTAGAAATATTTCCACATTTTTTGTCAAATTGTATTGATCAATTTCCTTGGGATTTTCATGCACATCATTGAAAAGATCGGGATAGCAGAAATTACTGACTTTAGCATGAGAATTCTGCCAGCTGAAGTCAACCATTTGCTCTTCCAACCCTCTATTTTCTTAAAGAAACTCTTCACTAAGCCCTTCCACAAAGATGACTTTGACGCCCCCCAAAAAAGGGGAACCCTAAGAAATTTGTCTGGAAGGGAGCCAACCCACATCCCTAGTGTCCTACAATTATTTATTTGAACTTGTCTATCAGTGTTGAAGAAATAAACTTCAGATTTGTTCCAATTAATGTTTTGGCCTGAAGCCTGACTGTATTTATCTAGAGTAGATTTTATTACCCTTGCTTCAAGTGCGCTATCATCCCCCATTAAGTAAGTGTCATCTACAAATTAGAGATGTGAAAGAGGGTCAACCCCTTATGCAACTTTGATGCCCTTCCATTGTCCGTCTATCCACTTCTTTTAGATTAACCTCTCTAGAGCTTCAGCCATTAAAAAAAAGAAAAGGTGACAAAGGATCACCTTGGTGAATGCCTTTGTTGGAATAAAAGAAGCCCTAAGGGCTTCAATTCACCAAAACAGAAAATCTAGGGGTGCTTAAACAACTTCTAATCCATTCTATCTATTCTTTGCTAAAGCCAAATTTGAGTAAAACTTGTAAAAGAAAGTAAAAGTTCACTGCATCATAGGTGTTTTTCATGTCCAGCTTTATCATCATCTTAAAAGAGCTACCTGACTTCACTGAATGGATGACCTCATGTGCAACAATAATGCCCTCATATATAGATTTTTTTTAAAGAATTCCTCATGTGCAACAATAATGCCCTCATATATAGATTTGTTTCAAAGAATTCCTCATGTGCAACAATAATGCACTCAGCATGACATAGATTTTTGTATTAATCTCATTCCTGGAGTGGAGCCTGTTTCTTGGGCACCTTACCGCATGACCACTCAGGAGTTGAGTGAACTCTAGTTGCAATTAGAGGAGTTGTTGGCCAAGGGCCATATTTTAACCTGGTGTATCTCCTTGGGGTGCACATGTCATCTTTGTAAAGAATAAGGATGGTTCCTTGCATTTGTGCATTGAATATCGACAGTTGGATAAGGTGATGGTGAAGAAATGATATCCTTTGTGAAGGATTAATGACTTGTTCGATCAAATAATACTCTTTACCGATCTATGATTGGTAAATTGCAGTATGTTGTTCACAACAAACCTGATATACCACATGTTGTTGGAATTATTACAAGATTTTCTTATAATCCGAAGGAAACACATATGTCTACAAAAAAAAAGAATTTTGAGATACCTAAAAGGCACAAAAGAGTTTGGATTACTATACAAGAAAGGAGACCTACTTATAATTTGCAAGTATACACTGATGCAGATTTGGCTGGAAATGTTGATGACAAAAAAAGTACTAGTGGAGGAGCATTCTTTCTAGGAGAAAGATTGGTTACATGGTTGAGCAAGAAACAAAGTTCTAATCCACAGTCTACTGTCAAGGCTGAATATGTTGTTGCTTCTATGAATTGTGCAAACATAGTATGGATTAAGCAATTACTTGAAGGTATGCAAGAAGAGATCACAGATCTGATTACTATTTTTTATGATAATACAAGTTCTATTAACATATCAAAGAGCCCGGTTATGCATTCAAAGACCAAGCACATTTCTATCAAGTATCACTACTTGAGAGGACAAGTTTAAGATAATAATGTGAAGTTGGAATATGTGAATTCAAAGGAACAATTGGTTGATATCTTTACAAAGCCACTACCTAAGGATGTTGTTGAGTATCTAAGAGGTAAATTAGGGGTTCTTCCCCTATCCAATGTTCACTAAGGAGCATGAAGCATGCTGCATTAATTCCACATTTCATTAGAATATCAAAAGGGATTCAGAAAGGTTCAAAGACCCTTCCCACACTACTACAATTCAAGGCTCTGACAGAGTTCCCAAAACCCACATACAAGACTAATATTTTCAATAGTCTAAAGTACCCTCAAGGTACTATCACACCACAAACTTAACCCAACACTTCAGGGATGGAACAAGGGTTCAACAAAGGCTATACACCTTGTTCAAATGATGTTGAAGACAAATCTTACACCCAATCACCTCTAGGACACCTACAAGACACCCAAGTCTACAAAGGGCTACAAGGACCAAATAGGAAATGCAGACAGAAAATTACTTACAAGTTTTTCACTTTAAGTCTCTTGACACTTTTATAGGTTCCAAACCTTTCACTCTCAACACCCTCCAAGTTAGGATCTATGGCCAATCACCCAACTCTTCAAATGTTCAAATTCTCTTATAGGCCTAAAGAACTATTAGGTCTCTATTAACAAAGTAAGTGTCCTTTAATGGATTTAATTTATCACAAAACCAATTGTGGCATGTGTAGGAACATGAGAAACTACCAATTCCTTGATTTCAAATCTTGGTTCCATCCCAGGGCTGAGTTGTGGCTTATTTGCAGAATTCTGGACAGTCACATAGAGATGCATGTCCAGAGGGTTTAAAATTTTCTCTCACCAGAGACATCCTCCAAATCCAAGACCCCAAAATTATTATGGTTCATCCTCAAACCTTTCTTTCCACCAAGGCTCAAATTTTTCCGATGGTGGAATCTATGGGAATGAGGATTTCTTTCTCGAAACCCTAGTTAGGGCATGTCTGCGACCAATCTGTGATCTAAATAAAATATCTCTTGTTGCCCTTCAATTAAAGACCTTAGACCACTTTAATTATTTAGGAAACTCACCAGAATACCTTCTAGTATCAATCATTTGATCATATGGATCCGTACAGACCCGTACTATGTTGAAAACAATGATAATTGCAGAGAAAATAGGGTATTTTTATTGATCTGAAAGTTATTTGTTCACGATAGGTTCACTCCAACCTTGGAGTAAGGTTTTTCAAAATTTTAATACAATTTCCAAATAGTTCCAACTGAACAAAGTGGTTGTGAATGTTGGAATTCAAAAATTGCAACAACTTTTCAAAAGTTGCATTTGCAAAATGACAACATTGACAACTTTTAACAAATGTTGTCAACTCTTGCAAATTGTTCCTCCTAGACTCTACTAATGACCTTAGGGAAGGTATATGAAAATTTTCAACCCCTCCCTAATTATTCTAGCCTAAGCTAATCCATCCTTCCCTTAATTGTCCAAAAATTTGACTAAGGTAGACAACAAGGTTTATAACAACACCTAGTGTCTCCTAGTCTCACAAGTAGGAATTATTACATATTTTTGGATCCTTGATCCATTCAGTCATCTAACCCTTTGTTGTATCTATTGTCATTCCCTAAATTGATGGATCTGGGGGTGCTCTGGCACCAAAAATCAAATTAAGAAGATTAAGAGGCAAAATTATGTCTATATAAGGAATGAGAATTACGCAGAAAAGGACTACTGGCGAATTGAGAAAAGAAGGAAAGAAGTTGAAGAACAAAATTTACCGAGCAGAAGAGAGAAAGAAAGATCAAAGAATCTATAGATTGAGAAAGAGATCAATGAATTATGTGATGCCAGGATTCAATTGAGCATAAAGGATCTGATTCAAGCATAGTGAGTTGCTAATTTTTATAGATCAAAGTTTATTACATTGCTTATTAATATTTGTAACAAAGAAATATCTTAACCGAGTGGATTTAACCATCCTATATGTATAACTTAGACTTAGGTGACATTCCAAAAGAGTGTTTGAAGACCTCTAACAAGGCCACTCATAACAGGGTGAAGATCTTAACAGATCTGAGATAAATCGCCTAACAGGGTCACATTTAGCAAATGTGTTTGTAATCTTTAACACGATAAGTTCTTAACCAAGCGTACTTCATAAGGGTACAATTTTATTGTCGTTTACAATTCCCACAAAGGTTTTTCCCAAGATGTGTTTCCTCATTAAATCATGTGTCAACGAGTTAAATCATGTGTGAATGAGTTAATCTGATGTTTCTAGGTTTGAATGATTGGTTGTTGCTTATATTATTTGGTGAATTGGTTATTTATTGTATTCAATACTTACCGAGTGAATCAGTGAGTTCAGTTTTAGGAGTTTAAGTTTTGGAGTGTCTAATTCACCCCTCCTCTCATTGGGACCAACAATTAACAATTAACACGCTCGTATTGTTTCACTCTACCCCACCCCACCCCCATACCACCACTATAATTATACTTTTCTGACTTAAAAATTTATAAAATATATTAGAAACATGAATTTCAAGATTATTTTACAAAGTAGCATCTATCTTATTCAATATATCAATTAATTATTATATTATTCCACTTCTAAAATTACAATTAATTTATAAACTAAAAATCAAGTCACTACATGACACTTGTTTGAAAAGGGCATATAGTTGAGTGTTACTTTAAAAATTAGAAGTGTAATACTGTTTCCATCCTCTTTCATATTTTACTAGGGTTTTTTGTTTAGAAGTTTGAATAACTATTTTACTCATAAATTCTGTATTGAGCCACATACTTGGGAACATAGCTCCATCAAATATATTGAGAACTATATAATCAATGTAAATATCTCAAGTAATCTCTTAATGAATATATTTATAATTTAAGATCATGTTTGAAAGTAAGAATTTAATGCACATGGTTTAGAACCTTATGACATAATCATTAATATACTCATTTTGTTCTTGTACACAACCATACAAATTATTCTTGAAAACATAAGGTTAGACCATAAATTAACACTTCAAAAATTATTTGAATTCATATTTCTACCCTCTTTTTGTATAGACATTGAACCATTTATCTTCAATGACATTGTTATTTTCCTATCAAACGGTAAAACTTACACTAAGAAGTACCAACAATTCTTCTACAAAAACATAATGGCTTCTCTCAAATATAATGGTGGTTACTATGTGTTGGTTGTATTTCCAATTTGGAAACTTGTTATTAAAATTTTTGAGTTCCTAGTTAGTTGCTTGCATAAAATGTCAAATTCTTGTCAAGTACTATCAAAATCCCACTGCAAATGATGATCTTCGAGCTTTAAAATTCAAAGAAGTGTGTAAAACCCTAAGTCCTAGGGCAGTTTTCATTCGTATTCAAGAGAAAACCCTAGTTCTTCACAATGGTTTCTAATTTTGCAGTTACTTTTTCAAAAAATATGAATCACTTAAGTCATGTGTCTATTTTCATGTTTCAATGTTAAGTCGCAATGTCTCTTTAAGCTCAAAGAATATTCCACTTTCTTTCAAGACTTAGCGAAATGGTCTGGTTGCGATATCTCCATGAAAAAAGAATATGCTTTCCATAATAAGGAGACTTAACGTTGATCGTTGATCTAGATCATGATCTTGTGGTTCAAAAAAAGTCTCGCTTAAAACTCCAGAGTTAAAGAATCCTTTGGCGACTTTGAGATCATTCAATCACGCAGTCTCATAAACAAATCATAGTTAAATATGGGTTGAATTTTTCATGCAGTCACACGATCACAAAAGGAAATAAGAGTTAAGTCAGATCTTGTGAGATTAAGTGATGACCATTGATTTTCAAAATGATCCAGTGGTGAGCGTGAAGTCTCGGGACTAACTCTTTAGTTAAGAATTCATAAAGTGACTTCAAGTTTCTTCAGTCGTGGAGTCTCACAATTTTACCAAGGTTAAGAGATGAGTTAAATGCATTCATTGGCGAGATCTGTAATGAAAGCGAGGGTTAAGTTAAAAGACATGATATATAGTGACATTTAATTTTGTTCTATAATTTCAACATCATGGACCTGCCCAATATGAGACCTAGGAGATTTTATTAAGGTCAATCCAACCCTATACAACTTTGGGTAAGGGTATGGAACTATACATATAGGGAGAATGAGTTCTGTGTTTTCCAGAACTAGATGGTATATCCATTGTTGAGCAGCTTAGTGGTCAATATGACTAGGCTACCATTCAAAGTATTACAACTCCTGAGGCCGTGCAAATTTGTTGCTAAATGGAATGGAGATCACAATTGGGGAGACTTCTATTACAACAATAATTTTACTCTGATAAGAGTTTATGGTTGCTCTCAGCCTCCACACATTTTACCATACAGAGTACCACCGAGAATTGCTACCATGGAATTCTTATGGCAGCTTATGCTGACTCATAGGGAGCATTTGGCTCCACATAGAAAAGGAACATTCACACCTCGACAATTTATTATTTCTGATTTTACAATTGGTAAGAGGGCCTATGATGTTGTGAATGGATGGTTGAGGCATTACAGAATAAATGTAGCCCTATATAGGTACATTGATACAAAAGGTTTCATAAAAGGTGCCAAGAAACTTTTGACACCATCCATTCCAATTACTAAAGAACATCAGCCATGTAAAGAAGAGGATCTTATCAGGAACATCCTTGAAGAGGATGAAATTTCAAGCAGAACAACAAAGTACCAAGACTTGATGGATTTAGAGCAAAAACTTAATAAGAAAGGGATCCCATTTGGGGGTTATTTCCCAGGTATGCCTTATCTACGAAGATTAGATAAGATGATTGAGTCTTATGAGACTCTACGCAACCATCTAGAGGAACATATAGAGGATGAGGATAGAGGTCCAAATAAGCACTCTTCCTTAGAATATAATGATAGTAGTTACTCAATACACAACCCTCCACCAGTGGATCAGCCACCTCAAACTGAGGAAAACATAATTGACCTAACTCAAGGACAAGAGGCTGAGGTAGTTGTTGAACCTCCAAATTAAAAGCAAAATATGGAAATAGGGGAGCCTTCTGATGTCAAGACATAGAAGAGGAAAAAAGATAAAGTGAGTGCAATATTCACTGGAACCAGAGCCTATGATCATCAATTGAGGAAGGTCATAAGAGAAGTGAAGAATAAAAGAGAGGACAGTGATGAAAATGTTGAGACACATCTCTTGCTATGTCAGGATGAAAGGGAGCTACAACAAGAAGATTTTTTGAAATATGATGAATTCATAAAAACTAAAGAATTCAAGGATTTTCTTATTTGGACAAAACAATAGCAAGTGGGGGCACAACTGCAATTAGCAGGACAAGAAGAAATAACAAGTGAAGCCTTGTAGGCTCTTCAAGAATATGATCTAGAATTAGAGAATATGACCCCTGATGAAGCTAGATAGATAGTTAATTCTATTGGGATGCTATTAGTAGAAGGATGGTGTTGGAGATTTGATTCTGAGCAGTTGATTGATTGTATGTTTGTCATTGATGACGACATATAATACACAACAGTAATTCTGTATGTACTTATCAGAAACATGACATGAAGACTTGCATGGTTAGATACATGTTTTTTACATGTTTATTATGTTATGTTCATACACATAGATCCAGATATGATGTTTTAGTCAAGTTGTGTAATTCTGTTATTGGCAGTTATAGTTCTAGAAGAGTATCTGTTCAGAGCCGACATATGTAACGTGTTTCTTGAGTTTCGCCTATCTTTAGGATATGCATGTGTATATTCATGATTAATTATGATTTGATGATATTCATCTAAATATGCCAAACGTGTTTCAAGAAGATTGCAAAGTTAGAGTTAATTTGGTGAGGCCGACTTAGTGAAGCGTCGCATCTATTTAGTTTATACTTGCGCGGTTGTAATAATTCTTGTGTGCTTAGTAGATCTGACAAGGATGTTATGAAGAGTTGTCTCACAGGTCCCATGATCTCATACTTTGAGGAAGATACTTATAGCAAGTCAAATGTGACACGCTAAGTGTGAATGATACGAAAAGAGAAGAAAGATGTACAGAGCAGATTATCAGAGTTGGTTCATTCAT
>MU223714.1:757770-788817 GCA_018584345.1 Thuja plicata | reverse complement strand
GAAAATTATCTGGATTGGAAAAACAAAATGATAACACATCTACAGTGTGTTGGCTTTCAGATCTTTGAAATTGCTACACAAGAAGTTGTAATTCCATCTCTGAAAGACCTTGCAAAGGATGATGCTACTAATAGACAAAAGGAAACATTTACCAATAATGCAATTGCCAAAGAATCCCTAATCAGCACCCTATTTGACAGTGAATTTTCTGAGATCAAGAAAATTGACAAAGCATATACCATATCGAAGTATTTAGAAGATATGTTTGAAGGAGATATTCAAGCAAAGAATGCATGCAGGAAGACATGGAAAAAGAAATACAACAATCTTGAGATGTTACCTAAAGAGAACATTAGAGCTTACAATCAAAGAATAAATGAAGTAGTCTCTGGAATCAGAAACAATGGTGGAGAAATATCAGAAGAAGACATAATGGACAAGTTGCTAACCACTTTAACATCAGACTATGAAAATAAGATAAGTATTCTAGAGGAAACCATGCAATTCTCACAAGACTTCAAGAGAGACACTTTGATCAACAAAATCTCCGCATTTGAGATATCAAGATTGAAGACTGAACCCAAAAGTGAAATAGCTTTCAAAGCCTCAGTCCATGGTAAGAAATCCTTACACATTTCCAGTCATAATGAGAAAGAAGAAGTTGATGAAGAACTAGAAGAAATAATTGTTATGATTGCTAAAAGAGAAAAGAAAGGAAAAGGAAAATATGAAGGACAACTTCCATTCAAATGCTCTTCATGTAACAAGATTGGTCACTTTCCATCTAAGTGTCCCACAAGAGTCAAGAAGTTTAGATCTGATTACAAACCCAAATATAAGAAGGAATGCTATCATGTTGAAGAAGGTGTAACTGATGAAGATTCAAGTTTTAGATGAAATTGGATTTGTTGCCCTTAGAGACATGGAAAGGTTGCTTGAGGAAATGGACATTGCAGATGAAAAGGAAGAACAAGAGTTAGCCTTAATTTCCAAAGCAGACATTAGAACTGATTGGATCATTGACAGTGAATGCTCCCATCATATGACAGGTGACAAAGATAGATTTGTTCATCTAGACAAATACAAAGGCGGTATGGTTAGATTTGGAGATAACACTCCTAAACCTATCATAGGCAGAGGTTCTATCACTTTGGATGGAAAGAACAACACAGATGATGTTCTATATGTTGATAGACTACATCATAACTTTCTAAGTGTTGGACAACTACTGGACAAAGGTTATCATCTAGAGTTCAAAGAGAACAAGTGCATCATTAACAACAATGATGGAGACATGATTGCATTAGGATCTAAAACAAAAGGTAATGTTTTTCATCTCAATTCAGATGTTAGTTGTTTTGTTGCAAAAGTAGATGACAGTTGGTTATGGCACAAGAGACTATGTCATATCAACTTTGATAACATAGTAAAGATAAGTAATGTCAAGGCAGTTAGAGACCTACCAAGTATTGCAAGACGAGTTGACACAATATGCAGGGAATATGTTATGGGTAAGCATGTAAGGAGTTCCTTCAGAAGCAAGCAGAACTCAGCTGAGAACAAATTGGACCTAGTGCATACAAATTTGTGTGGTCCTACCCAAACAAGATCTTATTACGGAGAAAGGTATTTCATTTTGTTTGTTGATGATTATTCTAGGCTGATGTGGGTTGCGTTCTTAAAGGAGAAGTCTGAAGCCTTTGAGAAGTTTAAAATATTCAAAGCTAAAGTTGAGAATGAATCTAGACTAAAACTGAAATGTTTAAGATCAAATAGAGGAGGAGAGTTCACCTCTGATCAGTTTTATGACTATTGTGAAGAACATGGAATTAAAAGATAGTTGAGTGCACCTAGAAATCCTTAACAGAATGACATTGTAGAAAGGAGGAATAGGATCATACTTGATACAGTGCGCATTATGATGATTGAAGGAAAAGTTGTGCACACCTACTGGAGAGATGCAGTGAACACAACAGTGTATACTATCAATAGAACACAATTGAGACCAGGCGCAGATAAGACACCCTATGAACTTTGGTTTGGTAATGTACCTATGGTAAAGTATTTCAGAATATTTGGCAGCAAGTGCTACATCAAGAGAGATGATGGTGTTGGTAAGTATGATGCCATAAGTGATGAAGGTATTTTCCTTGGTTACTCTACAAAAAGAAAAGCATATAGATGTTTCAATTTGAGATTAAAGAAGATAATTGAAAGCATGCATGTTATGATTGATGAAAAGTTTATGGTTCAAGAAATATACTATGAATATGCACCTATGATTGAAGATGAATCCAGGCCTAGCAACAAAGATACTATTATTGAAGAAATATTTGATTACATTGATATCTCAAGCAATGACCCTGAATCAAGCAGAGAAGAATCAAAGATTACAAAAGAAGAAGACACACCTAAGGTTCAAAAATTCACATCTAGATACCACTCTAAAGATGATATGATTGGAGATTAGAGCAACAGTGTTTTGACCAGATCAAAAGAAAAAAGTCTAGCAATGGATGAAGAGGTATGTTTACTTTCACAGATTGAACCTTTAAGTGTTGAAGATGCTTGCAATGAATCTGATTGGAAGAATGCAATGAAAGAAGAATTAGATCAGATAATTAAAAATGATACGTGGGAATTGGATCCTAGACCTAGTGACAAAAATGTGATTGGAACAAAGTGGGTATTCAGAAACAAGATGAATGAAGATGGCACAGTAGTAAGAAACAAAGCAAGATTGGTGTGTAAAGGATATGCGCAGAGAGAAGGAATAGACTACATTGATACATTTGCCCCTATGAGCAAACTGGAAGCCATTATAAATTATTTTTGACATATGAAACATTCAAAGACTTTAAAGTTTATCAAATGGATGTAAAATCAGCTTTTCTGAATGGTGACTTGAATGAAGAAGTCTACATAGAACAACCTGAAGGATTTAATCTTTCAGATGAACCAGACATGGTATGAAAATTAAAGAAAGCACTCTATGGTCTTAAACAAGCCCCAAGAGCTTGGTATGAGAGACTTGATGGTTATCTTACCAAGATTGGATTCAAGAAAGGAGCAACAGATTATAACCTATTGACAAGGGAGACACCTGATGGATTATTATTAGTTTCCATATTTGTTGATGACATTATCTTTGGTGGTAATGACAATCTTAGTACAACATTTGCAAAAGAAATGCAGAATGAATTCGAAATGAGTATGATTGGTCCTATAAAATAATTTTTGGGACTGAATGTAAAACAAACAGATAAAGGTATATTCATTAATCAGTCAAATATGTGAAGGAAATATTGAAGACCTTCCTGATGGAAGACTGTAATCCAGTATGCACTCCCATGATAACATGAAGCAAGCTTTCAAAAGATGATGATTCCACAGCAGTTGATAAGACATTGTATAAATCTATGATTGGTAAACTCATTATTTAACTCAATCTAGACCTGACATATCTAATGTAGTTGGCATTGTTGGGATATTTGCAGCTAAACCCAAGCAGAATCACCTAATGGAAATCAAGAGGATATTCAGATATCTAAAGGGAGCTATAGACTATGGTTTATAGTATCCTAAATAAGAGAATGTAAAACTTCATGTGTATACAGATGCAGATTGGGTAGGATTTATTGATGATAGGATAAGCACTTCAGGAGGAGCAGTATTTCTTTGAGACAGGTTGGTTTCTTGGATAAGTAAGAAGTAGAACTGTATTTCTCAGTCAACAGCAGAAGCTGAATATGTTGCAGCAACACTAAATTGTTCAACCATGGTTTGGATCAAGTAGATGGTTAAAGATTTTGGCATTCAGGTTGATTATCCTATTGTTATTCACTATGATAATACTAGCACTATCAACATGTCTAAGAACCGTGTGATGCACGCAAAGACAAAACACATAGAGATCAAGTACCATTTCTTAAGAGAAAAGGTTGCAGACAAAGAAGTAAAATTGGACTATGTGAACACCAAAGAACAGTTGGCAGATATTTTCACAAATCCCTTATCAAAGGATACTTTTGAGTATCTCAGGGAATAGTTGGGAGTAATTCCCTCTCCTGAGTCTGTTTAGAAGAAGCAGCAAGATACATGAGTCATCAAGTGACTGATGAATGGTTGACTACTCTACTTTTGGAGTAGTACTTGTGCCTAAAGACTTATGGTGCCCTTTTCCATTGATGTCAAAGGGGGAGTATATAGTAAGGGGGAGTATGTACTAAGGGGGAGCATATACTCTGGGGGAGTATATACATGGAACAAAAACACAGTCAAAGGAACTGCAGTAGTTTAGGGAAATCTTTGATGAGGATATTGAGATGATTGTAAAAGAAAGAGGACATGAATAGAGGATGTTTTTGATATCATATGTTGCCATCAATGTCAAAGGGGGAGATTGTTGGATATTTGATTCTGAGCAGTTGATTGATTGTATGTTTGTCATTGATGACAACATATAATACACAACAGTAATTCTGTATGTACTTATCAGAATGATGACATGAAGACTTTCATGGTTAGATACATGTTGTTGACATGTTTATTATGTTATGTTCATACACGTGGATCCATATATGATTTTTTAGTCAAGTTGTGTAATTCTGTTATTGGCAGTTACAGTTCTGGAAGAGTATCTGTTCAGAGCTTACGTATGTAACATGTTTCTTGAGTTGCGCCTATCTTCAAGATATGTGTGTGTATATTCATGATTAACTATGAGTTGATGATATTCATCTAAATATTCCAAACATGTTTCAAGAAGATTGCAAAGTTAGAGTTAATTTGGTGAGGCCGACTTAGTGAAGTGTCGCGTCTATTCAGTTTATACTTGCGCGGTTGTAATAATGCTTGCGTGCTTTGTAGAGTCAACAAGGATGTTATGAAGAGTTGTCTTACAGGTCCCATGATCTCATACTTTGAGGAAGATACTTATAGCAAGTCAAATGTGACACGCGAAGTGTGAATGATACGAAAAGAGAAGAAAGATGTACAGAGCAGATTATCAGAGTTGGTTCATTCATCAAGAGTCTATGTGAAGAAGAAGTGAAAGATTGTAATACACTGGAAATGATCAAGACATCAGGTCTACTCTATAGTTCATCATCAGATATAGTGCATATCTGTTATACAGAAGGTTGTAGCCTTCACCATCAAGCAGTGAGCTTTTGGACAGTAAGTCTGTCGCCCCTAACAGGGTTATTTGTAAAAGACTCCTAACAGGGTCTGACCCTTAACCAGGTCACTATACTTATTGCATTGTAAAGTATAACTCCTAATAGGGTTGAAATATCTTCTAACAGGGATTACTATAAACAAGTATAGTTCATTGTGGGTGCTAATTCCCACCAGGGTTTTTACCATTTGGTTTTCCCGTAATCAAATTGTGTGTTGTGTACTGTGTTATCTAATTAAGCATTTGCTTTGTTGTATTTTGAAGTTAAAGAAGAAAAAGAATTAAAGGTATAGATAACTGATTCACACCCCCTCTCAGTTATCCTTTAGGACTATTCTAATAGATGGGACTTGGCTTCAACATTCATCATAGATCAGATAAGGAGGCAACCAGGCATCAAATTATCTCCAGAAACATAAGTGGGAGAGATGATTAAAGGATGTGGTTATAATGCACAGTCCCAAACCTTAGTTATGTGGTCTCTAGCTCCCCAAAACCAGAAGCCATCATTAATAAATGTACAAGAAAAGATGGAAGGGGACAAAATCATTTGGTTTGTTCACAATATAGAAGACTTAGAAATTTCACAAGCCCTAGCACAGTTTTCTCATCTCAATGAAGCAAAGTTTGTACAAATGTCAAATAGATATCAAAAGCTATTTGATTAAGAAAGTCTTTTTGTGAAGGACAAAGAGCTAGGATTAATAAAGATAAAAGCACTAGGAAAGCTAGTAGCAGAGATAAATCAGAAACTACAAGAGATGCCTGGACCTATCCCTGCTAAACAAAAACAAGTTACAGATGCCCTGGTGGAAATAGAGGAAATTGAAACAAAGAAAAAGGATGATGCTCAGAATGATTTGGCTTTGGAAGCCTTTTGTAATATATTACAACATAGGATTGACATTTTGAAGGATAAAGTTGATCTTGTACATGGGGCCTACAACAAGTTACCTAGATTGCAAATTGAGGTGACTAATTTTGTTTCAACATTGAACCCCTATTTTGGGACTTGGTCAGTTAGGACCAATTTATTTGAGAGATTAGCAGCCATGCAGCCACTTAGAGTAGACCTACCAGAGATTGTGACACAAGTAGGTGAAGAAATAGAATAAATTGGGGTAACCTTGTCTTTCTTTAAGGGAAAAGAAAATCAAATTAAAGCCAGGCTAAATATGTTTGGATCAGATTACAACAAGTTTATTCCTTCAATAAGGACCGAAGATGATAAAATCAGGGCAGTGGAGGTATGGAGAGGAGAGTTTGATTCATTACTGCCTAGTAAAGAGGAATTTATTGCTGAAAACAATGAATTGGATATGGAAAGGTTCAATAGAACCTTGGATGAAGCATTCAAGGGTGAGACAGACTTCAACAAGTTTGTAACAGATATCAAGAGCATAACAGATGCAAGATGGGAAAGGAAAAAGGCACAATTGGAAAGCATTCATAGCTTTAATTGGAATGCAGAGGAAGATGTTGCAGCATGGGATGTTCTCACAAAGCCCAAGGAAAATAAACCTGTTACAGTTGACCTAGACATAATGGATGAAGAGTAGAAGGACACCTGGCACCTGATCTTTGAGCATAGGGATGTTAGTCATCAGAAAGATTAGTGTATGTTAGCCTGTAATGGCAGTCACTAAATCTTGTAATAACTATCAGAGGCTATCCATAATATCTTCAGACAAAGGTTTCATCTATCAAGATATTTCAAGATCAAATTTGATTGTATTCCTATTTTGTCCTTCTACTGCTTGGAGTCTATTTGTATTTTTTCTGCTTCTATCTTTTATGGTTGGGTCTAAAACCATCCAAAGCTTGTTGCATCCTTAGTATTTAAGGATTCCAAGATGGTTTAGACTCTATATATAGAAATTTGTAACATTTTTTTAGAGGATGGTGAATTTAGAACTGCAAGGCAGACTACAAACTTTGTTTTTATTTCTAAGTTTTTGTCTATCTTGAATGTATTGAAGCATAAAAAATATTAATAAAAAATAGTGGAATTTCCTATTTTAGATCTATGATATCTTCTTGTACTCATGTTTATTGCTCTTGTGTGTTTGATTTGTAAGGCATCTCAAACTAAAGGCATTATATTTTACCATTAGTATACATAAGGAAAAACATGATCTGCACCATCGGTTTACTCTACACCGACAGACAGGGCACAACACTACCCGACGCCAAGGTTACCCGACAAACACTGTTCAGTGTTATCTGATGAAAAAAGGTAAATGGAACCCAACAAGTAACAACAGTGCAACCCAATGAAATAGAAAAGAGAGGAACCCGACAGACAAAAGGAACCTAACGAACAGTTCAACAAAGAACCGACAATCAGTTACATCCCACAAAAAGTGGATCTGACTTTCCACGCAATATAAATCACTGAAGTTGTATTTATAGCTTCTTGATTTACTTTTAAATCCATTATTTCCGGAGGAAGCAATGTATTTAATATTGTTTTAATTAGTTTTACTGATTTAAAACATGCAAACTAAAGATCAAGTCAAGTTGTAAACCTTAGATCTAATTTTAACATAGTAATGCATGACTCTAGAATAGGTCAAAGAATTGTATAAATATATGCTCAATCTATTGTAAATAGTTTTTGTTCATTGAATATTGTAGCCACGGGAGCATCTAGAGACCAGCCATGAGAATTCATGCAAAAAGGACAGAAAAGAATCAAATCAGTTTCAAGAACAAGAACACAGGCTATCGACGAGCAGAGAAAAGGTATTCATCAATCACTTAAGGTGATATTGTTATTCTAAGAGCTTTAATGGATCTGTAATAAGAAATTGTAGATCACATACAGTCAGGTCAACACTTGTACTCATTCTAACAAGTGTAGTACGCATAAGAAATCCTTTCAAGAAAGGTGGGCTTAACCGTCCTATTGTAAATCTCATAATTGAGTGCACACTTAAATTAGCATTGCTAAAAGCTCTTAAAAGAGTAGATATTAACAGGTCTCCACCTTAATACTCTTAACAGGGTAGATCATTAGAAGTGATCAAATTGTAAGTCTTAACTGACTCCCTTCCATTCTGCAGATAGTGAAGTTTTGTGGGTGTCATCCCCACCGCAGTTTTTACTTCCTAACAAGAGTTTTCTGCGATACCATATCTTGTGTTATGTGTTTATCATTTTCATGAATGTTTCTATGAATGTTGTAAACTATTAAAGATTATGAATGAACAATACATGAATAAGAAAGAACAACAATAATGGTCGGTAATGCAGTAATGAATGATTTCTAATGATGAATTGTGAAAGGTGTTAAAAGTTTTAGAGGTACCGATTCACCTCTCCCCTCTCAGTACTACTTCCCATTAATTCCAACAATTGGTATCAGAGCTAAGTCTCTTCTTGGAAAGCTTAAAGGCTTAAGAGAAAAGATCATACAATGGAGAAGTACAAACTTGATAAGAATATTGAGAATAAAAAGCTTGAGATATAGATGTTCTATGAATAGTATAAAGAAGCTAGAATCAAGATGAGAGAGCTGTTGGATGAAAGAAAAGGTATGGCTAGTTGGAGCAATGAAAAAGATTATCAAGAAGAAGAGATTCTAGATTTCTTTGAATCTTCAGGATCAAATGCGAGTAATACATCAGATACATCAGAAGAGAACATCACAAATCTAAAGGAGATCAATCAACATCTGACAGAGAAAATAAAGATGTTGCAAATCGGTCAAGAGAGCCATATGGTAAGAATGATTGATGTGATGAATTCTTCTAGACAAGCTGAAACAGAAAGAGCACTTTCTATTGATGACAGAAGGAAGATCATCGAAAAGTTACAAGAGAAGGAATTAGAAATTTAAAGACATGTTGAGCATCACCGTGAGATCACAAATCATATCATTCTAATGAGTCAAGAAGAAAAAATAATGAATATAGAACTCATTAAAAGAGTGCAGGCTATCGGTGAACTAAAAGAAGAAAATGAAAAACTAAAGTATGAGGTTAGAATTCAACAACAACATAATAAAGTTATTAGAAAGGCTAAAAAGAGAAATAAAAGAATTGATAATTTTCTTGAAGGACAACAAAGAGTCAACAACAACAATGGTTTAGGCTTTACTAAAAATGGAGAATCATCAAATCAAGCCAATCCAAATAATGTCTATGAAAATCCAAGACCAAGAAAGCTGACATGCAAGCACTGTGGAAAGCAAGGGCACACATCAAATGTATGCCGAGGTAAAATGAGAGGCATTCCTAAATCTACATCTACATTCATAGGATTCTGTTATAAATGTAACGAGAAAGGTCAAGTAAGGACCTATATGAGGAAGCAGCCAGCTAAGAGAACAAAGCGACAAACTATAAAGGAAACACCTACAAAGAGGAGAAAAAGAATGATCATAACTAAAGCCAACTTAGAGGATTCTAAAGAGGATGAGCCCGATGTAGCAAAGAAGAATTATAGAAATCAAATTGTTGATGAGGCAACTGAATCCATTGCTACACATGGCATAGTGACTGATAAGAAAATCAAGCAACGAGATACACTCAAACCTGATGACCAGAATAAGATACAAGAGGCGATAATCAAGTCAATGGTAAAATTCAAATATGTACCAATGGAATTCATCAATCATATACCTAAGGAGCTTGGTAAAAAAGTATCCCAACAATGGTCATATGCTCTACAGACTGAGAGAGAAGCAAGGGAGAGGGTACTAGTAACACTAATGTGTTGACGGGGTTTTGCTGACCGGGTCCGCCAACAGTCATAAGTTGTCACCGGGTTCCGGGGAAATCGGCCAACTCCGCCTGCAAAGGTTGTCTGGGGGAAATAAGTCCTCCGGGCCTCCAAGCACCTGGGTGTCGGGTCACAACGGTGCGGGGCTCAGTTGGGAGAGGTGACTATTTTTGAGGGGGATAGCTGGTTTCTTCAACTCATCTTCTCTGGAGATTCGATCAAAGTAAGGTTTTCCCGAGTGTTCTATACTTAGCAAATAAAATGAAAAAGATCCTACAGGGTTAGAAGTATTTCATCTCACTATAGTCATATCAAAATGTCTGGAACATCAATAATACTCTGGTAAACTATACTAAATATCGAAGAAACACATAACCATCAGCTAGCATTTTTATCAGTAGCGGGAATAAAGAGGTCGTTAATCTACTTTAACATACCAAAGTAAAAGACATAAAGAACATTAAAACATGAAATACCATTAACTCAGAAGCAGGAATGCCAACAATATTATTGCCAAGAATTCTTTCTTCTTCATTAATATTCATTCCAGCAAGCACTGGTGCGTGATATAATGGCGGCTCCAGGCGAGCATCTAACTATCAAGAATAGAACAAATGGAGCATTGAGCTCTGCAACTTAAAAAGAGAAATCACTTTTCTATTTCTATGGACAACAAAATCACCAATTTTGCCGACCCTTAGAAATGGGTCGATTTTCTTATTTATACAACTCTTCCAACCCTAACCCTATTTTACACATTTCAATAAAATACAATATTCGGGGGCCAGTACTACCTTCGCCACCCTACAAAAGACCTGGAGATGGAATAGGTCTGTCATGTCAGAAGAATAAGATAAGAATATACATCGGAAGAATAGGTCTCGAGAAGAGAGCCAGAGAGGAGAAGGGAAGGAAGTAGGTCCCTCAGAAGACCAACTATCGAGCCGACGCTCCTTGATGTGGCCAACTACCTTCTGACAGCCTTTATTAACCACTTTTGAAAGTGACCGGTCGGCCTCGGGGACCGGGACATGGATCACTTTAAAGAATACAAAATCGTTGGATCCGGGACTCCGGGATCCGGAACTTACGTCCCAAAAGAATAAAGAATACTCAACACTCAAGTTCCCCTCGGCCCTTGGAGAAAGCTCAAGGTTTCTTATTATTGTTGAAGGCCTGAAGGAGGCGGGAAATGTCATCCTCATCTATCTCTCTTAGGCTAGCCCTTCTGTGCCTAACCACTTCAACTTGTTCCCCCAGGTCTGGAACATTTCCTTTAAATTCATCTGCTATTCTTGCAGCGTCATGACCCTTAAGTATCATCTTGGTTAATTTCGCCATCTGGGCCCCATCTATCCCCTCCGGGGATTGATACCGGGATTTCGTTATTTCATCAAAACTCCCCAAAACTGAATCTTCGGGGGTATAAGTATCTGTACTAAGGGGATCAACCTTGGAAGCCTTTATCACAAAAGACTTGTATAAATTAGAAGAATACTTCATAGCATTTACCTTCTCCTGCAAGGACTCTACCAGTTGCTTGGTTACCTCCAATGTGAGGTCAAGTCTGGAGTGCTGAGTTCTTACAAAATCAAATGATTCCTCACCCAGAATTCTGGATTCAGAAATTATGTCTTCTCCCAAGGTAAGGAGCTCTTCGAGCTCCACCTTCCATGCTTGGTGATTTTTGGCATCACTCTCACACTGCTCAATAAGCGCTTTCGCCTGGTGAATAACCTACCGGGCCATGTATAAATCTAGGAGAGTGGACACCAGGAAACACCGGGTGTTTCCTATCTGTAGGGTGACCCATTCGTCCACTGCCTGGGCCTTCTTTTTCATTACTCGCAGGGAGTCTATGTCACTCTGCGGTAATTCCTCTGATGTGGAGGTCTCTGGAGGGGCGGCATTGATGGGTCTGGCTAGCTTAGTAAGCAATCCCATAAGATTTGCGTTCTTTTCTTTCTCAGCCTTGAGCCTCCGGGCCTCCTTTTCATATCGGGCTTCTACTGCCCTTGCTACCTCCTTAAGCAAGTCTACCTCGCCTTGCTTTCCTCTTTTGCCTAGGGACACCTCTGCAACATTGTAATCTGCAGGATCGGTAGTTGCTTCATCGGCGTTTGGGGGAGGTGTTTCCACAACGGCAATGGTTTCTCCGCCTGGCCCAGTTCGCAAAGTATGAATTGTCTGGGCTTTCTTTGCCTTCGGCGGGGCCTAAACTTGGGCCATCATTTCGGCCAGGGAGAGAGGAATCACCGGAGCGGACTGAGCTTTTCTCTTCTTTCTCTCAACCAGCCACTGAGGGGGAGAGGTGGCCTTCCTGCCAGAGTTTGTTCTTTTGATTCTTTCCCGGTATCCGGTGGCTGTTGCTCCACTTCTACGTGGGCTTCATCCGTTCCTCTCCCTGCCTCAACTTCTTCTGCAGCAACATTCTTTTCAACCTCCATCTCCTCAACCTGGTCCTGTATGTCAATCGCTGGATTTAGACCCTGGTAAGCTTCTTCGAGGATTTCTTCTTCAAGCTGCTCTTCTTCTTCTTGTTCTTCTTTTGCCAGGGCTTCTTCCTCATTTGGCAGTACGGGAGGTATCGGGCCAAGATTTAAAGTTTGGGCCACTGTGATTACCTGCCCGAAGATTGCTCTTGGGAGTGGCCCTTGGAATGTGGCGGCTGGGTTTACGGTTATTCCCGGAGGTCCGATTCCCCCAGCGGATGCCATTTGTTCGCTTGGCTTTGGTTGGTCCACTCCTGGACCTTGTATCTCTTGAGCCCCGGAGATAATTTCTGGTTCCGGCTCCTTTTCTTCTGCCTCCTGCTCTGGTTCTTGTGCAGGATCCTATTGCAAGTCTTCAAAGTCTGCAGCCTCTTGTTCTTTCTCTGGAACTTCTGTCCCTGCTTGTGTATTTTCCCCTTGCAAATTCCCAAACTCATCGGTTGCAAATACATCATCAAATTCTTCTTGCAGAGGGGGACTGGCTGGGACCTCTGTAGGCTCTGCTTCTTTCTCCGGTTCCAAGGAACTAGAAGAAATGATCTCTACTTCTCGGGGGAGGGATACCCTTGGCGTTGGTACCAATTCTGCCTTGACCTGCTTGATGTGCTTCCTCTTCCTCCGGGTGACCAAAGGTGGCCCCGCATCGGCTATTGCTACTGCTTCCATGGGATCCACCCCCGTTGCCTTGACCATTAGGGCTGCCAGCGACTGGGAGGATGGAGGACGAATTGGTCCGGCCATGAGCGGGGGAGTGGCCAGCCTCGTTATTAACTGTTCCCTCATTTGTTGGGAGGCTGCCACAGACTGCTTGATCTTTTCTTGTATCGGGACTTCCTGCGCGGAGGGGGTTGTAGCTATTCTCTTTCCTTTGTCTGTGCCTTGTGAAGAAGTCCCGGACCCCGGGGTCAATCTAGGTACCGGCTGTGGTGCTAATTTTGGCGCCGGTCGGGGAGCTTGACGCATACTCCTGGGGCACACCCTTTTAAAATAGGTGTGACTTCGCTCGACCACATCCCGAGTGAAGTCCTCAATTGTGGGCCCCTGCTGGGTGGCCCAATCCATTGTCGACAGTGCCATTTTATCGATCCCCTTTTCTTTGTACTAGGGATCTATGGTGGGGGCGTCGTCAGAGAAGCCGAGAGGGAATCTCTGGAGCTTCAGTTCATGCATCATTCTGACTATCATTCTGATATAGTGCCTGCTCCGCACCTCCACATCATCCTGGCAATCAGCCCAAAAGTCTTCCATGTGTATATAATGGGGCTCTGAAGCCCGGGGCATTGTTGTTGCAATTCTGCCATGCAGATCAAAATTTCTCCGCGCTAGATAAAATTCTTGTAAGTTGCAACTCTTCATCTCATTCTCTGCCTCCTTCGCGGCGGCCAGACTGCATGTGTAGTTCCCACAGGTAACTGGGAACGGGACGTTGGGGACCTTCTTGAGTGCAATGAAGGCATGCAACTCCATCATTTGCCGGTAATATTCCAGCAGCACGATCTTGTCCCCACAATGTTTGGGCAACAAGTAGGGTTTCTCAGAGAAGCCGGCGACCCTAATGTATGTATGCTGCTGGAACTGGATATAGTAGTGCCCATAACTACTAACTAGCTTCATCGCCTCAGTGGATAGGCGGTATCCAGCGTCCTGGGTGGGTGTGAGCAGGTGATAGTAAATGAATGAATCATTTACTTGGCAGAAACTGGGGAAGCTGGCCTCCCATTGAATCTGTGGGAAATGGTCCCACGGTGCTTTTTGTCCCGGGTCAATCCCGAGTATGCCGTCTGTAAGTAGGCCGTTGGAGTGGGGCCTCTGCTGGGCCAAGGCCCAGAAAATATAAGAAGTCATATAAAAATTCTTCTTCTTGTTCGCCTGAAGGAACTGGGATTCGACGTGATTGGAGATTATTGTTGCTCAATCGAAGAATTCTCCCTTGGTGGAGATGCCGAGGAGGAAATAGTACATCCATTTGGAAAAATTCTAGGTGGAGGGCTTCCCAAATACCTGGGCTAATGCTATTATCCCCATCTGGATGCTCTCCTTGAATTCAGAGCGGGGGATTTCTATCTTCATTCTCTTTGGGGCCTTGAGCCAATGGGTGTTCATGTACACCCGGGCAGCATCCTCCAGTTGTGTAAAGTGTTTCAAGGTGTCAGTCCTTGTAACCACCGTGGCTCTATCAAATTGCGGGATACCCAGGCCTGCCTGGAATGTGACTGGGTTGAGGGACACCAGTGGAGTGGGGTATCCTGTGGGTTCTACAGCTGCGAGCCTAACGGCCCAGACAGAAGAGTTGTAGTTGGCCGCCAGTTTTAAGATAAGCTCTAGAGATTGCACGGAGCATGGGAAGCAAGCTGCCCAGAGGATCCCAGAACCTCCGATGTTAATTGCGAGTTGATCTCTAGCCTGTCATTGGATGTGCATTACCTTTACCAGGGCCTGCATTTCTGCCCAGGTTTCGACATTGGCGTCGGTCATCAGTTTTACCTTGGACTCAATCTTTGAGCCCACAATGGCATTATCTTGTACAAACTTCATGGTGAGGAGAAGTTTTTTAGGGCTTTCTCCATCTTTGACTTTGCTGCTGCCCTGGTCTTTGTTGTGGTTGGTAATTCCGAACTTCCGGGAGGAGATGATGCGGACACTTCAGACATGTTTGGAAGATGAAGTACGAAAACCTGCGAGACAAAGCGACCGTCAGAACATGTTTATCAAAATAACTATTCCGGGGTCCGGAGATCTTACCACCGTGGTGTTTGCTTTCCTGAAAAGTTAGTATTACGCCAAGGTAACCAAAAAGCAAAAAACACATTGTAAACTTAGGATCTTCATCACACATCCGGGTCTGGGAAATTTTATCACACTTGGCAGAGACACAGGATGGATGGTGCTTGGAGGCCCGAAGGACTTATTTCCCCCGGACAACCTTTGCAGGCGGAGTTGGCCGATTTCTCTGGAACCTGGTGACAACTTATGACTGTTGGCGGACCCGGTCAGCAAAACCCCGTCAACACAATGCCTCCCGAAGCTAAGATTGAAGAAATCAAAGAGATCATAAAGAAGCACTCAAGCAAATTCATAGCAAAGATAAGGGCATACAAAGTGCTAGAAAACAAATTCATAGAGCTAGATACAATGACTGAAACAAAATGGAGAAAACTCCTTGATATGCTAATTGATTCAACAAGTCATGAGGAACAATTACTTCTCACCGACACACCTCATAGAGAGGAGGAGAAAGACAATGCAAGTGCTCAGCAAATTGCTCTAGACAATACTGAAAGTGATAATGAGCCCATAAACTTAGAAAAAATCATGGATGATCTTGACATCCAAGATATCACCAACTATGACTCTAATAAAGATCCATAGAAGAAAGATGAAGTAATATTCATTACAGTTAAGGATCAAGGACAACAACAGTATTTGAAAACATCAAATGATAAAGATATGAATGTTGCAGATGAAACATGGAAGGATACATCAGTCATGGACTTAACAGAAGAAGACCTTGCATAGAAGATACAGAAATATGAGGATGTCACTGCTCTAAAAGATCAAACCGACGAGCAGGACACCACTCTTAATACAACCTGTTGACGGGGTTTTGCTGACCGGGTCCGCCAACAGTCATAAGTTGTCACTGGGTTCCAGGGAAATCGGCCAACTCTTCCTGCAAAGGTTGTCTGGGGGAAATAAGTCCTCCGGGCCTCCAAGCACCTGGGTGTCGGGTCACGACGGTGCGGGGCTCGGTTGGGAGAGGTGACTGTTTTCGAGGGGGATAGCTGGTTTTTTCAACTCATCTTCTCTGGAGATTCGATCAAAGTAAGGTTTTCCCGAGCGGTCTATACTTAGCGAATAAAACAAAAAGATCCTGCAGGGTTAGAAGTATTTCATCTAACTATAGCCATGTCGAAATTTTTGAAACATCAATAATACTCTGGTAAACTACACTAAATACTGAAGAAACACATAACCATCAGCTAGCATTTTTATCAGTAGAGGTAATAAAGAGGTCGTTAATCTACTTTAACATACCAGAGTAAAAGACATAAAGAACATTAAAACATGAAATACCATTAACTTAGAAGTAGGAATGCCAACAATATTATTGCAAAGAATTCTTCCTTGTTCATTAATATTCAGTCCAGCAAGCACTGGTGCGTGATACAATGGCGGCTCCAGGGGAGCATCTAACTATCAAGATCAGAACAAATGGAGTGTTGAGCTCTGCAACTTAAAAAGAGAAATCACTTTGCTATTGCTATGGACAACAAAATCATCAATTTCGCCGACCCTTAGAAATGGGTCGATTTGCTTATTTATACAACTCTTCCAACCCTAACCCTATTTTACACATTTCAATAAAATACAATATCCGGGGGCCAGTACTACCTGCGCCACCCTACAAAAGACCTGGAGACAGAATAGGTCTGTCATGTCAGAAGAATAAGATAAGAATATACATCGGAAGAATCGGTCTCGAGAAGAGAGCCAGAGAGGAGAAAGGAAGGAAGTAGGTCCCTCAGGGACTGAGGTTACATGCCTCATAAATGGGAAATGTGGCACCCTGTCTCCAATGTGCCAGATGTACCTCTGAGTGGCGCCTCGAGAAGACCACCCTGTCAAAAGACCAACTACCAAGCCGAAGCTCCTTGATGTGGCCAACTACCTTCTGACAGCCTTTATTAACCGCTTTTGAAAGTGACCGGTCGGCCTCGGGGACCGGGACACGGATCACTTTAAAGAATAAAAAATTGTTGGATCTGGGACTCCAGGATCCGGGAACTTACGTCCCAAAAGAATAAAAAATACTCAACACTCAAGTTCCCCCCGGCCCCCGGAGAAAGCTCAAGGTTGCTTATTATCATTGAAGGCCTGAAGGAGGTGGGAAATGTCATCCTCATCTATCTCTCTTAGGCTGGCCCTTCTGTGCCTGGCCACTTCAGCTTGTTCCCCCAAGTCTGGAACATTTCCTTTAAATTCATCTGCCATTCTTGCAGCGTCATGACCCTTAAGTATCATCTTGGTTAATTTCGCCATCTGGGCCCCATCTATCCCCTCCAGGGATTGATACCGGGATTTCGTTATTTCATCAAAACTCCCCAAAACTGAATCTTCGGGGGTATAAGTATATGTACTAAGGGGATCAACCCCGGAAGCCTTTATCACAAAAGACTTGTATAAATTAGAAGAATACTTCACAGCATTTACCTTCTCCTACAAGGACTCTACCAGTTGCTTGGTTACCTCCAATGTGAGGTCAAGTCTAGAGTGCTGAGTTCTTACAAAATCAAATGATTCCTCACCCAGAATTCCAGATTTGGAAATTATGTCTTCTCCCAAGATAAAAAGCTCTTTGAGCTCCACCTTCCATGCTTGGTGATTTTCGGCGTCACTCTCCCACTGCTCAATAAGCGCTTCTGCCTGGTGAATAACCTGCCAAGCCGTGTATAAATCTGGGAGAGTGGACACCAGGAAACGCCAGGTGTTTCCTATCTGTAGGGCGACCCATTCGTCCACTGCCTGGGCCTTCTTTTTCATTACTCGTAGGGATTCTATGTCACTCTGAGGTAATTCCTCTGATGTGGAGGTCTCTAGAAGGGCAGCATTCATGGGTCTAGCCAGCTCAGTAAGCAATCCCATAAGATTTGTGTTCTTTTCTTTCTCAGCCTTGAGCCTCTGGGCCTCCTTTTTGTATCGAGCTTCTACTGCCCTTTCTGCCTCCTTAAGCAAGTCTACCTCGCCTTGCTTTCCTCTTTTGCCTAGGGACACCTCTGTAATATTGTAATCTGTGGGATCGGTAATTGCTTCATCAGTGTCTGGGGGAGGTGTTGCCACAACGGCAATGGTTTCTCCGCCCGGCCCAGTTCACAGAGTATGAACTATCCAGGATTTTTTCGCCTTTGGTGGGGCCTGAACTTGGGCCATCATTTCAGCCAGGGAGAGAGGAATCACCAGAACGGACTGAGCTTTTCTCTTCTTACTCTCAACCAGCCACTGAGGGGGGAGAGGTGGCCTTCCTGCCAGAGTTTGTTCTCCTGATTCTTTTCTGGTATCCGGTGGCTGTTGCTCCACTTCTACGTGGACTTCATCCGTTCCTCTCCCTGCCTCAACTTCTTCTGCAGCAACATTCTTTTCAACCTCCATCTCCTCAGCCTGGTCCTGTATGTCAATCGCTGGATCTGGACCCTGGTAGGCTTCTTTGAAAATTTCTTCTTCAAGTTGCTCTTCTTCTTCTTGTTCTTGTTCTGCCAGGGATTCTTCCTCTGTTGGCAGTAGGGGAGGTATCAGGCCAAGATTTAGAGTTTGGGCCGCTGTGATTACCTGCCCGAAGATTGCTCCCGGTAGTGGGCCTTGGAATGCGGCGGCTGGGTTTATGATTATTCTCAGAGGTCCGGTTCCCCCAGTGGATGCCATTTGTTCACTTGGATTTGGTTGGTCCACTCCCGGACCTTGTATCTCTTGAGCCTCGGAGATAATTTCCGGTTCTGGGTCCTTTTCTTCTACCTCCTGCTCTGGTTCTTGTGTAGGATCCTGTTGCAAGTCTTCTGGGTCTGCAGCCTCTTTTTCTTTCTCCGGGACTTCTGTCCCTGCTTGTGTATTGTCCCCTTGCAAATTCTCAAACTCATCGGTTGCAAATACATCATCAAATTCTTCTTGCAGAGGGGGATTGGCTGGGACCTCTGTAGGCTCTGCTTCTTTCTCCGATTTCGGGGAACTGGAAGAAAGGATCTCTACTTCTCGGGGGAGGGATGCCCTTGGTGTTTGTACCGGTTCTGCCTTGACCTGCTTGATGTGCTTCCTCTTCCTCCGTGTGACCAAAGGTGGCCCCACATCGGCTATTGCTGCTGCTTCCATGGGATCCACCCCCGTTGCCTTGACCATTAGGGCTACCAGCGACGGGGAGGATGGAGGACGAATTGGTCCGGCCATGAGCGGGGGAGTGGCCAGCCTTGTTATTAACTGCTCCCTCATTTGTTGGGAGGCTGCCATAGACTGTTTGATCTGTTCTTGTATTGGGACTTCCTGTACGGAGGGGGTTGTAGCTATTCTCTTTCCTTTGTCTGCGCCTTGTGAAGAAGTCCCGGCCCCCGGGGTCAATCTAGGTACCGGCTATGGTGCTAATTTTGGCACCGATCGGGGAGCTTGACGCATACTCCCGGGGCACACCCTTTTAAAATAGGCATGACTTTGCTCGAACACATCCTGAGTGAAGTCCTCAATCGTGGGCCCCTCCTGGGCGACCCAATCCATTGCCGGCAGTGCCATTTTATCGATCCCCTTTTCTTTGTACTAGGGATCTATGGTGGGGGCATCGTCAGAGAAGCCTAGAGGAAATCTCTGAAGCTTTAGTTCCTGTATCATTCTGGCTGTCTTTATGATATATTGCCTGCTTCGCACCTCCACATCATCCTGGCAATCAGCCCAAAAGTCTTCCATGTGTATATAATGGGGCTCTGAAGCCTGGGGCATTGCTGTTGCAATTCTGCCATGCAGATCAAAATTTCTCTGCGCCAGATAAAATTCTTGTAAGTTGCAACTCTTCAGCTCATTGTCTACCTCCTTCGCGGCGGCTAGACTACATGTGTAGTTCCCACAGGTAACTGGGAACGGGACATTGGGGACCTTCTTGAGTGCAAAGAAGGCATGCAACTCTATCATTTGCCGGCAATATTCCAGTAGCACGATCTTGTCCCCACAATGTTTGGGCAACAATTAGGGTTTCCTAGAGAAGCCGACGACCCTAATGTATTTATGCTGCTGGAACTAGATATAGTAGTGCCCATAACTATTAACTAGCTTCATTGCCTCAGTGGATAGGCGGTATCCAGCATCCCGGGTGGGTGTGAGCAGGTGATAGTAAACGAACGAATCATTTACTCAGCAGAAACTGGGGAAGCTGGCCTCCCATTGAATCTGTGGGAAATGGTCCCACAGTGCTTTTTGTCCCGGGCCAATCCCAAGTACGTCATCTGTAAGTAGGACGTTGGAGTGGGGCCTCTACTGGGCCAAGGCCCAGAAAACATAAGAAGTCATATAGAACTTCTTCCTGTTCGCCTGGAGGAACTGGGAGTCGACGTGATTGGAGATTATTGTCGCCCATTCAAAGAATTCTCCCTTGGTGGAGATGCCGAGGAGAAAATAGTACATCCATTTGGCAAACTTCTGGGCGGAGGGCTGCCCAAATACCCGGCTAATGCTATTATCCCCATCTGGATGCTCTCCTTGACTTCAGAGCGGGGGATTTCTATCTTCATTCTCTTTGGGTTCCTCTTCGGGGCCTTGAGCCAATGGGTGATCATGTACACCCGGGCATCATCCTCCAGTTGTGTAAACTGTTTCAAGGCGTCAGTCCTTGTAACCACCATGGCTCTATCAAATTGCGGGATACCCAGGCCTGCCTGGAATGTGACTGGGTCGAGGGACACCAGTGGAGTGGGGTATCCTATGGGTTCTGCAGCTGCGAGCATAACAGCCCAGACAGAAGAGTTGTAGTTGGCCGCCAGTGTTAAGATAAGCTCCAGAGATTGCACAGAGCATTGGAAGCAAGCTGCCCGGAGGATCCCGGAACCTCCGACGTTAATTGCGAGTTGATCTCCAGCCTGTCGCTGGATGTGCATTACCTTTACCAGGGCCTGCATTTCTGCCCAGGTTCTGACATTGGCGTCGGTCATCAGTTTTACCTTGGACTCAATCTTTGAGCCCACAATGACATTATCTTGTACAAACTTCATGGTGAGGGGAAGTTTTTTCAGGGCTTTCTCCATCTTTGACTTTGCTGCTGCCCTGGTCTTTGTTGTGGTTGGTAATTCTAAACTTCCAGGAGGAGATGATGCAGACGCTTCAGACATGTTTGGAAGATGAAGTCCGAGAACCTGCGAGACAAAGCAACCATCAGAACATGTTAATTAAAATAACTATTCTGGGGTCCGAAGATCTTACCACCGTGGTGTTTGCTTTCCTGAAAAGTTAGTATTACGCCAAGGTAACCAAAAAGAAAAAAACACATTGTAAACTTAGGATCTTCATCACACATTCGGGTCTGGGAAATTTTATCAGGCTTGGCAGAGACACAAGATGGATGGTGGTAAGAGGCCTGAAACCCAGAAAAATGACCGTTAGCAGGGATGTATGAAAAGGCAAGTTGTCAGGCCCACATGGACACCATGTGTGTTGGCATTAAATGGATGCGATGGCGATGACGGCGGAGCCAACTGTCCGAACGTGCGAAAAGGGAAAGCCACTTGGCTGGAATTGATTACGCACATGGGACGTAAATGAGGTTCTGACAGACTTCATGGAGGAGAGAGAAAACTGCCTGTTTAAAACTGGCGAGGAGCCGAGTTTCAAACAGGTGGTTTTCTGCCTCGAAGCGAGTTCGAAGGCGGAAAAACTAGAAACGGGGGTGACTCGACTAGCTAGCCAAGCCACCCGGTAGGATATACATAGAGCCGAGGGATATACACACAAAAATAGGGAGATATACAGAGACTATATTACAACTATATACATATATACATGGATATACAATGTGGGACGACGCCCGCGGGCAAACCAAACACAACAAAAATAGGTATAAACAATTATCTACACTATATACACCATTTTACAGAAACAACTCCTACATAGAGGGTGGACAACCCTCTGGCAGAGCCGACCCACCAACAGGCGGCAAAACCAAAAGACAACGGACCAACCGAAACCAGGAAACAAAACAAACAGAAACAAAATGAAACAAAGCAAAACGGAAGGAAACCAGAGAGCGGAAGAAAGACAGAGGCAGAAAAGAGGAAACACCAACCTAAGAATGCAGATGGCAGAGGAAAGGGAGGATTTACCACATGAGTTTTGCAACAACTCGAGTTGTCAAGCGGTCAGAATCACCACCACGGAGCACTTGCACTTGCCTGAGAATGACTAAAAATCGTTAAGCGCTGATTACCATAAACTTTCTACAAATGCTCTGCTAATCGCTTTCAAATTTCTCTTTAATTCACTCTAAGTGCTTGAAGGTTTTAATCACGGTAAACGTGAAAATGATAGATGACTCTTATTTATACCCGCGGTAAAAGGGCAATCCTCCTCCTTCCGGCGATCTTTGGACAGGCAAAACCTCCAGACTCCGGGCCCGGGGATTCCTCGTGATGATATCCCTAAGAACATCATGACGAAAAATTTTAGAGTCTGGAATCTGGTTCCCAAAAAAAGACAACCTCCGGGACCGGAGCCCCAAAGACGGAAAACAAACAAACAAGACACAACGTCGGGGAAGAAAAACCCCAGAGAAAGAAAACAAAAGGGAAAAAAAGACAAGGCAAAGCCACAAGAAAAAAGCAAAAAAAAGGGGGACCCAACATTTTGCACAAAAAATGTAGGGACGGGGATGCAGGGCATAACAAATGGCGACTATCTGGGACAAATGCCCTAGCGCATTTGAGAACTATAGAATCTCTGGTTAGCAAAACTAGAACAAGCCGCTTCCCGAAGCGTCTGACAGGCAAAGAGCAATATATCCGAGAGAATCCAACCACACAGGAGTCAGTCTGTAGTATTTCATCAGTGGTGTCGTGTGTTCTTGGGAAGGAAATCAAGCCGATGACCCTTGGGAGGAATAGAGAAGGGGTACTAATCACATCGAACTAGTCATCAATTCGCTCGTTTCCCCCGGAGACCGAAATTCTATCCTGCTTTTTCTCTTGTTATTTTATTTGTTTCTAGGTGGGGAAGGCGGTACTTCTTTCACCATTAAGCTTAAGCATAGCTAATTTTAATGGCGGTACTTCTTTCACCTATCCACCTGCATTTAGATATTTGAAGAGGGGATAAAACTCCGGACCCGGGAAGAAGCTTTTAAAGTTTCAGATCGGGGTCAATCAAAGAGTACAGCCGATCTACCCTCAATATGTTCGATTACTTGTTCCTTATATTATTATTTTGTTTTCTGATTGCCATACTTCCGGAGAGAACACCCAATGAAGATTCCTCAAAATGTGCCATAACCCGTGAAACGAACCCCGAAGACCGGGCCGGCTCCAACGTGCTAAAGATAGATTCTAAAGTTCACCATGCCGTAGACATTATACTGGAGGCCAAAGTTATGCGAAGCATTCCAATTCCTGCAAGACGGAACAAAACACCAGGACCAAAAGAAAATCAAAAACAAAAACAAAGACGACCAAAGAGGACTGCCCCGAAGGACAGTCGACAAGGCTATTTACAAGGCAGGGTACCTCGCACGAGGCACCCGGAAGAGATATTTACAAGCGGAAAGCTTTACATATAATACAACTTTGGGCGAACTTACCTTATTCGAAATAGTGTTTGAGAAACTGTCCATTAACGGGCAATGCGACAGGTTCCCCAGTCAGGGTGTTGAGGCGGTAAGTATTTACCTCGCAGATTTCTGAGATTAGGTATGGTCTGAACCAGAGCCGCTGGAACTTGGTATGTTTTCCCTTCTTCTCTTGGGCCTTGTCCCACAACAGGACTAGATCCGAGATCTGAAAAACTTTGTATTGGGCTCTTTTATCAAACCATCGTTTTACCACTACTTGATGACACGCGAAATTTTCGAGGGCTGCGTCTCACTGTTCCTCCATCCACACCAGGTTTAAGATCTGAACCTCCACGATGTTATCCCTGTTGTTGAATTCCTGCATAAATTATAATACTGGGATTTGTAAATTGACTGGGAATATAAGGTTCTGGCCGTAAACCAGATAGAACGGTGATGTTCCTAGGGTGGCCTTAATGCGAAGGCGATCCGCCCAGAGGGCGAATTTCAACTTTTGGTGCCAATCCTGGGGATTTTGTTCTAACAGGTGTTTGATCACTTCAAGTAGATTTTTGTTTGTTGATTCAGCAACACCATTTCCCTGGGGATAATAGTTGCTGGAGAACTTCAGTGTGATCTTCTGATTGTAGGTCCATTCAAGTAGCTATTCTGAAGAAAATGCCAGACCATTATCACATACTAGTCCGAAGGGCATTCCAAACCGTGTGACGATATTTTCTTCCAAGAACTTGATAACTACGTCTGCCATATTGTTTTTTCAAGATATAGCTTCAGACCACCGAGTGCAGTAATCAGTAGCAGTAAGGATGTATCGGTGGTTGGCAGACGAGTTGGGGTTGATCTCTTCGATGAAGTCAAATGCCCACTGGGCGAAGGGCCTAGCCTCGTAGACTGGTTCTAGAGGCATCACTGGGTTACGCTCACGATGCGCTGTGGTTTGGCAAGTATGGCATTTTCTCACATGAGCGTAAATGTCCTTGAATATACAGGGCCAATAGTATCTGGCCTAAAGGATCTGGTGGGCAGTGGCGTCAGCTGAACCATGCCCAGTTCTAGACTGTCCATGGAATTCATCAATCACTCTTATAGCTTGGTCTCTATCGATGCATTGGAGGTACACTCCCTCGTAGTTTCTGCGGTAAAGTGCAGATTTTTTGATCATGAAGTGTGCACTTTTCATCTGCAGAGTGCGGTGTTTGTGGGGAGGTAACCCCTCCGGGCATTTGTTGTTTAGCAATAAGTATACCAAATCGGTATACCACGGGTCTTGGGTGATGGACCCAACTGTGTAAGTTTGGCATTCTATGTGGGGAGTCTCTTCTGCCATCGCCCGACTTAGTCCTTGGCCTCGAAATATTTTCATGGGCTGCATTTCTAAGTCATATTCCTGGAGGATGGCCATAAATTTCCCCCATCTCTCACCCAATTCACTCTGCATCAGTAGAGATTTGACGGCCTGGTCCAGAATGATAGCGTGAACTTTGCTCCGGAGAATATAATGCCAGAATTTTTTTACGGTGTGAACCAGAATGAAGGCCTATTTTTCTAGTGGCGAATACCAGACTTTAGCGTTCTTAAAGGGGGAACTCATGAAAGCTATTGGTCGTTCCTCCCCTTCAACCTTTTGGGTCAACACTGCCGCAGCGGAATGCGGCGAAGCAAACGAGTAAATGTAAAACGGAAGGGAATAGTCTGGACTAGGAAGGACCGGTGCCTCTGTTATGGTCTGTTTGATCTGGGTGAATGCCCGTTTTGCTTTAGGACTCCACTCAATCTTGGTATCTTTCTTCATCATCTCATTGAGTGGTTTAACTATTTCTGTGAATCCTGTGATGAATCGGCGTACGAAGTTGATCTTTCAAAAAAAGGATCGCATCTCTTTCTTGCTGCTAGGCATTTGCAGATTCAGTAATGCTTCGACTCTATCAGGGTCTATGGATATACCCTTCTCAGAGACAATATGCCCAAGCAACTTCCCTTCAGTGACCCCGAATATGCACTTCTTGGGGTTGAGGGATATTCCATACCGGCGACATCTCTCGCAGATCTGAGCGAGGTGGGTGGCATGGTCACGCCTGTCCTGGGAAAAGATGGTCAAATCATCCATGTAGATGATTATGCACCGATTTACGAGGCCACATTTCAAAAGGCCATGGACATTGCATTCGAGGGCCTCGTAAATTGGTGGATAATCATCTACATGGATGATTTGACCATCTTTTCCTGGGACAGGCGTGACCATGCCACCCACCTCGCTCAGATCTGTGAGAGATGTCACTGGTATGGAATATCCCTCAACTCCAAGAAGTGCATATTCAGGGTCACTAAAGGGAAGTTTCTCGGGCATATTGTCTCTGAGAAGGGTATATCCATAGACCCTGATAGAGTCGAAGCATTGCTGAATCTACAAATGCCTGGCAGCAAGAAAGAGATGCGATCCTTTTTCGGAAAGATCAACTTTGTACGACGATTCATCACAGGATTCACAGAAATAGTTAAACCACTCAATGAGATGATGAAGAAAGATACCAAAATTGAGTGGAGTCCTGAAGTAAAACGGGCATTCACCCAGATCAAACAGACCATAACAGAGGCACTGGTCCTGGCTAGTCCAGACTATTCCCTTCCATTTTACATTTACTCATTTGCTTCGCCGCATTCCGCTGCGGCAGTGTTGACCCAAAAGGTTGAAGGGGAGGAACGACCAATAGCTTTCATGAGTTCCCCCTTTAAGAACGCCAAAGTCTGGTATTCGCCACTAGAAAAATAGGCCTTCGCTCTGGTTTGTGCTGTGAAGAAATTCTGGCATTATATTCTCCGGAGCAAAGTTCATGCTATCATTCTGGACTAGGCCGTCAAATCTCTGCTGATGCAGAGTGAATTGGGTGAGAGACGAGGGAAATGGATGGCCATCCTCCAGGAATATGACTTAGAAATGCAGCCCATGAAAATAGTCTGAGGCCAAGGACTAAGTCGGGCGATGGCAGAAGAGACTCCCCACACAGAATGCCAAACTTACACAGTTGGGTCCATCACCCAAGACCCGTGGTATACCAATTTGGTATACTTGTTGCTAAAAAAAAAATGCCCAGAAGGGTTACCTCCCCACAAACACCGCGCTCTGCGGATGAAAAGCGCACACTTCATGATCAAAAACTCTGCGCTTTACCACAGAAACTATGAGGGAGTGTACCTCCGATGCATCGATAGAGACCAAGCTATAAGAGTGATTGATGAATTCCATAGATAGTCTGGAATCGGGCATGGTTCAGCTGACGCCACTGCCCACCAGATCTTTCAGGCCGGATACTATTGGCCCTGTATATTCAAGGACATTTACGCTCATGTGAGAAAATGCCATACTTGCCAAACCACAGCGCATCGTGAGCGTAACCCAGTGATGCCTCTGCAACCAGTCTACGAGGCTAGGCCCTTCGCCCAGTGGGCATTTGACTTCATCAGAGAGATCAACCCCAACTCGTCTGCCAACCACCGATACATCCTTACTGCTACTGATTACTACACTCGGTGGTCTGAAGCTATACCTTGCAAAAATAATACGACAGACGTAGTTATCAAGTTCTTGGAAGAAAACATCGTCACACGGTTTGGAATGCCCTTCGCTCTAGTATGTGATAATGGTCCAGCATTTTCTTCAGCGCAGCTACTTGAATGGACCTACAATCAGAAGATCACACTGAAGTTCTCCAGCAACTATTATCCCCAGGGAAATGGCGTTACTGAATCAACAAACAAAAATCTACTTGAAGTGATCAAACACCTGTTAGAACAAAATCCCTGGGATTGGCACCAAAAGTTGAAATTCGCCCTCTGGGCGGAACGCATTCGCATTAAGGCCACCCTAGGAACATCACTGTCCCATCTGGTTTATGGCAAGAACCTTGTATTCCCAGTCAATTTACAGATCCCAGTATTACAATTTATGCAGGAATTCAACAACAGGGATAACATTGTGGAGGTTCGGCTCTTAAACCTGATGCAGATGGAGGAACAGCGAGACGTAGCCCTCGAACATTTCGTGTGTCATCAAGCAGTGGTAAAACGATGGTTTGATAAAAGAGCCCAATACAAATATTTTCAAATCTCGGATATGGTCCTGTTGTGGGACAAGGCCCGAGAGAAGAAGGGAAAACATACCAAGTTCCAGCGGCTCTGGCTCGGACCATACCTAATCTTAGAAATCTGCGGGGCAAATACTTACCGCCTCAACACCCTGAATGGGGAACCTGTCGCATTGCCCGTTAATGGACAGTTTCTCAAACACTATTTTTAATAAGGTAAGTTCGCCCAAAGTTGTATTATATGTAAAGCTTTCCGCTTGTAAATATCTCTTCTGGGTGCCTCGTGCGAGGTACCCTGCCTTGTAAATAGCCTTGTCGGCTATCCTCCGGGGCAGTCCTCTTTGGTCGTCTTTGTTTTCATTTTCGGTTTTCTTTTGGTCCCGGTGTTTTGTTCCATCTTGCAGGAATTGGAATGCTACATCAAGGAGCGTCGGCTCGGAAGTTGCTCTTCTGACAGGGTGGTCTTCTCGAGGCGCCGCTCAGAGGTACATCTGGCACATTGGAGACAGGGCGCCGCATTTCCCATTTATGAGGCATGTAGCCTCGGTCCCTGAGGGACCTACTTCCTTCCTTCCTCCTCTTTGACTCTCTTCTCGAGACTGATTCTTCCGATGTATATTCTTATCTTATTCTTCTGACATGACAGACCTATTCCGTCTCCAGGTCTTTTGTAGGGTGGCGCAGGTAGTACTGGCCCCCGAATATTGTATTTTATTGAAATGTGTAAAATAGGGTTAGGGTTGGAAGAGTTGTATAAATAAGCAAATTGACCCATTTCCAAGGGTCGGCGAAATTGATGATTTTGTTGTCCATAGCAATAGCAAAGTGATTTCTCTTTTTAAGTTGCAGAGCTCAATGCTCCATTTGTTCTGATCTTGATAGTTAGATGCTCCCCTGTAGCCGCCATTGTATCACGCACCAGTGCTTGCTGGACTGAATATTAATGAAGAAGGAAGAATTCTTGGCAATAATATTGTTGGCATTCCTGCTTCTGAGTTAATGGTATTTCATGTTTTAATGTTCTTTATGTCTTTTACTCTGGTATGTTAAAGTAGATTAACGACCTCTTTATTCCCGCTACTGATAAAAATGCTAGCTGATGGTTATGTGTTTCTTTGGTATTTAGTGTAGTTTACCAGAGTATTATTGATGTTCCGGACATTTCAACATGACTATAGTTAGATGAAATACTTCTAACCCTGCAGGATCTTTTTCATTTTATTTGCTAAGTATAGAACGCTCGGGAAAACCTTACTTTGATCGAATCTCCGAAGAAGATGAGTTGAAGAAACCAGCTATCCCCCTCGAAAACAGTCACCTCTCCCAACCGAGCCCCGCACCATCGTGACTCGACACCCAGGTGCTTGGAGGCCCGGAGGACTTATTTCCCCCGGACAACCTTTGCAGGCAGAGTTGGCCGATTTCCCCAAAACCCAATGACAACTTATGACTGTTGGCAGACCCGGTCATCAAAACCCCGTCAACACAACCCAAGTGACAACTCAGAGCAACATGCCTATATTAATGAAGGCAATAAATATGTTATAAGGTAATACTGTAGAGGACACAAGCACACCTAAGGATAAGGGTGATGGCGAAGTAAAAGGCACCACAGATAATACAGAGGATACAACTACATAAAAAGTTGCAACCGATGATCAGACAGATAAGTCTGTTGATCAAAATAAAGACGACACACAAAAGGAAGAAGGGGACACACAGACAAAAAAAAGGCGAAGAAGCAAAGAAAGATGAGAAGGAGAAGAAATCATAAGAAAAATTTGTAGAGACACCCAAGGTTGATGGAGAGACATCTTCACAAAAATCACAGGTGCAACATGAGCAGAAGACACAAGAAGCATATTCCACAAATCCTTCACCAAGCACTTCAGAGAGAACAAATGAACTAGCTATGGTAGTTCATACATCTGCATCCCCGAAAGTCTCAAAGAAGAAGAACAACAAGCATAAGAATCCAGTAACACTAGATGAAATCATTGGATTCCAGTTTGTGATCCAAGGACATTGGATCCAACTGAATTGACCAAATATGCAAGACTCTGTGAAAGAAAGACCATTCAAGACAAACTAAAGAGAGAAACAAAAGAGGACAAGGTACTGGAATTAGCAAGAGGAATAATTCAACAAATTGTACCTGATGTAGATATTGACCAGACCACTGTAGGATTTGAGAGATACAAATCCACAGAATGCCAAGAATACCTGCATGCAAATAACCTGTTACAGGAGAGAAGCAGAAAGAAGCAAAAGACAGAACTCAAAAGTTACTCAAAAATGAGAGCAAAATTATCATCCGAGTTAATTGAAAAAAAGATTTACAAGGTTCAACCTATAAAGGTGAACAAAACCCTAAAGCCTTAAAAAGCTAGGTTGCACATTATAATTAATAAAGATATTAATTATAATGCACCTAAGAGATAGCTTAAGAAAATAGAGTAATAAATAACTTAATTAATTAAATTGAAGTGATTTAATTAATAATTGTAAAATATAATTACTCTAACAACCACCCCAATGCTTGATCAATTGGTGGTACTCAAAGATACAATAACATCTTAGAAAATAGATGCTGAGAAGGTCATGGAAGAGAGACTTGAACAAAAGTATGAGTTCAAGCTAGCCGAGAAGAAAAGCTAGGAAGTGGCATTGAAAAAGGTAAAGTTATCTAAATTGGTAAGCACACTTGATCCAATTATCTCAGAAGCTATTACCTTGATACATAAATTGTGTACATTAAATCAACTCACTCAGGAGTATACCGACAAGATAGCACAAATTGATGTTGATCTTAAGTCAAGTGCACAAAGTCTCACAAATAATGAAGAAGCAATAAAATTGCACAATGAGAAAATCAAACAGGCTAAGAAACTGAGATAGGACATACAAGTTGCAGAGATGAAGTACAGAGATGAGGTAAATGAGCTCCAAGCTTAGCTCTTACCGACACTTTCACTCCTGCAACAACATGTGACAGGCAAATACATTAATTTCCACCTCAGAAATGTCTGTCCTAGACAACATTTATGATATGCATGCAAGGCTAGAGCTACAACACATGACACTAGAACAACTGAAAGAAAAATAGGAGAAAATGCTCAAAGATCTCAAGACAACCCATTCCCATCTACTTGACACATTGTAAGTTGCACATTTTTGTCACAATTTTGGCATATTATAAGTTGTACATTTTTGTCATAAGTATCAAAGAAAGGGGGAAATTGATATGTTCACTCACCTCAGTTAAAAGGGGGA
>MU223714.1:721047-754204 GCA_018584345.1 Thuja plicata | reverse complement strand
TAATTAATAAAGATATTAATTATAATGCACCTAAGAGATAGCTTAAGAAAATAGAGTAATAAATAACTTAATTAATTAAACCGAAGTGATTTAATTAATAAGTGTAAAATATAATTACTCTAACAACCACCCCAATGCTTGATCAATTGGTGGTACTCACAGATACAATAACATCTCAGAACATAGATGCTGAGAAGGTCATGGAAGAGAGACTTGAACAAAAGTATGAGTTCAAGCTAGCCGAGAAGATAAGCCAGGAAGTGGCATTGAAAAAGGTAAAGCTATCTGAATTGGTAAGCACACTTGATCCAATTATCTCAGAAGCTATTACCTTGATACGTAAATTGTGTACATTATATCAACTCACTGAGCAGTATACCGAAAAGATAGCACATATTGACATGTTCACTCACCTCAGTTAAAAGGGGGAAATAATATGTATAGTAAAAGAAAGGGGAAATAAAAGAAGAGCAAAGAACAGAGAATGTATAGTATACATGTACATATACTTATACTATACCGATGCATACATATAGGAAGAGTTATATAATGACAAGGACATAAACATGGTGTACATGCTAAACAATTTAGTATTATGCACATATTAGTTTTTGATACTAATGTCAAAGGGGCGATTGAAGGCATTATATTTTTCCATTAGAATACACAAGGAAAAACATGATCTGCACCATCGGTTTACTCTACACTGACAGACAGGGCACAACACTACCCGACACCAAGATTACCCGACAAACATTGTTTAGTGTTATCCGATGACAAAAAGGTAAATGGAACATGATGAGTAACAATGGTTCAACCTGACAAAACAACAAAGAGAGGAACCTAACAGACAAAGGGAACCCGATGAACAGTTCAACAAAGAACCTACAATTAGTTACATCCCGCAAAAAGTGGATCTGATTTTCCACGTCATATAGATTAGTAAAGTTGTATTTATAGCTTCTTGATTTACTTTTAAATCCATTATGTGAGGAGGAAGCAATGTATTTAATATTGTTTTAATTAGTTTTACTGATTTAAAACATGCAAACTAAAGATCAAGGTCAAGTTGTAAACCTTAGATCTAAGAGTTAACATTGTAATGCGTGATTCTAGAATAGGTCAAAGAATTGTATAAATAGATGCTCAATATATTGTAAATAGTTGTTGTTTAATGAATATTATATCCACAGAGAGCATCTAGAGACCAGGCTAGAGAATTTATGCAAAAAGGACAAAAAAGAATCAAATCAGTTTCAAGAACAAGAACTGACGAGCAGAGAAAAGGTATTCATCAATCACTTAAGGTGATAATATTATTCTGAGAGCTTTAATGGATCTGTAATCAGCAATTGTAGATTGCATATAGTTAGGTCAACATTTGTACTCATTCTAACAAGTGTAGTACGCATAAGAAATCCTTTCAAGAAAGGTGCGCTTAACCGTCCTATTGAAAATCTCATAACTGATTGCACACTTAAATCAGTGTTTCTAAAAGCTCTTAACAGAGTAGATCTTAATAGGTATCCACCTTAATACTCCTAATAGGGTAGATCATCAGAAGCAATCAAATTGTAAGCCTTAACCGACTCCCTTCCATTCTACAGATAGTGAAGTTTTGTGGGTACCATCCCCATTGTAGTTTTTACTTCCTAACAGGATTTTTCTACGATACCATATCTTGTGTCATGTTTTTATCATTTTCATGAATGTTTCTATGAATGTTGCAAACTATTAAAGATTATGAATGAATAATACATGCATAAGAAAGAACAACAGTAATGATCGGTAATGAAGTAATGAATGATTACTAATGATGAATTGTGAAAGGTGTTAAAAGTTTTATAGGTACTGATTCACCCCTCCCCTCTCAGTACTACTTCCCATTAATTCCAACACAAACATGCTGGCTGTAAGGTAATCGTGTGACTGGTCATAGGTTTCCTTCAAGGATGGAGTTTATCTTGTGAGTAGTTCCAGAGGGTTGGATATTAGTATGGGAATTTGATACATGGATGTGAAAATGAGAGGATAGTTTGTAAGGCATGCTATCTGGAATTTCATTTACATCCTAATTAACTTGTTTTCTATGGATTTACATCTCATTTGACACTTTACCCTAGATTAGGTGTTGGTCTAAGTTCTAATAACTAGTTTTCACCATCAATCATAAATCAAATTAATCTTTACATTTCTGTTATTGAGTATTTTCATGTTTGTTAATTGTATTCAAAGGATACAATTCACTTTGATGATTCCTTGAAGAGAGAATCATCAAGTTAGCCTTCCTGAGTCATGTACTTTAAAAAGAAGAAGGATGAATATTCTTATTAAACTAATAGTAGTTCTTGTTGAGTTCGTGGTTTAGCCTATTAAGCTTTGCATAAGGTAGGTGATGTTCATCTGAAAGGTGTGTTGTTAACTGTTGTAGCATAAAATAAGAATGAATCAGCTTATCCATTGTCAAATTTACTAAGAATTAGTAATCTGTGAAAGGTACACCCACCTAAGTTTGTGGATCTCAAAGTGAAGAATGATTATATCCTTGTCAATTAGCCTTTTCCATGTATGAATGGAGAATTTGGAATTTGAGGGTCAAGCTTGATAAGCTATATACAGATTCTACATGAAAAAGTGATAACAAATTGGCAACTCTACTGGGGAAGCGTTTAATATTCTAGAGCTATGTTTATCAAAGAAATAGTTCTGATGATACTAAGAATAAGTCTATTCTTTCTCATTATTATAAGAGAGAGTTTATTCTATTTATCTATTATTTCTCACATCCTGAAGGTCCTGATATTGAAAATGATACAAATATTATCTCACATCGATTGAGTACTGACTCTAAACTCTCTGATTTTCTCTAGTATGTGTTTTTGAAGAAAATTTCACAAGAGAAAGTGGATATGTGGCGATATAGACAACAAAGGATAGTGCTCTTTTAATTACAAACTCGGTCAAGGTGAAAAATTATTATGAAACACTGCATTTAGGTATCATTCTGACTTATTGTTGTAAAAGAAAGTCTAAGTTGAGACAAGTCTCTCAGCCATTATATATATATTTGTCCTCTACAAAGAGGTGGCGACTCTAATCTCTGTGCACTCTAGTTTTGCATAGTAAGTGATTTAAAATTTCTTGTCCAATCTGAAAATGAGTAGGTAGAGAATTACCAGGTCTTACTTTAAGGTTAATCCTAAGAAGGATATTGGAGAGGAACTCCACACACCTGGAAGGAGGGAGTGGTCTAAAAGATTTGGGTTGAATAATAGCTCTCCAAATACTTCTAATGGGAGAATGGAAACCCCTATTCCAGAGAAAAGATCATCTTCATCTGAAAGTGTAGAACCTATAGGGCCAGCTGGTTTTTATAAAACTGATATAAATTTTGATTTTGTTAAAGAGGGGAAAATTACAGATGCAGGATTATTCCCTATAAAGGAAACACTAGAGCAACCAGGAGAGACATCTGCTGCTGAAAAAATATCCTATGATTCTGATAAATTAAGGGAAGAGGTCATGGCTTTGAGAAGAAAAAAGAATGAACAAGAAGCAACAATAGAAGATGCAAGGAAAAACACGAACAATAGATTTATGACTTGTTAATCAAGAGACAAGAACTCTTGGTAGAAACAAGAAGAAATGAGCTTAAGGATACAAGTTTAAATAAAGAGGGTAAAGGTCTAGACGTGGATCTATTTGGTGACCTCAAAGCTTTGAGAAGACAAGCTTCTAGTAAGAAGGCAAACATTAGCAAAGATGAGTTTGAGGGAGAAGAACTTGTCATTAGGTAGTTGCACCCATATGAGATTGACTCAAATAAAAATCTCACAAGAAGTGATAAAAATCTCTCAGAAAAAGGAAAAAAGAAGGTTGTGGGTATAAGTATCAATGAGCCTAATCATAATAAGGTTACCCCTGTAGGAATGAATCAAGTTGACTTAGAAATTGAACAAGCCAGAAAGATCAAGGAAAATCTAGCCAAACAACTAGAGAAAATGGAGTTAGAAGCTGCAACAACTGACATCAAAATGAGGATTTCCTTTTTACATGCCAATACTAACACAACTGCAAGCAGTTTTGTACCTGTAAACACTGGGACACAACAAAAAAATTAGGGTGGTACTAGCCCAATTACTCAAACTTCTAGTCCAAATATAAATGCAAAACCTGTTGGTCTTGGTCTTAATACTCAAAACTATGGTATGAAGCAAGTTGTTCCCCCCACCTACTCAAAATCAAGGAGGAGCAGAAGATCCAAATGCAAACAACACTTTGGGAAACTTTCAAAGGAGACCTATTCGTCTTGACAGGTATAAACCCCCATTTTTTGATGGAATTCTAGGTCACCTAAATGTGACCCCCAATGAGGTAAGAGACAAAATCCCTAGGTTCACAGGAAATAATGTTATAACTTGTGAAGAACACTTGAAAGATTTTATAGACAAGATAACTGATTTAGAAATAGAAAATGAAGATGTCATCATGAAGCTTTTTGTTCAATCTTTAGTTGAAGATGCTAGGGATTGGTTTATAAATTTACTAAGTGATAGCATTGCATCATGGGAAGAGTTTGTAAAAGCCTTTAGGGAACAATATAGAGAACATGTGAACTCTAGATATATGTTAAATGAATTTAATAACATCAAGAAGTTCCCTAATGAGGGCATGACAAATTTTAATAATAGGTTTCAAAAGGCCATGAATAAACTTTTTCAAGTACTAAGGTTAGATGAGGAAGTATGTCTGACCACTTATTTTAATGTTGTTGATGATAAGATCTCCTATTTTATTAGAGATAAGAACCCAACAACCCTAAGAGAAGCTTACAAAGTTGCCATTGACATTGAAAGCAATAGAAGAGCATCAAGAAAGCTTGGGAAGAGGGATGATAATAAAATTTGGAAAGAAAAGGGACAAGCAAGCAAACCTGTCAAGCAAGATGACATGGTTGATAGATTAGTGAGTGTAGTAAAAGATCTCATTGCCAAAATGGATAAAAATGATAAGGGTTACCGTGATAACAAGTACCAAAATCAAAGGTTTGACAAACAACCTAATTTAAGGGATTATCCATACAAAACAAATTGGAATAATGGAAATCCTATCACTGAGGAACAAGAAAACTGAAAAGATAAAGAAACCCCTGATCCTTTGAAAAGAAATAACACTAATATTGTAGAAAACACTCCTTGGTGCATTGCTTGCAACATGCCACATTCGTCCTACCAATGTGTTGTAGCTCAAGCCCTAGTAGATCAAATGGGGGAAGAAGTGAAAGGACTAATTCTAGACAAGAAGGTCCTGATGTTAATATGTTTACAGTGAGGAGACCTTATCCATGGTCTTTAAATAAAGATGAGCCTCAAATCAATATTCCTGGTATAAGTGGGAAATATTTGGAGTATCAAAAGTCCCTAGTTTTTTATTCAAATGATGAGGCTGATACCTTCCCACAGATGACTGTGAATGCAATAGAGGATGATAAGGCCCATTCCCATTTCAAATTACCAACTGATGAGGAGAAAAGATCCTTGACCATTGTAGCAATCAATCATGCCAATGATGCTTATAATTTGAGAAATAGAAGAGTGGAGCATAATCAAGGCAAGTCTACTCCTACTTACATAAAAAAATATTTCCTTAAAGTTACTACAAATTTTCCTGATAAAAAAAGTCAAGAAAACAAATTAGCAGAATTTTCCCCGGATTCTAAGGAAAAAGAAGAAACCAAAACTAAAGAACAAATGGTTATGAATAATGCCAAGAGAGGGAAAAGGATAGGTGATATCTCTTCTAAGTTGCCCATGTTTGACATGAAACATGCTCTGACTCAAATGAAAGTTTCAGTCCCACTGGTGGAGATGCTGAAAGTAAAAGAGCATAAGGAAGCTGCACTTGCACTATTAAGAGGAATAAATTGTGTCCCTATATCAAACCAGGAAGAAGAGTCCTTGACATTAAAGAATGATAAAAATAAATTTCCATCAGCTAATGAAAAATAAAAAAAATATAAAAGGTTCAAAGAAGGGTAAAAAAATCTCTAATATTTGCATTGGCGATGTTATTACTCAAGAACCATTGCCAATTGATCCCTTTTGTGTGACATTGATGATAAATCACTTACTAGTCAAGAACTGCATGATAGACTCTGGTGTTGTAACCAATGTAATGTCATATCAGGTCATGAAAGAATTAGGCCTTCAAGTCACTACTCCTGCTGGAAGTTGTTCTGCAATGGAAAATAGAGAGGTTCCTATGATAGGAACTCTGAAAAATATTGAGGTCAAAATAGCTGCATTCCCTGAGGCTACCTATAGAATGGACATAGTTGTTGTAGATAAAAAATCCCATTATGGTATGCTTCTGTCAAGACAATGGGAAACAACAGTGGGTGGAAGACTACAACTGGATTTATCCTATGCAACAATTCTTGTAAATGGTATTAAGGTCAAGTTGTACAGAGAACCCCATTCATCTTTAATGGTGGAGATGGTTATGCTTGATCAATTAAAATATTGTGTATACATTGATATGGAAAACTTTACTGTTAAATAAATCAAGCCACAAATGAGAAATACTTACTCAATCGTTGATGAACTGTTGTTGCAATAAGATGGATTGTGGAAAATGTATTTTGATGGAGGATGTTCAAAAGAAGGGTCAGGAGCTGGTGTGTTGTTCATATCCCCATTAGGTATTACATTTAAATACTCTTTTTTGTTAGCATTTCATTGAACCAACAATACAGCCGAGTATGAGGCATTGATATTGGGAATAGATATTGTCATTAAGCATGGAATTAAGTGCTTGAAAATTCATGGAGATTCCCAACTGATCATAGCTCAGATTAGGTCACATTATGCTGCTAAAGATGATAGGTTAAAATTGTATAAGTATGTAGTCTGGGATAGATCAGAATTCTTTGATGCTTTTAACATCCTTTGGGTAGAAAGATCAAATAATATAATGGAAGACTTTCTTACTAATGTTGCTCTAAAGAATAATGATGTTACTCTTGCTGGCATATCTGTGATAGAAGTGAAAAATAGACATGCAGTGCCTGATAATATTCATAAATGACAATTATTTGAGGATGATGATGACATCCTTAGGTTTATTCAATGTATAGATCAGTATGATGGCCAGAAAATTGACTCTAATTCTTTAATAGTCATTGTGGATGGCAAGGAAAGTATTTTTGATCAAGAAATTGTTCAGCTAGCATCTAATCGTATTCCTCAAGGATTAGTTGAATTGGAGGGCATGTTTAACATAAATGATAATTATGTCTCATAAATCCAATGCTAAAATGGCAAATTTGGAAGAAAAAAATCTTGGATAAGAGACATCTCCTCAGTTGGTTTATATTGGTAAAAGTTTGAACAAAAATATGAGACTAAACCTGACAAGATTACTGAAGAAGTACAAGCATGTCTTTTCCTGGTCTTATGAAGACCTAAAAGCTTATAGAGAAGACCTCTTCCAACATGATATCCCATTGAAAGAGGATGTCAAACCATTTAGACAAAAGCAGAGGCCCATCAATCCACTGTTGGCAACTAAAATGCAAACATAATTGATGAAGCTGAGAGATGCAGGCATTATTGAACCAATAAGACACTTATCATGGGTTTCAAACCTGGTCCCAGTAAGGAAAAAGAATGGGGACATCAGATTATGTGTATATTTTAGAAATTTAAATGTAGCTTCGCTAAAAGACAATTATGGGTTACCCAATATGGAGGCTATGCTGCAAAAGGTGACTGGGTGTGATCTACTCTCAATGATGGATGGGTTCTCAGGTTACAACCAAGTGGTGGTAAAAGATTATGAATAGTTTAAGACCTCTTTTACTACCCCTTGGGGAACATATGTATATGCTCGCATGCCTTTTGGTTTGAAGAATGCAAGGGAAACTTTTCAAAGAGCAATGGATGTGGCTTTTAAAGATCTATTGCCAAATTTTAGTCTAGGGTCTTTAGGTCCTAGGGGGTAAATTTTTCTTTGGTGACTTACTTCTCATTCATTTTGAAACCTTCCCCTAATGTGCTTACCAGATAAATTATTTTCCTTGCCTATTTGAGCCTAGCAGGTTTTCAATCCTTCTGCTTCATCTGGTGTTTAGGTGATTTAGGTATGTCAGGAAAAGGGGTGTCATAGCATCTTCCGAATGAGAAGTAGTCACCCTCGGATATGTAATGCTCAATGTGTTTTTTCAAAAGGTAAACATGTGATTTACATAAACGATTCATAAAGCTTTTGTTCATAAAAAGAGTTTTTCAACTCTCAGAGATATCAAGTTGCAGAGTAGTGGCGGTGATCATGTAGCATCCAGAAAAGTTGGTCTCAAAGGTGTAACCCCGACACAAGTGAAAAGAGCAAATAAGAGGTTAAGTGCTCTTGACGGAAAAAAAGTTGTTTAAGTGCAAAAATGATAAAAGGTGAAGCCATTGGGATACTTTTCCGAAATAAAGGAAACAAGATTATGGGAAAAGTATTCTCTTATGTTCTTTTCCCGTACAAGGTAAAATGGTCTAATGTTTATTCATTTCAGCATCGGAAGGAAAGTATGTTCTTTTTCCACAAAACTAAGGCTTTGTTTCAGTCAGTGGCTAATGAACATAAAGTTAAGTGTAAGCTTTCATATTTTGAGGCCGTTATGTTCTTTGAAACAGGAAGTTTGAATAGCCATTGATTATCTAAATTTAATGCTAATCTTTTCATTGCATCCGTTAGCTCACCTTAATGTCATTCGTGTGGAAACAATGTTCAGATCTTAGAGGCTATTTCTCTGGCATTCACCATCATTTGCTGCTCACCGTATTTGTATATCAAGCCATTTATCTTCACTCATGTTCTTAGTTTTATAGTAAATGGTAGTTAAAGCTTCTGGTTACGATAGATTAATTGGTATTGAGAGTGAATTGAAAGAAGTTTCCAACACATCTCTAAGATTCTTTGATCTCAGAGATTTGTACAGAAGATTGAATTCTCATCTAATTCACCCTATTACATAGAATCTCAAGGACAGTGGTTTGGTAGAAGCTGCAGGGTTTCCAATGGCATTCCAAGCTCATGAGCTTCTTAGAGAATGTATAAAGAAATACAACCCAGTGAAAAAGAAAATCATGTTCCCAGATTAGTCCATTTTGCTGACAATTGATAAAACCCCAATCCAATCCGCTTTCGGCATTCTAGCGAAAGATGTGTATTGCAACATCGACTTTGGTTCATCTGCATCTATGTTTAATGAAAAGAAGACTTTAAGGATGGAAGACATGCAGAGGACCTGGTTCCAGACCCCTCGATCAAAGAAAAGTAAGATGCCAAAGACTCTATTCAGAACAACCCTAAAGAGGGAAATTGTAGATATTCTAGCCCTGTTGACCAGATTGGACAGAAAACCCGAGATCCTGGATCTTGTTGAACATAATTTCTTCCTTGTTCAAGCCATCTGCGCAGAAAATATGTTCATTGAATAGGCAGAAATCCTATGTGAGAAGCTAGCATCCTAGTTGAGTTCCTATCAAGGATTCAAATAGTTCTACATGTCTTCATACTTGATCTATGCTCTGGCGACTCAACACCTGTGGCCCACCTTACCAGCAATCCAAAATTTTGACAACAACACCAAAATATATGAGTTCTACCCAAATCTGCAATTGCATCTGAGCTTTGAAGAATATACTATTATGAATGATGCATTCACAATGAGAATATGTCAGGAACTTCAAGGTTGCCCAGAAAGAAGATTCTTGCAAGAGGCCATCTCGACAATCAGTCAGTATGGATGTTCTTTCATCCAATTCTTGAGTTTCTCTTATCTTCAAATAAGAGCCTTCTCTGGATTTCCTAAGAGATTGCCCCAGTATCTTGAAGATAAGGTGGTCTTGGTGGAGCTCTGCTGGCAGATATTGGAAGTGAACATTCTATGCTCAAATGTGAAGAAGATTGTCGTAGTTCCTTTCCTTGTGGTTGTTGGTCCATATTCCTATGCATCCAAATCTGATGCCCAAAATTTGGTAAAGAGCTTTGAGGATAAAATCAAGCTACTTGATTATGAGGTTCTTAGGCCTCAATATGATCCTATGGGTTTTTTTTAGAGATCACTTGAATCTCAGACATGCTTATAGACATGTCTCAGATATTGAGGATTTTTGGGCCGAATTTTTTAATGAGTATCAGACATGGGAGAAATTGTGCTCTCGTTTAACTTTGGAAGAAACTAAAATGTATAATAATTATGTTGATGTATCTGATCTTGCAAATGACGGTCTCTTCATGCATCCTTCATCTTATGACCAGATCAAGGTGTTGCCCATTTCTTCCTCTCCACCAACTGGTCTAGTAGTTGATTCATTAGAGCTTCTCGTGAGAGGCATTATCAAGAGAACTGACAAGTAGGTGGAATGGACCAAAGTGTGACAAAAAAGATATTCTAGTGCAGGTTCATCTAGAGGAATGAATTTAGGTGCTGAGAAATCAACTCGAGTAGCCACTTCTTCTACGGTGCCATCAGTTTCAGTAGGTGCAACACAACCCATTGGGTAAGGAGGTGACCAGCCTCCAGAAATGAATGTCCCTATCACTCCGACCTATGGAGGTGGTTCAATCCTAAGCATTAGAAAGGAAGAGGAGAAGAAAGAAGATAAGGAAAAGGAAAAGAAGAAAGAACAAGAGGTGTCCGTGACCAAGCCTCCCTCACCAATTCCAATCATCCCTTTGGATGACACAAACCCAATGGATGGTCAGGACTGCTCTCAGCCAAAAAACACTCTAGCCCTTTCGGTGACTAAGGTTGCCTCCTTCCATGTTCCATCTAAAGACAAGTAGAATCCTCTAGTAGCCCAGAAGTTGTTTGATCCTACAGTTGTTCAATCAACAATAAAGGTGTTATCCAAAGACTCATGGTTGGAAGAAAACATTGAGAAGAAGATGAAACAACATGAGGAAGCCATTTCTTCAAAGGACCCGATCCTTAAGGAAACCTCATCTTAGCCACTGGTGAAGAAGGTGAAGAAGAAAAAGTTCATGGCAGCCCTTTCCCATGATTCCACAACTGGGCATATGTTAATGGAAATAGCAGAGCCACAGAAAGAAGGAAAGTTTCATGAACTTTCAGGTCATGATTTCCAGATCAGAACTGTGGACTTAGGAGTGCTGGTGCATGACTCAATGGTGAACATCTAGAAAACCACCAATGAGTGGATTGAGGATAGGTTAGAAGAACTCTGAGTAGAGAAGGAAGTCCTCAAGTATGAAAATAAGGAGCTAGTTGAGTATATTAAATCTACTCTTGGCAGTACTTCATCTTCTCAATTTGACCCCAATACGGAAGAAAAGAAGAACTTGCTACTAAAGCTGCAACAAGAAAGACATTTTGGGAAAATTGGAAGAGCATGGATAGAGGCGATCAAGGTTCAAGGCATCATTGTTATCAAGAATTTGGGGAACCTTCTACTTGATGCAGACAAGTTGAAGGATACAACATCAAAGCACCAGGAGACCATTTACAATACATCCACTGGATTGACAGTTCAACTAGCCACCTTGCAGGATGTGATTGATATGAAGACTAGTGTTGCAACCTCCAATGGCATCCTTAAGATCGGGCAAGAGCCATTGTTTCATTGGAGGAATTCTCTAAAGTTTGTGATTGAGAGCTCAAGAATATCAGTGAATGAACTCAAGACTGTGACTGAGTTAGTGCAAAAAGAGATGGACAAAATTTTTGAGTTTTTGAAAGTTTTGCACACGGAATCTCAAGTTTTTGGGAGTGAGAAGTTGGTGAATATAGAGTGAATGAAAGATAAGTTTCTTGCTTTCATAAATGAGATTGTGGATCTAGCTAGCTTCCAAGTATTAAGGATCAGTGAGCTCTCTGCGATAGATGTAGTGATCAAAAAGGAATCAGAGAAGCTCCAATCCCAGATTGCCAGGTTGGACGAACTGACAGAGATGCATGATTTTTGGATGATCCGAGTTGACAATGCAATCATTCCAAATGCTTAGGAATTGGGCAAGGTAACAGATGCAATGAAGGCTTACAGAGGAAAAGTTGTTTCATAGAAGTAGGCATAGAATTTGTTGACCTTTGTCATCTTCCCAATTTTTGTATATTGTAGCTATTTTGGGCATTTTATCAGCCTTGTTAGTTTTTGTAACGGACCAAGTTTATTATTAGAATGTTCCTCTTGGAATATTGTAAAGAGGCAATCATTATTGTGACTGGTCATTTTTGAGATGACCTATAAATGTAAATTTCTATAAAGTAAATAGATTGGCAAAAATTACTTTGGGCAGACCCTTATAGCTGGGACTACTATGTGCGACTCTGAGTTTGAAGTGAGTTTTGTTGTTCATCTTAGTTAGCTGTGTGATATTTTGAATGAGGACGCTAATACTGGAAATTGAATGTTTATTAATGAACCATGTTTTGTTATTTTCATTCAGTGGATTGTATGTTTACTATCTTCAGCATAAGTACTCAGATTTCTTTTCATTGCACATCTTAGTTGAATAGATTATTTATTGCATAAGGGATTGGGAAGAGGGTTAATAGAGAATGAGATCAAGATAATTTGGGTATTGTCAAAGTTTTAGAATCTTAGTAATCTAGGAATTGCATTGTTATACCTTCTTTCTTTGTCTCTGTTGGTAGATGGTAGTTTGCATTCATCCCACACTGCATAACAGTTTGCATTTCAAATTGCATGTCTTTGAGTAAGTCCCCATTCATTGCCTGTGTTCTTTGAAGCTTTGAGCAACTTGGTTAAACCTCTTCTGCTCTCCGATTAAGAGCATACCCCTAAAAACTGAAAGACAAAATTCATTGCATATCTTTCACATAAGGGATACTGTACCTTTCAATTTAGGGGTCATTGATATATTCCTACCATTGACCTGGTCTATGGTTACTTTTTGTTCTATGAAATCCAGCATTGGGTATTTTCAAGAGTCATTATATAAATCAAATTTAAAGTAGACAAACTGTAAACCAACAGTTTTTCGCGACTCTACTGGGGAGAACTCATAATATTCCTAAGCTTTCTTAGTAAGTCTATTTGTGGCTCTACTAAGTGAATTATAAATTATCTGTTTGGCATTCCTAATGTTACATTAGGCATATCACTCTTAAGGAGAAATGGTGTTGCCTCATGAAGGACAAGTCCCACTAGAGAAATCTAATCTTTGCATCGGGGATGAGCAAGATGACATTATAAACTAGTTGAATATCCTTTCCTGGAAAAGCCAAAAATCCCTTGACCAATACAGAAGAATCAGATTTGTGCTAGAAAGAGAAGAAGCCAACATTGAGTATTGGGAGGGAGTGTTACAGGAAGAAGATTGAGAGCTGTACAACCACAGTAAACAAGTTCAGTAGCTCTAGATCCCAAGTATACCTGAAGTGTCCATAGAGGAGGACATAAAGATCCTGTTTTTGGAGAATTGAAGAAGGCTAAGTTTCCTCTGTTAGAAGGCCCTCTTAGAAGAGGAAGAACCAACGCCTGGGATCCTGTCTTTCTAGGTATCCGTGGTGCTCTTTTGCCACCACCACACCCTATTTCCCAGATTTGCAGCCATTCTTCTACACTTCCTGTCATCTACAACACTACCCCATTATTGTGTAATGCCCTTACTCTTCACGGGGTAACTTCTCCTACCAATATCAATTTTCAGGCTACGCCATTTATCCTCCCTATTTCAATGGTCTTCCCTTGGGGTAATGCCATTGGGCCTCTTCAGCTAGGATCTAATAATGAATTACCTTGAGCTTCCTGAAAGAACTTCTCAAAGTTCAATGGAGATGGGAAAGTATCTACTGATGAGCATATTGCAGCCTTCTTGGCCGCATGCAGCATTGTAAACCCTTAGCATTAAGACATGGCAGTAAGAATGTTTGTAGAGACTTTAATAGAAAATGTTGCTAACTGGTTTCAACATCTCCCTACAGGATGCATAACTAATTGGAATGATATGAAGAGCCACTTTGAAGCTCTCTATAAAAGTACAGAAGATGAGCACAAACTTTTGTCTCGGCTCACACAAATAAAGAAAGAACCTAGTGTTCCTATGAGGGACTTTATTGCAAGGTTTAACAAGCTGAATAACAGGATCCCCATGCTAGCAGGCCTACATCTAACAACTAGAAGATGTTCTTTATCAGTTCCATGCCTCCTGACATAAGTTTCCAAATCAGATGAGCGCATGTAGTTAACCTGCAAGACACTCATACTATAGAAATTGAGCTAGAAGATGAACTTATAACTGCCGGGAAATGGAAGTGAGAAGTGCAGAGTGGTGCCTCCACAAGCTCTACTTCTGGTGCAACCAAAAATACTGAGGCAATGCTTCATAAGTTGTCTAATGAGATGATTTCCCTTAAGCAAAAAATGGGAAAGTCTACCCCACCCTTTCAGTAACCTTACTAGGATATTCCCAGAAAACAACATGAAGGTAAATAGTTGCAGCTGCCACATGCTCAACAAAAGCTCGCCATTGAGGTAGCTAAAAAGCATAATATGTGCATTTTTCATTTGAGAGATGACCATGATGGTGATAGCTTTCTGGAGATTAATAGATACAAGCATCTAGCTTTAAGAAACAAGCTGACTATTGAATATCTCAAAAGCAAAGAAGATTCTACTCCCCATGGCGACTCTAATAATTTCTTTTTGGAGTATGAATCTAATTTCGAAGTTGGAAGTGAATGATTTTCCACCATGGATGGAATTAAAATGGCAGTGGCAACAAGAAGTCAGAGAGACAAAAATCTGGGAAACTCTATTCCTTCCGAGAATATCGCAACTGGTCCTTCGGCTGGTGCACCCAGATCTTCTACTTCTTCATTTTGGAAGAAGAATCACTCGAAGTCCAAAAAAAATGGTAAGTCTATATCTTCCTTTGATATAATTCAATACTGCAAGGATGCTAGAATCCAAGTGTCTCCCTTAGAATATTTAAAAACTCATCCTACTGAACTTTAGAAGCTTGTAGATTACTATAAAAGTGATGCTAACTCCAGAATGCAGCCTAATATAAATTCTACTGTTAGTGATGAATCTCCTAATAGTGGCCCTTTAAATGATGAAGAACCCATCCTTACCTTGCTCTTTCAAGAAGAATTTTCTTCAATCTTAGCCATTTCGCCTTGCTAGAAACCTGACCCGTTCTATGTCTCCCTATTTGTAAATGGCCATAAGCTAAGCAACTGTATTATTAACTCTGAAGCCTTTGATAATGTCATGACCACCTCCATTGCTAAAGCCCTTGGATTGACCCTTACCAAAACCTTTGGCCACTATTATTAAATGGATGCTACATAGGTTCCCCTCCTAGGTCAGGTAAAGGATGTACAAGTTGCATTAGCTGCACAACCTGCAAAGAGGATGAAGCTAACCATCCTAGTAGTCAATATTCCAGCCAGCTATGGTATGCTTCTAAGTAGAAGCTTTTGCAGAGACATAGGTGGAGAAATCAAGATGGACTGGTCCCATGCTATAATCTCGATGGGTACTAAGAAGATAAAGCTAGAGCCAAAGGAAAAGGCCAAATTCACAGTAATGAAGTCTTATGAACCTAAGGCACAAATCCTCTACCATGAGATAGAATTCAGCAATTATATGTTGTTCTCATATTTCAATCATCAAGATGAAATACCAGAAAATACTAACAGTCAGGATATCTAGACCTTGGAGTTCGACGGTAGTTTTGCTACTGCAGGATCGGGAGCTGGCATAGTTCTTATTTCCCCAGAAGGAGACATGATACAACTTTCTTATAAATTGCTGTTTAAGAACACTAATAAAATGATGGAATATGAGGCTTTGTTGCTAGGCATTGCTACTATGAAGAAAAGAGGGGTGAAAATCCTTAAAGCACTCAGTGATGTAGATTTGATAGTGAGGCAAGTTTGAGCGCAGTATGCAGTGAAAAATGTGAGACTGTGGAGTTATAGGAATAGAGTCTGGGACAAGATAGAGGACCTTGATGCCTTTTTAATCTAGGCTATTCCAAGAGAGCAGAACACAAGAGCAGATTTGTTGGCCGCGTCAGCTTCACTTCTCCTCCCGCATCTGGAAATAGGAGATGAGAAATACAAAGTTGAATTTCTCTTTAGGCTAAATGTTCCAGATAATGTGGAAATATGACAAGTCTTCAATAGTGACAAGCACATACAAGCTTTCATGGAAAGATCAGATCAGTTCAGTGATCAATACTTTGAAGGAAGTTCTAGTACCTACAAGGAGTTCTTTCCAGACAACAAGAAGGATTTGGAGCTTGGAGAAGAACAGTTAAAAGGTAACAAAATTCCTTGACACCTAATCTCCCTTGAAATTTTTTTTGATAGACACGATGCATATATTAGAAAAGAAAGAGAAAGGAAAGGTGGTACCTTAGGAGATTTCGAGGGAATCAACATAGGCACTGAATATAAACCTAAGATGATAAATATTGATAGTTGTTGAACAAAAAAGGAAAGAGAAAAGGATAAATGCCTACTCTTTGAATATAAGGATGTGTTTTCTTGGGGCTATGAAGACCTCAAAACTTTCCAGAATGGAGACTTCAAGCACATGATCCCTCTCAAGCCTGAAGCTATCCCTTTCTGGTAGAAGCAATGAAACTACAATCCAAAGGTTATAGATGCCATTTTCAGAGAAGTTCACAAGATTTTGGAGGCAAAAATTATCTATCCCATACATCACTCTACATGGATAGCCAACATCGTGCCTGTCTGGAAGAAGAATGAAGAAATCATAATTTGTGTAGATTTCTAAAATCTAAACCAGGATTATCTGAAGGATAATTATGCCTTTCCCAACATGGATCATATACTGCAAACAGTAGCTGGATCTAAAATGATGTCCATGTTGGACAGTTTCTCAAGTTTTAACCAGATTGAGGTGGACCTGGAAGATAAGTATAAGACTACGTTCACCACTCCTTGGGGAATGTTTGCTTACAATAGAATGCCCTTTGGGCTTATCAATGCTGGACCTAGCTGCCAAAGGGAAATGAACTCTTCATTTTCAGACCTCTAGGATAGAATAATATTTATATACTTGGATGATTTAATAGTCTTCTCTAAGAAGAGAGAAGATCATTTGAGAGATCTTGAGAAAGTGCTAAAGAGATGTAGAGAGCATGGCATCTCTCTTAATCCCAGGAAGTCTATATTTTGTGTCACCGAAGGTAGATTGCTTGGTCATATTATTTCCCATGAAGGAATCTGAATTGACCCTAAGCATGTAAAGGCCATCCAGCAATTGAACCTGCCAGCAAGCAAATTCAGAACAAGATCGTTCTTTGGGCAGGTAAACTTTCTCAGGCACTTTGTTCCTCACTTTTCTGAGATTATGAAATGCATAATTGATATGATGAAGGGTAGTCAAAGTTTCAAGTGGAATGACTCTAGGAAGAAGGCCTTTGATTTAATCAAGCACGCTATAGCTAGAGCACCTGTGTTGGTGCATCCAGATTATACCAAGGAGTTCATATTGTACTGCTACGCATCAGCTCATACATTGTCTGCTATCCTGATGCAAGAGAAAAATGAAGGGATTTAGGCACCTATTGCATTCATGAGCACTCCGCTCAAGGATCATGAATTGAGATATTATCAAATGGAGAAGCATGCATATGTAGTGGTAAGGGCACTGAAGAATTTTAGATTCTATGTATTACATTCCCATTCTATTATTTATATTCTTAATTCTGCTGTTAAGAGCATTTTGACACAACAAGAAATAGGATGTAATACTAGAGGTGCATGGATAGTGAAGGTACAGGAGTATGATATTGAACTCAAGCCAACAAAGTTGGTTAGAGGAAATGACTTGTGTAAAATAATGGCTGAAAATTAGGAAACAACTCAAGAGAAGGATTCTCCTAAGGTGTTAATGGTTAGTCTTCTTGATCCCTGGTTTTCCAACATCGCCTATTTATTTACTTATGGATATTTCCTGGAAGGATTGACATACAAACAAAGAAGATATTTGAAGACCAAGGTAGCCAGGTATGTCATTTATGATTACCAGTTATAAAAGAGGGCAATAGATGAAACTTTCTTAAGGTGTGTGGACAAGCCACAACAAGAGATATTGCTCCAGGCATTCCACAATGAGGTGTGTGGTGGAAATTTCTTGTCCAAAGTCACTGCATATAATATATTGAGGAAGTGTTACTACTAGCTTGACATGTTTAAATATTCCTACAATTGGGTGGCCAAGTGTGATAAGTGTCAAATGTTTTCTAGTAAGCATAAGTTGGCTTCTCTCCCATTGAAGCCGGTTGTAGTAGAGGGTCCCTTTCAACAATGGGGGCTTCATTTCATTGGTCTGATAAATCCTCCCTCTTTTGTAGGTCACCTATATGTCATAACTACCATGGATTACTTTACCAAGTGGGTTGAGGCTAAGCCTACCAAGAAAACCACATTTGAGGTGGTCTGCGAATTTATCAAGGAGAATATGTTGGTAAGGTTTGGAGTGCCAATGAATCTAGTGATGGAAATTGCCGCATATTTCTCTTCTTCAGAGATTACAGAGTTCTGCTGCAACAACAGTATCCATCTTAGTCACTCATTTGATTATTTCCCTCAAGGAAATGGTTAGGCTGAGTAAAGCAACAAGAACCTGATTAACATAATGAAGAAACTCATTTCAGAGAGTCAAAAGGATTGGCACAAGAAATTACATGAAGCTCTATGGGTAGATAAGATAACACCTAAGCGAGCTATCAGGATATCCCCTTTTGAGCTGGTTTACGGAATTGAACCTAGTCTCCCACTTCCGCTGGAGTTATCCATTTGTAGGCTACAACAAGTAATTAAAGATCTAGTTTTCCAAAATGGTCTGGAGAAATGAATCATGTATCTGACCAAGTTGGAGGAAGAATGGGAAAATCTTGTTGACCAAATCACTGATCATCAAAGGAGAGTGAAAACATTCTTTGATAAGAAGGCCAGACCAAGAAATTTTATGCAAGGTGACTTGGTCCTATTGTGGGATAAAAGGCGCGAGTCCAATGGAAAGCATCATAAGTTTGACTCACTTTGGAAAGGACCATTAAAGATTGTACAGGTGAACTAGAATAATTCCCTTATTCTAGCATATCCTTCTGGAGAGATTCTTCCATTCTCCTACAATGGCCAGGATCTGAAGCTCTACCAAATACTCAAGTGAAAGTAGGCAACCCCTGCAAGTTAGTGTTAGTTTAGGTAGGTTTTCTTTGTGTTTCTCCTGCTTTCTTTCCTGATTTCTTAGTCTAGTTTAGTTTAGCTTCCTTTCCTATTGTGTGTTTTAGTTTAGTCTTCCCGTTGTTTTTCTTGCCGGTCTTGTTGTGCGAAACTAGAGACTCTAGGTCCCTTCTCAGACATTGGCATGTCTAAGTCCCTAGTTAGAGCCAGCTGTTGCCAAATTTTAGTCTAGGGTCTTTAGGTCCTAGGGGTAAATTTTTCTTTGGTGACTTACTTCTCATTCATTTTGAAACCTTCCCCTAATGTGCTTATCAGATAAATTATTTTCCTTGCCTATTTGAGCCTAGCAGGTTTTCAATCCTTCTGCTTCATCCGGTGTTTAGGTGATTTAGGTATGTTGGGAAAAGGGATGTCATAGTGTCTTCCAAATGATAAGTAGCCACCCTCGGATCTGTAATGCTCAATGTGTTTTTTTGAAAGGTAAATATGTCATTTACATAAGAGATTCATAAAGGTTTTCTTTGTAAAAAAGAGTTTTTCAACTCTCGGAGATATCAAGTTGCGGAGTAGTGGTGGTGATCATGTAGCATCTGGAAAAGTTGGTCTCAAAGGTACAACCTCGACACAAGTGAAAAGAGAAAATAAGAGGTTAAGTGCTCTTGACGGAAAATAAGTTGTTTAAGCACGAAAAGGATAAAAGGTGAAGCCATCGGGATACTTTTCTGAAATAAAGGAAATAGGATTACAGGAAAATTATTCTCTTATGTTCTTTTTCCCACACAAGGTAAAATGGTCTAATGTTTATTCATTTCAGCATCGGAAGGAAAGCATTTTCTTTTTCCGCAAAACTAAGGCTTTGTTTCGGCAAGTGGCTAATGAACATAAAGTTAAGTGTAAGCTTTTGGATTTTGAGGCCGTTATGTTCTCTGAAAAGGGAAGTTTGAATAGCCATTGATTATCAAAATTTTATGATAATCCTGTCATTGCGTCTGTTAGCTCACCTTAATTTCATTCGTGTGGTGCCAATGTTTGGATGTTAGCAGCTATTTCTTCAGCATTCGCCATCATTTGTTTCTCTCCGTATTTTTATAGCAAGCCATTTATCTTCACTCATGCTCTTAGTTTTATAGTAAATGGCATTTAAGGTTTATGGTTATGATAGGTTAATTGGTATTGAGAGTGAATTGAAAGAAGTTTCTGACACATCTCTAAGATTCTTTGATCTTAGAGATTTGCACAAAAGATTGAATTCTCGTCCAATTCACCCTATTACACGAAAGCTCAAGGATAGCGGTATGGTAGAAGCTACAGGGTTTCCAAAGGCAGTCCAAGCTCCTGAGCTTGTCAGAGAATATATAGAGAAATACAACCCGATGACAAAGAAAATCATGTTATCAAATCAGTCTATTTTGCTGACGATTGATAAAATCCTAATCCAATCCACTTTCAGCATTTTGGTGAAAGATGTGTATTGTAACATCGACTTCGGTTCATCTGCATCTATGTTCAATGAAAAGAAGACTCTAAGGAGGGAAGACATGCAGAGGACCTAGTTCCAAACCCCACGATAAAAGAAAAGTAAGATGCCAAAGACTCTCTTCGAAACAACCCTAAAGAGGGAAATTGTAGATATTCTAGCCCTGCTGACCAGATTGGAAAGAAAACCCGAGATTCTAAATCTCGTTGAACATAATTTCTTCCTTGTTCAAGCCATCTGTACAGAAAATATGTTCATTGTCTGGGAGTAAATCCTGTGCAAGAATATAGCATCAAGGTTGCATTCCTGTTAGGGATTCAAATAGTTCTACATGTCTTCATACTTGATCTATGCTCTAGAGACTCAGCACCTATGGCCCAACTTACCAACAATCTAGAATTTTGACAACAACACCAAAATATAAGAGTTCTACCCAAATCTGCAATTGTATCGGAGCTTTAAAGAATATAATGCCATGAACGATGTATTCACAATGAGAATATTTTAGGAAATTCAAGGTTGCCCAGAAAGAATATTCTCACCACAGGCCATCTTGGCAATCAATCAGTATGGATGTTCTTTCATCCAACTCCCGAGTTTCTCTTATCTTCGGATAGGAGCCTTCTCCATATTTCCTAAGAGATTTCATTGGTACCCTGAAGATAAGGTGGTCTTGGTGGAGCTCTGTTGGAAGATATTAGAAGTGAACATTCTATGTTCAAATGTGAAGATCACCATAATTCCTTTCCCCATGGTTGTTGGTCCATATTCCTGTGCATCCAGATCTAATACCCAAAATTTGGTAAAAAGCTTCGAGGATAAAATCAAGATACTTGATTATGAGGTTCTTAGGCCTCAATATGATCCTATGGATTTTGTTAGAGATCACTTGAAGCTCAGACATGCTTACAGACATGTCCTGGATATTGAGGATTTCTAGGCTGAATGATTTAATTAGTATCAGACATGGGAGAAATTGTGGTCCCGTTTAACTTTGGATGAAATTAAAATGTATAATAATTTTGTTGATGTATCTGATCTTGCAGATGATGGCCTCTTCATGCATCCTTCATCCTACGACCAGATGAAGGTGTTGCCCATTTCTTCCTCTCCACCAACTGGTCTAGTAGTTGATTCATTGGAGCTTCTCATGAGAATCATTATCAAGAGAATAGACAAGTCGGTGGAATGGACCATAGCACAACAAAAAAGAACTTTTGGCGTAGGTTCATATGCAGGAATGACTTCAGGTGCTAAGAAAACAATGCCAGTAGCCACTTCTTCTGTGGTGCCATCAGTTTTAGAAGGTGCAATGCAACCCGCCAGGCAAGGAGGTGACCAACCTCTGAAAAAGAATGTCCCTATCACTTCAACCTATGGAGGTGGTTCACTCCTGAGCATTGGAAATGAAGAGGAGAAGAAAGAAGACAAGGAAAAGGAAAAGAAGAAAGAACAAGAGGTGTCTGTGACCAAGCCTCCCTCACCAATTCCAGTCATCACTTTGGATGACACAAACCCGATGGATGGTCAGAACTCCTCTCAGCCAGGAAACACTCTAGCCCTTTCGGTGACTAAGGTTGCCTCCTTCCATGTTCCATCTCAAGACAAGAAGACTCCTCCAATAGCCCAGAAGTTGTTTGATCCTACAACTCTTCATTATGCAATAAAGGTGTTATCCACAGACTCATGGTTGGAAGAAACCATTGAGAAGAAGAAGAAATGACATGAGGAAGCCATTTCTTCAAAGGAGCTAATCCTTAAGGCAACCTCATCTTAGCCACCGGTGAAGAAGGCAAAGAAGAAAAAGTCTGTGGTGGTCCTTTCCCATGATTTCACAACCGAGCATATGTTAATGGAAATAGCAGAGCCACAGAAAGAAGGAAAGTTTCATGAACTTTCAGCTCATGATTTCCACATAAGAACTCTGGACCTAGGAGTGCCGGTGCATGACTCAATGGTGAAAATCTGGAAAACCACCAATGAGTGAATTGAGGCTAGGTTAGAAGAACTCTAAGCAGAGAAGGAAGTCCTCAAGTCTACAAATAAGGAGCTAGTTGAGTATATTAAATCTGCTCTTGGAAGTAATTCATCTTCTTAATTTGACCCCAATGCGGAAGAAAATAAGAACTTGCTACTGAAGCTGCAACAAGAAAGACAGTTTGGGCAAATTGGAAGAGCATGGATAAAGGCGATGAAGGTTCAAGGCCCCATTGTTATCAAGAATTTGGGGAACCTTCTACTTGATGCAGAAAAGTTGAAGGATACAACATCAAAGCACCAACAGACCATTTACAATGCATCCACTGGATTGACAGAGCAACTAGCCACCTTGCAGGATGTGATTGATATGAAGACTAGTGTTGCAATCTCCAATGGAATCCTTAAGACCGGGCAGGAGCCATTGTTTCATTAGAGGTAGTCTCTAGAGTTCATGATTGAGAGCTCAAGTAGATCAGTGAATGAACTCAAGACTGTGACTGAGTTAGTGCAAAGAGAGATGGACAAATTTTTTGAGTTTTTGAAAGTTTTGCACATGGAATCTCAAGTTTCCAGGAGTGACAAGTTGGTGAATATAGAGCGAATGAAAGCTAAGTTTCTTTCTTTCATAGATGAGATTGCAGATTTGGCTAGCTTCCAAGTATCAAGGATCAGTGAGCTCTCCGCGATAGATACAGTGATCAAAAAGGAATCGAAGAAGCTCCAATCTCGGATTGCCAAGTTGGATGAACTAACAGAGATGCATGATTTTTGGATGATTGGAGCTGAAAATGTAATCATTCCAAATGCTTAGGAATTGGGCAAGCTAATAGATGCAATGAAGGCTTACAGAGGAAAAGTTGTTTCATAGAAGCAGGCATAGAATCTGTTGACCTTTGTCATCTTCCCAATTTTTGTATATTGCAGCTATTTTGGGCATTTTGTCAGCCTTTTCATTTTTTGTAACTGGCCAAGTTTATTATTAGAAAGTTCCTCTCGAAATATTGTAAAGAGGCAATCATTATTGTAACTGGTCATTTTTTAGAAGACCTATAAATGTAAATTTCTGTAAAGTAAATAGATCGGCAAAAATTAAACAAGCCATCCAAGAAGCTCCTGTCCTAATATCCCCTGATTATACTAAACCTTTCTCCCTATTTACATTTGCATATTTTCGTACTATTGCTGCAATTTTATTGCATAAAGATGAGGAAGGGTTTGAACACCCTATTGCCTTTTTCAGTTCTCCATGTTTACATTTGCATCTTTTCATACTATTGCTGCAATTTTATTACAGAAAGATGAGGAAGGGTTTGAACACCCTATTGCCTTTTTCAGAAAGTCATTACAAGTAGCTGAGTTAATTAATCAATTGATGGAGAAACATGCTTATGCCCTAGTAAAATTAGTTAAGGCACTTAGGCCTTATTTGGTCTGTGCAAGAGTAAATGCTTATGTGCCTCATGTAGCAGTGAAGGACATTCTAGTCCATAGTGAAGTGACGGGCAAAAGATGCAAGTGGATCAACAAAATCCAGAAATTTTATTTGGAGATCCATATTACCAAGCTTGTAAGAGGACAAGGATTAGAAAATCTAATGACATAGGAAAATCTAGATCTAGTTCTAGTGAATAATGTTGATATTTGTGGGAAAGTTGTTACAGGCATTGAAATGCAGCCTTGGTACACTAACATGGTATAATTTCTAAGGAATACTAGTTGCCCAGAGAATCTAAATGATAACCAAAGGAGAATTTTGAGATTAAAAGCTCAGAAATATGTATTATTGCATGGTGACTTGTTTTGGAAGAACGGGGATGGAATACTACTACTATGCCTTGGCAAAGGACAATCTGAAAAAATCTTGGAACACATGCATTCTGGAATATGTGGAGGACATTACTCGGCTAGAACAACAACTCATAAGATTTTGAGGGTTGGGTATTATTGGCCTTATGTGTTTAAAGATACTTATTCTTTTGTCAGGATGTGTGAACCATGTCAGAGGGTCTCCAACAAAATGAAGTTTTCAGGTGCCTTATTGCTAAATCCTATAGTTGCAGAAGCCCCTTTTGCTATGTGGGGAATGGATTTCATTGGAGAGTTTGCAGAGAAGTCCAGTGGAGGGAACAGTTGGATTTTAGTTGCTACTAATTATTTTACAAAATGGGTTGAGGCAATTCCAACTAAAAAAGCTACAAGTTCAGTAGTTGTTAATTTTCTGATGGATAATGTTATCACTAGGTTTGGTGTCCCTGTCAAACTAGTAATGGATAATGCAATGTGTTTCAAATAAGAATAATTTACATATTTTTGTTCTGACATGGAATTGTAATATCATATTCATCCCCATACCATCCACAGGCGAATGGTCAGGCAGAATCTAGTAATAAGAATATCTTGCAAATTTTGAAGAAAACCTTGAAAAATAACAAAAGAGCCTGGCATGCAAAGTTAAAACTTGCCTTGTGGGAAGATAGGATTACTATGAAAAAGGCAATAGGGAAGTATCCTTTTGAATTAGTGTATTGTATACAGGCCATAATGCCTGTAAATAACTTGCTCCCTGTTTATAATTTTATTCAAGAGGAGGGATTGAAAATCTCTGAACCAATACAAGAAAGAATGATACAATTGGTATAATTGGATGAAATAAGGAGAGATAGTCAAAAGGAGAATATGAGACTACAACAAAAGATGAAATATATTTTTGAAAAAAGGGTTGATGAAAGAAAATTCCAGCCTGGTGACTTGGTACTCCAATGGAATGCTAGGGCTGAGGATAAAGGGAAACATAAGACATTTGAATCTTTGTGGTTGGGCCCTTTTATTATTAATCAGACCTTTGGAAAGGATTCATATCTCCTTAAGAATATGGATGATGAAGAACAAGAATTTCCAGTGCATGGACAATTTCTGAAAATTTTCTTCAATTGAATCAATTTGAAGTTTCTATGCACAGTAGTCTATATTATATGTATAGGTGTGTTTCTTTCTGTTGTGTGTTTCCTTTCTATAGTAGGTTAGTGAGCGTGTTCTTCCTCCCATATATATGTGGTTCTTTCCATAAAATTGCATTTAAGCATCCTCGGATAGAGCCACTGTTGGTTGTATTTCCAGTTTTGAAACTTGCTATTAGAATTTTTGAGTTCCCAATTAGTTTATTGCATAAAATGTCAAATTCCTGTCAAGTGCTACCAAAATCCCTCTGCAAACAATGTTCTTCAAGCTTTAAAATTCAAAGAAGTGTGTAAAACCCTAAGTCCTAGGGCAGTTTTCATTCATATTCAAGAGAAAACCCTAGTTATTCATAATGGTTTCTAATTTTGCAGTTACTTTTTCAAAAAATCTGAATCATTTAAGTCATGTGTCTATTTTCATGTTTCAATGTTAAGTCGTGATGTCTCTTTAAGCTCAAAGAATATTCCACTTTCTTTTGAGACTTAGAAAAATGCTTTGGTCACGATATCTCCATGAAAATAGAATATGCTTTCCATGATAAGGAGACTTAACGCTAATCATTGATCCAAATCATGATCCTATGGTTCATGCAAAGTCTTGTTCAAAACCCCAGAGTTAAAGAATCCTTTGGAAAATTTGAGATCATTCAGTCATGTAGTCTCATAAATAGATTAGAGTTAAAGATGGGTTGAAGTTTTCATGTAGTCACGTGATCATGAAAGGAAATAAGAATTAAGTTAGATATTGTGAGATGAAGTGACGACTGTTGATTTAGAAAATGATCCGGCTATGAGCGTGAATTCTCAGGAATAACTCTTCAGTTAAGAATTCATAAAGTGACTTCGAGTTTCTTCAGTCGCGGTGCCTCACAAGTTTACCAAGGTTAAGAGATGAGTTAAATGCATTCATTCACGAGATCTCTAATGAAAGTGAGGGTTAAGTTAAAAGATATGAGATATAGCAACTATCATCCAATTCAAGAATGATCTTGTGGCCAATGCTTAATCATGAGATAAAAGTTCATATGAGTAAGATCTAGCGGCTATCATCAGATTAAATGAAGATCTAAAGGCTGGCATTCAATCTCAAAGTAAAGCTTGAGTAAGATAATTTATTCAATGATAACGAGATTCAATCAATCGCGAGGTCTCAATAAGGACTATAGTTGATAAAGGTTGAGTAATAGCTCAAGTGAAGTTCGCAGCGAAGAGATCTAAACTATAAAAAGAAAAGATGGATGATGTTAAGTCATTGATCAAAGTCAACAAGTCAGAGAAAGCTTAGCAATTTAGAGGTAAAGATTCCAATGTGGACACATGTCTAAAACCATTCAGAGATCTACGATCAGCGCAAAGTCCCAATACACACCTGAGGTTGAGAAATTTATCTTGTGACTTGGAGATAGCTTTAGTCATGAAGTCTTAGAATGAACTACAGTTAAGGATAAATTTAATGAGATTACATGTGAACCATTGGATTGAAAGTTGATCTAAAGGTAGTTGCAAAGTCTCAGATCAATTGAAGAAAGTACAAAAGGGATGTGAGATTTCACGCAAACCACTCGATTAAAAGAAAATTTGGTGATGGTCGCATAATCTCTTTTAAAACTCAAGGTTAGTGAAATCTTAAAGTGATTTTGAATTTGCACAGTCGCATAGTCTAAAAAGATATCAAAAGGTTAAACAAGAGTTATTTTAAGCCTTAGTCGTAGAATCTCAAAAGGAAACATGAGTTAAGTGAATTCAACCAGCAATTAAGAGATAATCATAGATCAATGTCTTGATGAAATGGTGATTATTAAATCTCAGAAGAAAACCTGAGTTAAAGCTAACTCTTAGCGACAAGAAGATCATACATTCTCATAGTCGCTGAAGGAAACCAGAGTTTGAACAAGGTAAAAGTAAGGTTTTCTCCTATGCCATGTTGTACAGTCATCAACCAATCAGAAAATAAAGATTGTAACAACATGTTTAAAGATTTGCTGAGTTGTGATAAATGAGCCAATCATATCAGATCTTGAGCCTGTTTCAAATATAATAAGGTTTTTAATGAAAAAGAACTCATTCAAAATTGATCACTTGTCAGTTTCAAATGCCACGACTAGGAGGAAAATTGATATCATAGAACATAGAAGTTATTAGGAATAACAGTGCACAAGGCAACTGAGAGGGGGGTGAATCAATTGTGATATAGATTATTAAACTTTACACTTTATAAACCAAATCTACAAATGTAAATGATAACACAGTTAATGCCAACACCATAACACATATTTGTTGTCAAGGAAACCCTATTAAAGGTAAAACCCTGGTGGGAATTAACACCCACAAATAATATACTGAGAGTATAGTATCCCTGTTAAAAGATTTAGCCTTGTTAAGAGCTTGTTACAACATTATAGTACACAGTTCTTGTTAGGAGTCAAAAGAAATACTAGGCTCACTGCCAAGGCACACTTCCCAAAGAAGGTTAAATTCACCCTGAAGGATTTATAATTTGAACAAGTGTATAATGAAAATACACAATCCAGTGAACTATCTGATAGCAACTGTCTTTGCTTGGTCAGTTCCAATGAAGTATTCTTCTTATAAACTCTGATCTACATCCAACAGCCAAACAAGCCTCCCATCTTTCACTTCTTCTCAAATCTCAATCATTGTCACATATTTTCAAAAGAAAATATCACTCATATATACCCTCTTACAATAATTCATTACATCAGCCAGTTAAGCTTTCCCAACACACAAATAATTAATTAGGTCGGCCGATTAAGGCTTTCCAATGTAAAAATAATTATTTAACCTCTTGCTAAGATACACACAGTACCTATAACAAGAAAAATCATTTACAATCCATCAATTATGCTTTTAGATCCATAATCCACACTCACAATTCATATTACATGCTACATGTCTGAAGTCGGCCAACAAATAGCTCTCCTTCAGAATACACGTCATAGCTGACGTCACCAGTAACCAAACAATAATCAAACTCAACCAATTACTCCAACATATGTCATGTGTCCACCAATAAGCTTGCATCATCTGAAATATCTTCGACAGAAATATATACCAAAAACACAGAGACCTGCTCTGTCCAGAATCATAGTTACAGTCCAGTAACCAGTCTTCACCAAATGATCAATAACATCCACATTATGCAACATAAAGCCAAGAGACCTTAGGAATAAGGTCAACACACATCCTTCTATATAAATCCAACTTTGATCATTCTGAATCATCCATACACCATTCGTACACTCCTTCCAGTCAAGTAGCCAGTCTGTCCTCTCCACAGAAATATATGTTGACATCAGTGACAAAACATGAATATCAACAGCATGATCAGTAACCAAAACTGATATCATCCAACATAAGTAATGACTGAAGTGAGTGAATTACAAATTCATGATTTTTGAAGAGATTGGTGTATTTATTTATTTTAATAAATAGGCATTACTGTTGTTCATTTCATTTTACCAGATTGAAGTTTCCAGAGATAAGAATTTTCATAAGTGATCATTGCTTTCAAGAGAAAAGAGTTATCTAGATTTGCAGAGTAAGGAAAGAGATTTGATCAGTAGTGTTGCAATTTAGAACATACAAGATGAGCTGAGCAGTGAGTGTTGCTTCAATTAGAGGGAAGAGCGGAGATGGTGATGATGATCTGAAGGGAAAGAGAAACTACTTAGAGGAATTCATAGCTCTCCTTCCAGGATCAAACCAAGGAAAGAAGGTAAATGATGAATACCTTGGTGAAAATATGGATAAAATTTGAGATGCTAAGACGCTTGATTGTTTAGGATATCATTTATTTAACTATTTTCATAAGAATAGTGAGGGTCTTGTACCTGTTTCAAACCCTTGGATGTCAGGGTTAGCAAAATTAATAGTTCTTGATGTGTTTGTGGATGTGGATTTGTTGTTAGAACTAGCTAGTAGATATGATACAATTTCAAAGACCATTAAGAAGGATGATAGTACAATCCTAGTAACTCTTGATAGGGCATCGTTCATGAAAGCATTCAATATATATAACCCTTGCACAACAGAGATAAACCTGAAAGCCTTAGTTGCTATATATACTAGGGAGGCCGGTATTGTAGCCAAATTGATTCAAGCCCACGTGCCAAAAGGAAATAGGAATTATATAGCACCTATTCCTAGTGACAATGCACCCTATTTCTACAAGGACCTAGCATTTTACATGAAGTACATTTCCTATGCTCTATGTAGAGTTTTAGGGGTTGATAGTGGAGGAGAAAGAGTATCCTCTAATATGCTAATGATAATTTTGGACTTGCAAAGTCCCTATGTCAGCATAGATTATAATTACATCCAGTATGTAATTGATAAGATGGATAAAGGGTTTTTAGCCATTCAAAAGAAGGAAGGAAGCCCTAAATTCCTACAATATTCCTTGCTAATGCATTTAATTTTGTTCTATAATTTCAACATCATGGACCTGCCCAATATGAGACCTAGGAGATTCTATCAAGGTCAATCCAACCCTATAAAACTTTGGGTAAGGGTATGAAACTATACATCTAGGGAGAATGAGTTCTTTTCTTTCAAAAATTGGATGGTATATCCATTGTTGAGCAGCTTAGGGGTCAATATGACTAGGCTACGATTCAAAGTATTACAGCTCCTGAGGCCTTGCAAATTTGTTGATAAATGGAATGGAGATCATAATTGGGGAGACTTCTATTACCACAATAATTTAACTCTGATAAGAGTTTATGGTTGCTCTCAGTCTCCACACATTTTACCATACAAAGTACCATCGAGAATTTCTGCCATGGAATTCTTATTTTAGCTTATGCTGACTGATAGGGAGCATTTGTCTCCACATAGAAAAGAAATATTCACACCTCGACAATTTATTGTTTCTGATTTTATTAATGGTAAGAGGGCATATGATGTTGTGAATGGATGATTGAGGCATTACAAAATTATTGTAGCACTGTATAGGCACATTGATACAGAAGGTTTTATAAAAGGTGCCAAGAAATTTTTGACACCATCCATTCCAATTACTAAAGAACATCAGCCATGTGAAGAAGAGGATCTTATTAGGAACATCCTTGAAGAGGATGAAATTTCAAGAAGAACAACAAAGTACCAAGACTTGATGGATTTAGAGCAATAACTTAAGAAGAAATGGATCACATTTGGGGGTTATTTCCTAGGTATTCCTTATCTACAAAGATTATATAAGATGATTGAGTCTTATGAGACTTTGCGCAACCAGCTAGAGGAACAGATAGAGGATAAGAACAGAGGTCCAAATAAGTAGTCTTCCTCAAAATATAGTGATATTAGTTACTCAATACACAACCCTCCACCAATGGATCAGCCACCTTAGATAGAGGAAAACATAATTGACCTAACTCAGGGACAAGAGGTTGAGGTAGTTGTTGAACCTCCAAAGAAAAAGAAAAAAGTGGAAACATGTGAGCCTTTTAATGTCAAGACACAGAAGAGGAAAAAAGATAAAGTGAGTGTACTATTCACTGAAACCAGAGCCTATGATCATCAATTGAGGAAGGTCATAAGAGAAGGGAAGAAGAAAAGAGAGGAAAATGATGAAAATGTCGAGATACCTCTCATTCTATGTTAGGATGAAAGGGAGTTGCATGAAGAAGAGTTTTTGAAAGATGATGAATTCATAAAAAACTAAAGAATTCAAGGATTTTCTTATTTGAGAAAAATAATAGCAAGTGGGGGCACAACTACAATTGGTAGGAGGAGAATCAATAACAAGTAAACCCTTGCAGGTCCTTCAAGAATATAATCTAGAATTAGAGAATATGACCCCTAATGAAGCTAGACAACTAGTTAAGTTTAGTGGGATGCTATTAGTAGAAGGATGGGACCTGGCTTCAACATTCATCATAGATATGATAAAGAGGTATCTAGAAATCAAATTCTCTTCAGAAACACAAGTGGGAGAGATGATTAAAGGATGTGGTTATAATGCATAGTACCAAACCTTAGCTATGTGGGCTCTAGCTCCCAAAAACAAGAATCCATCATTAATAAATGTACAAGAAAAGATGGAAGGGGACAAAATAATCCGGTCTATTCAAAATATAGGAGACTTTGAAATTTCACAAGCCCTAACACCCTTTTCTCATCTCAATGAAGGAAAGGTTGTACAAATGTCAAATAGATATCAAAAGCTATTTGATGAAGAAAGTATTGTTGTGAAGGACAAAGATGTGGGATTAATAAAGATAAAAGCACTAGAAAAGCTAGTAGCAGAGCTAAATTAGAAACTACATGTCATGCCCCGCAAGGGAACTGGGGAAGAGAAAAAATATTCTCTTTATAAAAGAAAACCTAAGTAATGATTTATGAAAAAAATGTTGAATTTTTTTTAAAGAATTACATGAACAAAACATAGTTTAACTTAGATTCCTCGAAGGTTCCCTTCTTAATAAATGCACAATTTATTTAAGTCCATTTAGTGTACTAGAAACTTGATTTACTTCTTAAGCAAACTACATCTCAACATTTGTAGATCCTTTATAAAGAAATACAAAATACTTTCATTTCAATTTGCCATTTAAATCCATTTTTATTCCTAAGTATCCGTTATGAATGAGATAAATTTTAAAGCAAATAGAATCATCTAAATCATTTGATACATTATAAATATTACATTAGTTTTTCAATAGCTTTTTCACTTAATCAACAATAATGAGAAACATACTACTTTACTTGGAATGTTACAAAATCCTTTTCTTTTCCAACATCATAACATAAATTTCATGCTTTCCCTTTTCTTTTTTTCCTAAGTCTACCCATTCCAAATACATAGTTTTGAAGTACTTTTATGATTACATTACATTCATCTCCTCTTGGGGTAACAATAATTTTACATCATGAAAGATAAATTCTTCATTCTTCAAAAATGGAACATTTAGCAAGCATGAATCCTCAATCACCGCATCTGCAAAAGATACCTCGATAAAATGATTTACCACCCAACCACATGGATACCAAAAGGCCCACTCCCCCATGCTAGGAGATAAACACCAAGGTCCACAAAGAAGGGATAGCTAGGCCATACATAGGGTTGGGTAACCTTTCCCAAATAGAAAATGAAAGATCAAAGTATAAAATCTTTTCCCAAAGGTTCTAAGGCTTGGTAGAAACTCTAAGCAACAACCTAAGTGAGTGTCATCACATAGCCCTCAACCCTTGGGTTTTTCTGGTACTAGCCACTCTGGGCCCCGCCCCCCAAGTAGGCACATGCAGAATCAAATGTCTTTCGTACAGAAAAGCGCCATTCGATCGTACCTATGCATAAGTACCTTCTCCCACTCCCATCCATAGCCTTTACTAGCACTAATGGCATGGGTGAGGCATACATTAATATTTTTAGTGTTTGAACCCATTCTCATAAGTTTAATTAAATTTTCACTTGTTAAATAACTCTTCAGTCGGTTATCCTGGTTCTAGCCACTTAGGGCCCCGACCCCGCACTGAGAGCCACTCACTTAGTGTTCTTAGGTTTTCTACCCTTAA
>MU223714.1:674245-710876 GCA_018584345.1 Thuja plicata | reverse complement strand
AATTTCGGTGCAGGTTATAGACATCCGTGAAAGCATGACATAAACAACTGAAAAAAACCAACAAACCCCTCTTCTCATACCTGTTCACGCGCACCCTATTCACGCAGCAAGGAGCAAACCCTAGCACCCTATTCACGCAGCACGCAGCACGCAGCACACAGCAAAGAAACATAACCGTGTTATCTGCTTTGAAGTACCCAGGTTATATGCGGATGTTGCTCGGACCCGACGGGAAGGTTATATTTTATTTATTTGAGAAACATAACCATGGATTTCAAACTCATTCCACCTCCTGAGGTGGAATATCTAAATCCATGTTTTGAGCCAAATGGGGATTTCGAAATCCACATTGCCATTCTTGAGGAAGGCATCCAAACAGAGAATTGCACCCCATAACCGGGTTATGGGCGGCATAACCCGGTTATGGGGTGCAACCAAACGGGCCCTTTGAGAATAGCACAAACCTAGAATGGATTCAATTCTAAAATTGGCAATTCCAACATGCACAAATTCCGCCAACCAAACGGGCCAAGGACTTGTGATGAATGATGAACAGATTGAAAGGTTGGGGGCAGAAAAGAAGAAACAAGAAATAGGGGCAGGCGACAGAGTATTTCCAAAGGGAGCGACTTTGTACCAAATGCACTCGCTTGAAATTTAGTGGAATTTTTAGTGAGAATACCTAAAACGCCATTTACCTAACAACCATTGAAATGGTAATTAGTGGACATGATGCTATCTTAAATTGATCGTGACCTTCTTTCATCAACACTCATCGTTGACGTTACTCTCCAACGCTCCATGTTACAACAGGCATAATCTCAGTCGTTACCTTAACAAACCCTGCCACATACCATGTCTCACTTATACATTTGTCATTTCCCTCCATAATTTTACGTGTAAGTTTATAAGATTTCTAGCACTGTAGCATTTGCCAAGTACAGAACTCTAAAAATTTATATATTTGGAGCCCAGATAACCTTTTATCTCAGCAATTTACTCTATTTTAATCAAATAGTCTTTGATTATAGCATCCCACAAAATATTTCTTACATTGTGTTTTATCTTTGCTAGAATCATGGTTGGTCAGCAGGACTGAGGTCTATTTGGCATGTTTGGAAAGAAGCACAAGGAAGGAAGCCCCGGTCAACCTGCTCCTTACACAGCGCAAGGATATAAATATGGTGAAACTTAGCTTCACCATTCTTCTCCACAGGGTTACACGTATGATGCAACTCAGATTCACCACGCTCCTCCAATGACTACTTATAGTGAAGAAATCTATGGGATTTCCAGCCCCAAGATAAACAAGGGGAAGATAAGTCACATGGATTGTTTGGAAAACTCCACCACAAACACAGTGATTCTAGCTCTAGCTCTGTAAGTTTTGTTGTGCTTTCATTTGTTATGTTTATGGTTTAAGTATTTCATATAAAAAATTGTCTAAGTTTTGAAGCTCAGTGTTGAATAGTTCATAAGTGGGTTTGAAGGTATTCATAGCTCAGTGTTGAATAGTTCATAAGTGGGTTTGAAGGTATTCATAGCTCAGTGTTCAATACCTCTATAAGTTTTGTCTAGTTTTGTTGTACTTTCATTAGTTATGTTTATGGTTTTGTGTATTCTATAGAAAAATAAAATTATTTTGCTGAAGCTCAGTGTTCAATAGTTCATAAGTGGGTTTCATGGAAATGGTAATTATGTTTTTTCAAGGTGGTTAAAATGGTCAGCATTTCAACATTCAAAAAAACAATTTTCTTTTTCTTCAAAATTGAAACGTATTACAAAGAATTAAAACCGACGAAAGGGCTTCCTATTGGAGTAGGGTTCCCAAAAATGAGATCGGGTGCACTGTAGCAACTGAGAATGTTGTTGGATCTTCCCATGGCCGAGCTTTGCAATGAAGTTTCCAAGGGAAGGTTTTGGGCGAGATATTGGGGCTCTCGACCTTCTGATACTAAACAAGCTTTAAAAGTAGATAGGACTTACTTTACCAAAGCACCATTAATGGTGCGTATTTACAGCCTTGATTCATTCCCTATTCTTCAAATCTAGCAAAAAAACTTGTGTTTTTGTTAGAAGAAAGATATCTTCTACTACAGCTATGATTTAGATTATTTCTTCGAGCGGAGGCCTTCGTACCTCAAAAATTCAATTCTATAATAGATCAAGAGTTTGAATATGATAGGGCCTGGTCTATGCTTCCACATTTTGCATTTCCAGCAGAGAAAAACTATGTACGCAAACCCAAACCATTTACCACTTCCATACCAGAAAACAACGATTTCAGGGTATGAGACAGGGTTCAGCGTGAAACAATAAATCGAATGTACGGTACCAAGCTCACTCGGGAAGGAAAGCCTATCATCTTAATAAAACATTGTAGCATAACCTATGCTCTAAGATTTTAAAGAAATTCAAGCTAGCTATGTCCTCCTCTTCTTTTGATGTGGAGACTAAAAACCGTGTGTGTCATATGAAAGAGTATCTACGGTGTTCCCAAAATTAACAAGGATGGCATTCCTTGAGACCTATTGTGGATACCATAGGCTCTCCGACCTACAAGCCGACTTCTCACATTGCAAAATTGATTTCACATCTCATAGGTAAACCATAGTCTTTTATAAAAGACTCTAGGGGAAATTACCCAGTAACCGTTAGGGGGTCCAATAATTGTCCCCTTTGATCCCCTAATTACAAATATTAAAGAGTCCAAAACATGATAACATGTGTACCAATGCCAATCACACATGTACTAATAGCCGATCATTTTTTAGTTTTTTTTGTTGGTAATTGGCCCATTTCTGCACCACTATTGTGACATTTTGTAACGACTACTGGGACATTTGGCCATAAGTACTGGCATTTTTAAGTCAACAACTACTGGTGAATAACATAGCGGGTATCAAGCTAGCATTTTGAAATGGCACTTTTGGACCACTTTGTGCTCCATGATCCCTATAGAGAGATCCGTGAATACCCAAAAGTCAAAACCTTATCTTTAAGCACTCCACTCACCTACGAAGGTACACTGAAAAAATCAGTAAAATCAAACTTACAGTTTAGGAGTTCTAGGTGTGCAAAGTTATCCTGGGAAGATACTGGGTATTTTACCCTAGTAATTTCATCAATTTTATCAAGGAGAGAAGGCTTGATAATAATGACATCTTGGCTATCTTTGATGCGGTTTCTCTCTTTACCAAGGTCCCCACCAGTGACTCCATTGAGATTGTCAGTAGTAAAACCAATGATGAGATTTCTTCCCAAGTGTTGAGTTGTGCCTGAGATCCAATTTCTTTTCTTTCCAAGATGTTATCTATGAGCAGGTGGATGGGGTGGTTATGGGCTCCCCGCTTTCACCGGTCATTGCTAAATTTTATATGGAGCACTTCGAAGAAGTTACTTTCTTCTCCTTTCCTCTTAATCCAAGGTGGTGGAAACATTATGTGGATGACACTAACATTTATTGGCCACATGGTCTTGAAAGGTTAGAAGAATTCCACACCCACCTTAATAACATAACCCAATGTATTTATTTTACCAAGGAACTTAAAATGGACAATCAATTCTCTTTCCTTGGAATTCTTCTCATTAAAGAGTCGGATGGGTTTGTAGGTCATAAATTTTATTGCAAAGCCACCCACATAGATCATTACTTTCACACCTACTCTCATCACCATCCAAGAAAAAAATTGGGTATTCTCAAAACCCTCTCCATCACACATGATCTTATCACACTTGTGACGATGATAACATTACCTAAGAGTTGGACCATCTTTGCCAAGTCTTCATTCTGAATGGTTACACCAACAAGAAAATCGCTAGTCTTCAATCAAGTGTATTCTCATTTTCTCTCCCAACCCAAACACAACCAAACTCATATCACCCTTGGTGCGTCTATCCCTTACATTGAAGGCATCTCTCACAAAATTGCTAAGATTCTTCTCAAGAAAGGCCTTTGATGTTCTTTCAAACCTTGTTCTATTTTGACAAATTGCATCCCCCTTATCAAATACTAGAGGGATATCTTGTTGGACTCAGGGGTTTATAAGATTGTTTTCTCATGCGACACTCAAATCGGCCCTGGCAGAGCACTCCGTCTCTATTAGGCATCACATTTGTCTAAAGAGCACCTGAGTGTTCTTCAGAGAAGATAAATTCTTAAAAAGGAAACTTAAAGAAGCTATTGAAATTTATAACCATCCTTCGAACCTCAACCGTGATGATGGTTGGAGCATAAGTGCTTCTTTGCAACCTTTATTATCCAAGATCATATAGTTTTTCTTTGTCATTCCCTCCTAGTCCTCGCGATTTGGCCCCTCTTCTTTTCCCTTAGGGTCCTTCCTCATGTAGGGGTTTCTTTCATCTTTTCTTCCCTATCTTGGTGCTTTGTTGTCTCCCCCACTTTGTATTGGTAGTGTTGGTGTGTGGCTTTTGTTGTGGTTATTTTTTTGTGTTCTCTCTTTTATTCGTGTCATGCTTGGTGTTATATATATATATATATATATATATATATATATATATATATAGTTTGTTTTAATAGAGGCTACTAGTAAAAAAAATTGTTATCGTCTTTTGGGTTTTATTAATTGTTTATCTTTTTAATAAATAATTCATTTTTGTTGTAAAGATCTTATTATGGTTTGTTTAATTGTTCCTTGTATTCTCTTGTTTTCTTCTCTTGTCAACTTTCTTATTTTTTCTGGTTTTCTTTATTGATTGACCTTTTATTTTATTTTTGACCTTTGGCCCCCTGTTTCTCTCTCCTTTTGGCGTCATCTATATATTCTTGGTCTGGTTTGCCACAATTTATTTTTTGTTTCCTCTAGCTCTTCTCATCCTGATGATGGATCACAAAGTGTGATTCAAAACATTGATGCAAAAAATAGTGCACATAATGAAATTCCAGAAAACTACATCGCTATCCTTGAAAATCATGATACACTTGCTTTTGTGCAATCTCGCCATATTTTATAAATGCAAGCTCTGCAAGTTGCAGAGAAGTAAATGACATTAAATCCCATCTTCTTAGATGAAGAGATAGCAATCTTAGATTTAGTTTCCAATGTTGATCGTCGAGGTGGGTAATAAAAAATAAAGTTAAAAAGGTAAGAAGAGAATAGTGTCAATGTATTCCAAGTACTTTGGAAAGAGTCTAGCTCATTGGCTATTTTGATCGTGATTATTTTAAATTGTTTACTATTATTACTTATAGATTTGTGATATTGCTATTAGGATTCAACTGTGTAGTTTTTTGAGGCAAACTCATGGATTCATGTTTCACAAGTAGTGGTTCACAAATATCTCATGAGAATGAATGGAAGACTTAGCACTCATTGCATCTAGGTGAGGCGCTCAGAGGTGATTCAACTATGTAGTTTCCGAGTCAAACTCATTGAACCATGTTGCATGAGTAGTGGTTCAAAAGAACCCATCTCTCATGAGAATGAATGGAAACTTAGCACTCATTGCATCTAGGTTATGCTTACAGAGGTGATTCAACTATGTAATTTTTTAGTCAAACTCATTGACCCATGTTTCATGAGTAGTAGTTCATAAGAAACTATCTCTCATGAGAATGAATGAAACACTTAACACTCATTGCAATATCACAATTTGACCATGTTTCATGAGTAGTGGTTCATAAGAACCCATCTCTCATGAGAATGAATGGAAGACTTAGCACTCATTGCAATATCACAATTTGACTTGTTATGGAAAATATCTCCTGCTTGGAGATTTATTTGGGCAAGTAAATATTTATCATTTATAAAAGTTAAGATGTAAAAATATTAATAAATGAATTATCATGAATATATTGGAAGATAAGTTTATATATTTTTTGTACATTATCATACATTTTCAAAGTACAGCAAATAGATTCTTAAAAATAAGCTATTGATGTATAAGATATCAAAAGATCTAACAAAAAGAAGCGTGCAATAAAATGGATGTGTTATATTATGAGTAAAGACAAAGGGGGTCTTGGATTAAAAGACCTAAGGTTATAGGGACTATCTCAAGATACATCCAAATGTATCTTTAAATCTCTTCAAGGGGCTGAACCATGGAAGATTCTAATAAGTCATAACATCTCAAAGTTTGTCCCAAAGAAAAGTCCATCCTGTAATGTCCTACCTCTCAGTGACTATAATGTTGGTTATTTCACTGTCAAACTAGTTGGGTCAATTGTCTTCAGATCAATATGGAAAGTTTAGGAAAGTGTTAGGCACTCGATTACACACAAAAACATTATTACTGAGGACAACAAGGAATTTGGAGAAAGGTCTATATGGTGGAATTTGCAGCATATTTACAAGCCACTGACACTAATTTAAGGATGCTTGGCCATAAATTATGTCACCCAAGGGATGGAGAGATTCATTGATATTTTGGATGAGGTTCACCTAGTATCCTGGAATGAAATTTGCTTAAAATTTGAAGTTCCCCAATCACAATGGAGGACATTATTATGCTTAAGGAGGCATGTGTTTCTCTCTCCCTTCCTAAAACTTGTGATATTTCTGAAGATAGATTCACCATTTTCAAATGGCTCGATGTATCCCTTCTTCCCTGTATTAAAGTCAAATATATTTATAGCCATATTTTTGATACTAAGGATATACTTACCCACATAAATATATGTTGGAATGTCAATCTAGATATCTATATAAGGAAAACATACTCTAGTGAACTTGTGGAGAAAACCTATGGAACCTAGAAAGAGGTGTTTCCTATGACACCTCTTGTTGCATAAGTTGCATATTCTTAAAATTGATGGGGATCTCAATATTTACTTTTCTTGCAGGCTACTAGAGATTGTGAAGCATATCTTCTTTGATTATTTTTTTGCAAATGAGGTCTGGAATATATTTGGAATATTTATCAACTATAATATTAGAAGTTGGGAGATTGTAGTGGGTTGTGTCAAATATCAAGAAGGATGCTAATGTCTTTTGGTTTGTTCTTTATGTTGAAATCATATGGATAATTTGGAAATTTAGGAATAATGATATTTTTAGTGGCAGGGAAAGAGTTCTAAGGAGACTTATAACCGATGATGTTTTTTGGTAGGTTGTAATGACTATGAGACAGTTAAAGGTAAATTTTGATAAGATGCTACATGATGGCACTGCTAGGGTATTCACTTGGGAAATATCACATGAGTTTTCATGGACTAGGAAAATGGTGGAAAGAACTCCATTTGAGATTGGTCTTACCAATTTCATGAATGAGACAAAAGAGAAGAGAAATATAGGCAAGGGCTCAAGTTGGTCAATTCTTTGTTGCAGCAGCAATTCCAGAGATACCTATTGCAGTGACAATAGAGGTCCCATTGGTAGAGATTGTAATGATCCCCAAAACTTGGGGAAAAGTTCATAAATGGATGGAGGTTCCATTAGGATGGACTACTTGGTTTGAAGATACAAGGGATGATATTCAAATCGAGACATTATGCTCATATCATATAGGTTGTTTCATTTTGATAGTTGTTACATATAGACTTATACACATTGTAATTTTGTAATGTTGTGTTAATAGTTGTATAGTGAATTGATAATTATATTTTTTCAGTTGAAAACATATATAATTCAGTTTGTTTTAGATTGAGAAACTAATCTTAGGATCTATATTGATTTCTCATACAAAACTTCTTAAGCTTATTTAACTAAAAGTAACTTCCCACCAACATACATTTTATACTTATTTATTTAACCTTTGAATTTTATTTATTTATTATTCTAATCTAAACTATTTAACAATGCAATATTCTAGCATTCCCCTTTACAAAATGCGAACAAGAAATAGACCATTGCAAGAGTTGATGACAACAACTCTTTTAGAGAAAACCTACAAATTTGTACAACATGAAAGAACATAAGGTGTCTCCATTCTCATTGCATAATGAGAGATGAAATTTTCTCTAAAGTCCACATTTCCCTTGAGTGTCTCAAAATTCTTCTTCCAATGTTGCAAATGAGAGAACAGTTGTCGTTCAAGAGTCCACATATATTTTGAATTTGTCAATATCCCTCCTCTATTGTTCTGGAAACAATCTCTTCTTTGTTGTACAAAAATATTTAAACCAATATAGATACATTAACTACAATCATAAGAAATCTCTATAAAAAAACAAGGCACGCCTAACTCCACAAAGGGACACAAATATGAAGTGGCAATTCTCATGGAATATATCATTTTTGGGTGATAATATAACTTGATTTGATAAGATATCTCCATGTTCAATTTGGTTACCTTTTCAATATTTAATTGTCAAATGTGGGGTCCAAACCTTCAAAGGTTCTATCAAGTGTAGTATGGTTGGTCCCAAAAGCCCAAACATTTGCTAACATAATGTAATTAAATATTATTAGAAAATAAATAGAAGTGTCAGATTTATCCAAAATGCATATTTCATATAACAATCATCTTAAATTTTCAATTAAAATAACCCTATTAACTTTATCATTCCAAAGAACACGATTTCAATAAAACATCCTACTTATTTCTCCTAATTCTTTATTTAAAGATAATAAATTAGATGAATCCCTCACATGTGATTGATTCAATTTTACCCTCCAACAATAAAATTAACCATTGATGGAATCCCCTATTAATTTTCTCAAATACAATCCATTTACTTAATACCCCTATGTTCACACTTATATTCTCCTTCACGTGCAACATTAATTATATCATAATAACTCCTTAAAATGAAAAGTGAATTAGTTCACTTCAACTTTGAAAATAATGTGCCTTCAATACTTTAATGTTAAGTATGGAGAGTCTCCAATAGGTGACCTCATGTTGGTTAATAGTTTCACATAATCAAATCCTCTATTGCAACAATAAGGAAAAAATATATTTTCTTTCTACAAAATTAGTAGGTTTGTTGCTTCTTCTCTGTCTAAATGACCAAGAAATGATATCCAATATTGCAATGATTTTTCATTTTATTGAAATCTTCAAATACATTTTTAATAGCACTCAAAAATAAGTTGTCACGCCATTGTCTTCTTCTTCAAATTGTTGTCTTCTTTAAAACATTTTTTAGGTTTTGTTCTCCTCTTCATCTTTTTTTCATAATATTTTGAAATTTAAATTTTCATTGAAAATGACAGATAAACTATTGTTTCTGTGATACTATGCTAAACTGGTATGAAGAACACCATTTTAAAATTAAAACAATATATAAAAAAAAAAAAATAGTGATGTATTACTCACAATATAAGAATGCTTTAATATCATTATGAAAACTAAACTATTTTTACACAAAATACCAAAACATAAAAGACTATTTGATTGAATTCTTGGAGATAAATTTTTATTACATTCCATGAGAATATAAAGTCATTGGTAACCTAAATAAAACTTCCTAAATTTGTTTACCATAAAAATTTCCACCAAATAACATATTAAACTTATTGCACAAAAGATGACCTTGGCATCTTGACTGATAAAGCCTTAGTAATAATTATCAAAACAAAGAATGTGAAGCCCTTTAAGTTGGACATAACATTCAAAAACTTTGTTGGAATAAACCCATTAATCTTGCAATCACTTAATCAAAAACATATTAAACTTATTTATTCAAATACTAACCTATATTTATTTAGTTAGTTATTATTCTAATCTAAACTATCTAAAGGGTCTCCAAAATTGGTGCATATTCGACTGATATCTCCCAAAGGCTTATAAACTGGCACCATGTTAGAGATTTATTTAGAATAATTAATATGACATAAGAACTTGGCATCCAATAGTTTCTCTAACTCTACTTTGACCAAGAGGGCCACTTTGGGATGCATCTTCTCGAGCTTTTATTTAACTAGTTTTGCATTAGGATCCACAATAAGATGATGTAAAATTGGATTAGGGTCTGGCCCAGGAATATGATCATAACACCATGCAAAATTTATGGAATATTCATTGAGGAGTGCCTCAAAATCTATGTGTTCCACTTCTTACAGTGAAGCTGCTAGGTTTGTGATGTGCATGCAATCATCTATTCCCAGATTAATTGGCTTAGTTTCTTCAATTAGAATAGATGACCTCTCAAACTGGTAAGTATTGATAAGGGGAAGAGGAGCATCCTCATCTTCTATCACCTTAGAGAGTTTTTCAATACAAGATACGTCCTTTATTTTTACTTTATTGGGATCTAGAAGTTCTCCATAGGGGTTTTCACTAGAAGACCCTTGATCTTTCTCTTTATCTTTATTTGTGTGACTGCGATGTAGAATCATGCCCCCGGCCTTATGATCATTTTGTATCCCCTAAGAATTCTAGGAGCATGACATCGCTTGTAAATACATCACTATGAGTAATAGTTGGTTGGTCCCTGTTTATAAGTTTGAGGTGTTAAAAGGGGAGTTCAATAAGTTGATGGATAATGCACAAAGTAAAAAGTCTCCAAGGAAGATGGTATCATTATGTATATCATTGTAATATATCTTGACTTCCTCTTTAAAAATATCTTCAACAGCTATGAGGTCACCATTAACATTAGAAAAGATTCTTTCATAACCAGAGGTTCCATCACTTGCAATTTGACCGAAGCCGAGACTTCAATTTTTGGGACATTCAAATGGCTCAAGAGGGGCCTACATACCATTCTCTTTGTTTACTAAGACACCTCCTTGGTAATCCCACTTTTTAGTTGCAATCTTGTAGGAGGTTGGGTATTTTCCTTTGAAGTAATTAAGGAGCTTCCCCTGACATGCTTTGTGTCTTAGTATAACCATTTATTAATATTTGCTTCAATTTCCTCATAACTAAGGCCCCCATGTCACTAAAATGTTGTAAATCCATACTTCTTAGTTTGAGGCACCTTTTGTTTTTATTTATGTGAAGGTTGACCGTATGCATGAGGATCAAGGAGAGAGTTCCCCTATTGTGAAGGCATCTGTTAGGTTGTATTCCCCATATCCTTTGTTGTTGATATGGACTTGGGATAATGTGGATGCAAGGATGGTGTTGGGATCTACATGGTAATTGGAATGGCTAGTGACAAAGGTACCAATTTCAATTTCATTGCAATGATGGGAATTTGGGAATTAAGCCTCAAGTGCACGACAATATGCAAAAGGCCAGGGATTCACATGGATAATTACTTATGTGCCAACCTTGGTGGAAAGTGGAGGGAACAACATGCATGGTGTGAATCTATGGGCAACAAAGAAGGATGTTGTATGAAATATCAAGATCAACAACATGACATATTGTGTCCTATATTGTTGGGCATATTGAATGGGCAATGTGATAGTACCCTCAGAGGTACACTCTAAATTATCATATGCTTTGATGGTGAGTACTTGTTTTGTGATATCAAATTTATTGTACCCCACTTGAGTTATGAATTTCAAGGTGTACAAATTTAGGGTCAAGCTATTATCTATCATCACTCACTTTACAATGAAGCGATTGACTATGATGACCATGCAGAGGGGAAGATTGTGATTAGGTGAACCATATGACATGCCATATGGCTTGACTGAAAATTTGTAAGATGATACAAAATGGCTCACAAGGTCTTGTAATGTTGTGAGATTAATATTATTTGGGACACGAGAATCTTGTAGAGGTTTGGTGAAGATCTTATAATGAATAGGCGAGGTACGTAGATCTATAATGGATATTGAGGTGAAGTTGTTCTCAAGGTGTTCCTGAAGATTATATTATGCACTAGATGAGGAGGCGATGGTGGCAGCAACAAAAAATATCCAACCTCTTCTAGTACTAATTACACATTGAGTATCCTATCCTTTAACGTGAATCATCCCTACAGAATCATCAAAATGTGTAATGAAACTGATGATGTTACCATAATCAAGACAAGTCATGGTGTAGTCTATGCCCTTGTTGAGACTACTTGGATCCGTATTACCTTGACCCTGACCCTGGGGTCCTTGATTGGTATGAGAAGGGACAATACCTTTGTTGTGTTTAGGGAATACATCTTGATAGATTTTCCTATTTACATTATGTGAAGCATGTGTGGGAGGCTCAACAATGATCTCCTTACGATTGATAAGATATTGGATGTAATGCTTCAGTTTCATGCACTTAATGATAGTGTGTCCTTTGACACAACGATAGTCACAATATTCATTCTCTTTATACCATGTGAGTTTAGGAGTAGACTCATCAAAAGGTTGGGTGTTTGGGTAGACAATCATGTTAGTCTTAGCCATCTTGTGGAAAATTACATCCAATGGTTTGCCAAAGGGGGTGAAAGTGCAATTTTGTGTATTCTAGACTCAAGGTTTTGGTTGAGCCTTAGGGACAAAGATATAACTCATTTGACATGTCTATTGTTGACAAAAAGTTGGGGATGGAGAAGGAGAATCAACGACAACTTTTACATGATTTATATCAGTGGCTCCTTCACCCACAATGCTCTTGTTCTTATTCTAGTATCAAGGGTGATCATTACTTATAGGTATGAATATAATTCATCCTTATATGATATCCCATCTTGGGATGTAGATTTGGATCAGATTCTCTTTTGGTGGCTTGTATGGAAATCAAGTTGATAGGGTTTTCCACCTTTGAAGGTAGCCAACAAATTTTTCACCGCCCTTGTGTTTGGCATTGTAGAGATCGAGGAGTAAGTTCAGTCTTGACATTGTGGGAATATTGTGACATAAAATTTCTAGACAATTCTACAAAGGTATTAACTGTTCCATATGGGATCTTATAGAACCATTCAAGGGTGAAACCCCCTAGACTCTTGGGAAAGAGGCGCATGAGATAATTTCCATAGTAGGACACCTCTTGAAAATCCATGTAAAATTCTTTAACATGGTTAAATGGGTCACCTTTTCCCTGATACTTATCAAACTTAGGTGTCTCAAAATGCTTTGGGAAAGGAATCACTATGATAGATTTGTCAAATAGATGAGGGAAGACCTCCTCAAATTTAAAGGTCATTATTTTTGTTCCTTTTCATATGTCCCTTAGAGCGTTTTTCATCTCCTCCCACTCAGGATTGATAAGTTGTGGAGCGGGTACACCAATTACGTTGGACCCCGGTACAATATATGGGTCATGTTGTGATGGTGGATATGTAGGGATTGTGGATTCTAGTAAGTAGTTGGTGGCGCTTGGTAGGTGGATTGTGATGGTTGATAATTGGGTCGAGTTGGTGTATAAGTGAGATGAGGTGGTTGTTGAGGGGGTTGATAGGATGGAACATAGGTTTAAGATTGTTTTTTGTTGGTTGTTGGGATTGGTAGCAGGTAGATGATGTGTATGTAGATTATTGGTGCAGAGGTCGCTAATAAGAAGGGGCATATGTATGGTCTACAAAAGGTTGGTACATAGTCATGCTACCAAAAGTGACAAAAGTGATTTATGTAGAAATAATGGTAGTAGTCCTAGAAATATAGTTCACATATGCAGATGTAGGAGCAATAATAGTTTGTGGAGATGTAGTGGTTTGTGCAAAGTTGAAAGTGTTCATAACCAAATAGTTAACATATGCGGGTGTGGGGATAGTTTTTTATTGAGGTTGTGTGGGTGGTGGTGGTGTAGATAAAAGTTGCATTGTGAATTGTGGAGTTGTCTGGGAGGTATGAAGTAGTGGATTTGTGATAGTTTATTTAGTCAGAATGCCTTGGGCATGCATTGGGGCTTGTGCTAAGTGCCATGTGGAGGAAGATGTTTCTTGCATGGCATGAGGAACCTATGTAATTTGTGAGGTGATAGGAAGTTTTTATAGTTGAGTGTATTGATGTGGATGTGTGGGTTGTTGTGGTTATCTACATGCATAGACATGTGTACCTTGAGGGGCACTAGTAACGTGTTGTGAGTGTGTAACCTATTGGGGCTATGTGGGTGGTTGTGGTTAAGATGCAAACACATTCTGTGTCATCAAGGATGGAAGGATAGCTGGTTTTTCATCTAATTTGCTAATTTTGCAAATATAGCACTCAAAGTGACTCTAGTTTGCTTCGTGAATGTGTGTGATGGAAAGTGACTTAAAGGAACACAAATAGAAATGAAATACACTCAAATAAACAAATCTAAAACAACATACAAGATTATATAAAAAGAGACTAAAAAATAAAAAATGCAAACCATAACCCCTATTGTAGCCTCTTTGATTCAATGATTTGTCCAATATATTATGGTTTTATGTGTGCTGGAAATTTTGACAGCATAACAATAGTAAAATTATCCATTGTTTCTCAAGCTTGCAAGATGGTGATGAAAAATGGCTTCAAAGCTGCACAAGTATGGAGAGCTCTAAAATTGAATAATGAGATGAATAAAAGATAGAAGAATTTTTGGTTAACTATTGGGAAAAGGTTAGGATTTTTCAACTCTCATGAGAGGTTGACAAGTATCAACTTAAGAGTGGATGAAGAGACTTTGGGGCTTGAGAAAAGGATATGTCACATAGGCACTTTTGTTTCAAAACTCAAAGGGCATGTGGGGGAACAGGAAAAAGAATATAATTTTTTTTAGAAGGGACAAGGTTGTAAGTGCATTTAATGAATACTTATGTCATGTGGTTGGGGATTAGGATTGATAAGACTAGATTTGACTTTCGTTTCTTAATTCTTATGCTTAGGAATGTGTCCATGCTTAATAAGGGTTTAGGCTTAATGAAAAAGGTGATTAGAAGGCAAGTGGGCTTGTTAGGAGAATGCAAGTGGGAGGAGAGAGGTTGAGTGGGGATTAATCAAGCAAATTATGCATTTTCTTAATTAAATTTGGATTAAATGGTGCAAGTGGGGTTTTTAGGATTTTGCAAGTGGATGGGGTTTGATGAATTCTTGAATTCTTTTTTATTCGGAAATAGAGAAAAGTTATTTAACTAAATAGATAGTTTTATTTAATTAAATGGGATTGTGCTTTAGATAAAATAAATCAATTAATTTACCTAGAAGGATTGGAAAATAGGGAAATTAATTAAATAGGTGAAATATATAATTAATATGATGACTCTAGATGAGATAGGGGAAAAATTAATTAAATAATTTATTTATTTAATTAATATGAAAAGCATAGAAGAGATGGGATCGAGATCGATTCCTACCTATGATATGACTTACCATAGTAGTGTAACCAGGTTGATTCATGATCGCTTGTGCATGATAAACTATAACTGATTGAATGTTTGAAGATGATAAGTTGATGATCACCGAGATGCAAAAATGAATGAAAGACATTAAATCAGTTAATGTAGTACTATATTGTCATTGATGTCAACTTGATATAGTTTGATTGGTAATACACATATGGTCATAATATTGAAGAAATGAAAAGACAAAGTTTATGTTATCGGTAAAACATAAAAGTCTGTATACACTGAGTGATAGTAAACACCGACAAATAGTGCACACCGATGGAAAATTTACACCGAGCACCACAGTAAAGTGAAGTTGTTATCGAGCATAACTAAAGTTGTCACTGAGACAATTGAAGATGATGACTGAGTAGAACTGTAGTTAAAGAAGAACAAGACTACTTAGCTGATAAAGCTATATTTAGGATTTGATTGATTGATTGCTTTATATTTAATGATCAGTTAAGCTAAAGCATGGAAAGAGATTTAAAATGTGTTTGATTCACAACTATCATGGAGAGATTTTTTGGAATAAAACTAAAGAAAGGCTTTATGGAATAAAGCAATGGATGACGAGATTTACGGATCAAGAAGTGATCTATGAAAAACAATAAGGAGATTGAGCAGCTAAATCATGTCTATATAAAGAGACAAGGAATTCATTATGAAAGGAGGAATGCTGAGTATATTGTGTGATAATTGAATTCTTCATATAGATCTGATCATACAGGTTGAAGAACAGAGCCAAGAAATTTTGTAGACACTGAGCAATAGAGGACAGAGCATTCACCGAGTAGAAGGAATAAAGAAGGGGAGAAAAGGAAATGATTCATTTACTGTATCAGATTAACCATTGATTCAAAAAATCTCTTAACCGAGTGGGATTTAACAATCCTTATTAAGATACTCAAGAGTATCAAAATGTTTTCTTGTTGATAGCATAGTGAATGCTAGGTCAAAAGATAAACCGTTGGTTTTAAATCCTCTAACAAGGTCGCACTTAACAGTGTCTTTGTAACTTTTAACAGGGTTGGCTCTTCACCGAGCTCACTTCAGAAGAGTGAAAATTTTGGGTTACCTGTCCCAAGTGTTTTTTCCCCTAACAGGGTTTCCACGTTAAAATCTACGTGTCAAATGTGTATTTATTTCACTGCATTGATATTTTTATTTACACATTATTGGAATTGGATTGGTCAGTCAACACTAAGTTTTATTTTTTTCTATTCGGTAAAGTATAGAAAAGATAAACAATATATCTTACCGAGCAGTTTATATTTGTTAAAGTTATTTAAGGAATACATCTTGATGGACTGAAAGATAACTAGAGGATATTATATTTGAGATATAATTTTTGGTTGGATCTTTGGAATTATTTTTAAGGCCACTGATTCACCCCCCTCTCAAATATTCTAACAATTGGTATTAGAGCTTTGGTGCTTGGAAGAAAAGTTTAAAGGGACTTAAGATTAAGATCACAAGATGAGTAAAAGGGATGTGCCTAAGTTGAAAAAAGACAACTTTGCATCATGGAAAATTAGGATAAGACTTCATCTATCTGGTATTGGAAATGATTTTACATAACTCTTGGATACAAAATATACTGCACCTATTGGACCTCTGACTGTTGATCAATTAAGAGAGAAACATGAACACAATTCTATGATGATAGAACTTGCTTCTTCACTATTTGATGCTGAATTTAAATATTGAGATCATGAACCTCTGCAAAGAAAATTTGGGACAAATTCAAGCTAGTACATGGAGGAGATTCCAATGTACTGAGAGCAAAAGTTGAAAGCCTAAGAGGAAATTTTGATGGCCTGAAAATGAAAGAAGGAGAGAACATCACTCAGTACAGTTTACCGAATCAAAGAAGTTGTTAATGATATCCATGGAATAGGATGAGTACTTGAGGAACAAATAGTTGTAAGTAAAATTCTGAGAACCTTACTGACTATTTATGCTATTAGAGTATATACAATTCAAGAAATAAGAGCAGGAGCAAATAAAAATGTTACTCTTGATAGTTTGATTGGTAGACTTATTTCATTTGAGATGAACAACTATGACAATAGTGTCTTACCTAATATTGAATCTGCATTCAAGTCTTCTCTAAAAATAAGCAAATCTAGTAAAAACCACACTATGAGAAATGATTGTGACAGTGATAGTGATGAACAAGAACTTGATGAACTTGAAGCACTAATGGATAGAAGATTTCATAGAGGTAAAGGAAGATATACAGGTAAATTGTCATTGATATGTTTTAATTGCAAAGAAATTGGACATTTTGCTGCTATATGCCCTAACAAGAGAAAGGAAAGAGACAATGATAAATCTCATGAAAAGAAGTATGATAGAAGTGATGACTGAGACTACAAAAGAAACCAACACTCTAATAGAAGAGATAACCGAGATTACAAGGACAAAGGAAAGAAGGCTTGTTACCTAATTGAAAACAAAGCTAAATTTTTTGACATTGATTCTGATGAAGATATTGAGGTAGTATTTGTTGCTATGAAGGATGATTCAGACAAAGAAGAAAGGTATGTTGAAACTACACTCATATCTAAGGTTAGCAAAAATGATGTCTGGATTATTGATAGTGGTTGTACTCATCACATGACTAGAGATAAAGAAAAGTTTGAAACTTTTGAATATGATAATGGTGGATCAGTTAGGATGGGTAATGACTCACCTTGTCCATTTGAAGGAAAAGGTACCATCATGTTGAATAATCTGATCAGATGTAAAAGTGCATATTGGGTGAAAGGACTTAACTATAATCTATTGAGTGTTTCACAGCTGAATAACACAGGACACCGAGTTGCATTTGAGAACAAAAAGGCAATGATCTATATTGGAACAAGAAAGTTTATCAGTACTGGTGAACACACAAAAGGTAATCTATTCTATCCTGATAATTTTGAAACCACTTGTTTATTGGGTAGAAATGAAGACGTTTGGTTGTGACATAAAATGTTATATCATGTGAACTTTGACAACATGGTTAAGATAAGTAAGAGAAGAAAAGTGAGAGGCTTACTGAGTATTTCAAAGCCTAACCATGTTATGTGCAAGAATTGTCAAATGGGAAAATGACAAAGCCTAGTTTCAAGAGAAAAACCTACACATCTAATACTATTCTAGAGTTAGTCCATACTGACCTATATGGACCGATGAGAAAAAAGAGCTATTATGGTGATAGATACTTTATTCTATTTGTTGATAACTATTCTAGGATGATGACTATAATGTTATTAAAAGAGAAATATGAAGAATTTAAGATGTTCAAATGGTATAAAGCAAAATTTGAAAAACAAAGTGAAAAAGAATTAAAATGTTTAAGATCAGATAGAGGAGGAGAATTTATTTATGATGAATTCACTAACTTTTGTAATGAGCATGAGATTACTAGACATGTTTATGCATCGAGAACACCACAACAAAATGGGATTTCTGAAAGGATGAATAGATCAATTGTTGATTATGCCAGAACATTGATGATTGAAAAAGGCATCACACAAACATTATGGAGAGAAGCTGTAAGTATTTCTATCTATACACTAAACTGAGTTCAATTGAAGAAAGACACAAATAAGACACCTTATGAGCTATGGTATGGATACACACCAAATGTGAGTTACTTTATAATTTTTGGAAGTCAATGTTATATACTGCGAGATGATAGAAATGGGAAACTTGACTCTAAAAGTGATGACGGAATATTTCTAGGATATTCTACTAAAAGCAAAGCTTATAAATGTCTGAACAAATATTCTAACAAAATCAATGAGAGTGAAAATGGTAGAGTGGATAATTTTTCTGAGAAAAATGATGAGGAAAGCATAAAGGAACCTGAAGATTACAACTGATTTGTCTACATTGAAGAACCTGACACTTTTCTCGCGCAACAGACTGGAGCTACTGAGCAACAGTGTAACGCTACTGAGCAACAGTGTAATGCTATTGAGCGATAGAAAAATGCAATAAAGAAACACACTACACACACCAAAAATCAATAATATTCTCACAATGACGAACTGAGTGATGAAGATCAAAATGAAGGACAAAGATCTGAACCTGTACTTATTAAATATGTAAGGAGACACCATCCACAGGACTAGATCTGGTGTAGGAGCACCCTCAAGTTCATCCATTAAAAGAAAATCAGTGGACCCAAACATAAAGGGTTAGGATAGTGATTCGATCTACAATCCAATTTCACTCATAAAGTACTATTTTCTAAGGCAAGGGGACACTAGGTGTTGTTATAAACCTAGTTGTCTACCTTAGTCAATTTGGACAAATTTGGGTAGATTAGGCTAGAATATTTTAGGGATCCTAAGGAAGGGTAGGAATGTTATTTTAATCCTTCTAAGGTCCTCTATGAAGTCAAAACATAAAAATTTACATGTTTAGTCATAATTGACAACTTTTGTAAAAAGTTGTCAATATTGTCAATATTGTCAATGTTGCATAATGCAACTTTTGCAAAAAGTTGCAAATTTTGAACACCAACGTTCACAACCAATTTTTTCAGTTGTAAATGCTTGGGAAATGTATGAAAAAGGTTGGAAAACATTACTCCATGGTTGGAGTGGATCGATTGTAAAGTTTTGGTATTGAAATCAATAAAATTCAACTATTTTTCTGAGTGGTACGGATCTGTATGGATCCCATTGCACCATTGAAGGATTGGAAAATTTGATCTAGTGTCTTAGTTGAATTTTCCAAGTGGTTTTAAGGTTTTAAGTGCAAGGGATCGAAATTTATCCATTTTTGATTGCTCACTAGTCACAAGAAGGCCCTAACTAGGGTTTCGAGACAAAATCCCTCTTGCCTAGAGAATCCACCATGGGAAAATTCTAAGCCTTGGTGGAGAGAAAGGAGGGAGGATGTTATTTAATAATTTTTAGGTCTTAGATCAGGAGGAAATTGATGGAGGGAGAAAATATTAAACCCTCTGGACAGGCACCTAGATGTGACTATCCAGAATTGGGTTTTTAAGGCACAACTCGGGCCAGGGTGGAATGGAGGTCTAAATCCTTGTATTTAGAATTTTTGTGTGATACAACAAGTGTTCCAATTGGAGGGGTTGGAAATTGAATCAATATTCAAGTACTTTATTTGTAAAAGTGGCCTATTAGGCCTAGGAGAGAATTATGGACAACAGGAGTTAGGGGATTGGTCAAGAGCCCTAGCTTGGAGGGTGTTGTTGGTGGATGGATTTAAGAGTTGGAGGGTGGTCAAGACTTTCTTTGGTGGAGTTCCAAATTATTTTCCTTCAAGAATCCATATTTTCTCCTTGTATCCCTATATAGGCTTAGGTGTCTAACTTGAGTCTTAGAGATACCTTTATGTTGGATTTGTGTTTCATTACATCTAAAATTGATGTCTAGCATTTATAGAACCCTTTTTCCATCCCTGGATTAAATGGTTCTAGTTGTGTCATATTGTGCCCTTAAGGGTGTTGAAGAATGGGTAGAAGATCTAGTCTTGTCATTGTGGGTTTTGGGAACTCTTTAGTGTAGCCCTAGATTGTATGGGAGTAAGGGGTATTGTGAAACCCTAGGTGTCTATTTTGATATAGTTTGGGGCTCTGCTCCAAGTGGTATCAGAGCAACTAGTAGATCTTTGGAAGAAGTCAAGTTGCAACCATGGTAGATGGTGGTGAAGAAAGTGAGCTTCCTAATAGGATGTCAAATGCAGAACTAATGAGAGTAGTGAAGGAACATGATGTGGAGAGGAAGTTGATGCAGGAAATGGAAAGACTCAAGGAACAAGTCAAGAGAGGGAGTAGTGGAAACTCTGGAATTGAAGAGGAGGGGAGTGATGGAGGGATCCCTTGGTAGGAGGATGAAGAAGAAGTCCCTACAGAACAGAGGCTACTCTTGAAGACTTTGAAATCCATGTAAAGAAGGACCATGGATACTAAACTTGATCTACCTGTCTATAATGGGAAGATAGAACCAGAAGAATTAATGGATTAGATTGTTGCACTCACTAGTTTCTTTGAATGTGAGGAGATACCAGAGCATCAGAAGGTTAGGATAGAAAAGTCCAAGTTGAAGGGATCTGCCCTAACTTGGTGGAACTTCACTCAAGTAGAGAGGGTGAAGATGGAAAAGAATCTAGTAAGAACTTGGAAGAAGATGGTGACCTTGGTGAAGGAAGCCTATGTGCCAGAAGACTATGAAGTTAAACTTCATAAGAAGAGACAAAGTTTAAGATAGAAGGAGATGGATATCTCAAGCTATACTAAAGAATTCCATAAACTTTCCATGAAATCTAAGTTAGGGGAAGGTCAAAGAGTGTCAAACTTGCTAGATATATGCAAGGGTTGAGGATAAACATCCAAGATGAACTAAGTTTGTGTTCCCCTACTACTATCCAAAAGTGCTATCAATTAGCACTAAAAGTTGAGGAAAAACTCAAGAGGAGGCAAGAGAAAAGTGGAAGAGGCAGAGGCTAGAGAGACTTTGGTAGTAGAGGAAGAGGGAAAAGTAGTGGTAGAGGGTAAGCTCCTAGAAATTTTGGAGAAACCAGTCATAGAGAGAGCAGTCAAGAGAACTCTTTTGGAGAAAGCAGTTCTAGAGGCTCTTATAGAGGAAGAAGAGGAGATTCAAGGGGAAGGTTTGGAGAGAGAATTTTAGGACCTCCAAGGAATTACAAATGTAACCAAATAGGGCACTTAGCATCCAAATGTCTAGAGAAGGCAAGTTATCAGGCAGAGAGAAGGGAAAACATGGTTAGAGAAGAAGAGAACCAAGAAGACAATACACATGGGTCTTATGCACCACCTGAGGAAGGAAAATTACTCATGATGAGGAAGAAATTGTTTGAGGATCCAAGCACTCAAGAACCCTCTCAGAGGATGAGTCTATTCAGGACCACCTGCAATGTGGGAGACAAAGTTTACAAGATGGTGATTGACAGTGGGTCTATAGATAACTTGGTGTCAGAAGAAGAATTAAAGAAACTAAAGTTGAGGAGGCTGCCCCATAAAAAACCTTAAAAGGTGTCATGGCTCATGAAGAAGCAACAATCTATCATATAAGAGAAAGCTTGGGTAGAATTCTAACTTGGGAAGTACAAAGATAAAGTTCTATGTGACATTGTTCCAATGGATGCCTACCACTTGCTACTTGGGAGACCTTGGAAATATGATGTGGAGGCTCACCATGATGGAAGGTTGAACACATACACCATCAAATACAAAGGTGAAAAGGTAACATTCTTACCACTGTCTGATTCTATAGAAGAGAAAAAAGATTCTAATTGTTTTTGTTGGTGAAAAAGAATTTTTAAAAAATTTGAAAGAGGAAAAGACTCCTTGCTATGCCCTAGTCATTTTACCTAAGGATGAAAAACCTCAAAAGGTTGAGAAAGAGATAAATACCTTGAGAAGAGTAGGCCCTAAGGAAGTTGTAGACCTACTTGACCAGTATAAGGACATTGTCACCAAAGAGTTACCAAATGAGTTTCCCCCAATCAGAGACATAAGTCACATTATAGACTTGATCCCATGAGAAACCCTACCCAAAAAAACATCATATAATTTAACTCCAAAGAAGAATAAGGAGATGGAAAATTAGATTCAAGAACTCTTGGATAAGGTTTTAATCACTAAGAGTCTCAGTCCTTGTGTAGTACCTTCTCTTTTAGCCCCTAAAAAGGAAGGCACATGGAGATTGTGCACTGATTCTAGAGCAATAAATAGAATCACAATTAGGTATATATTTCCTATGCCAAGGATAGAGGATCTATTGGATCACTTGGGGGGTGCAAGGTGATATTCTAAGGTGTATTTGAAGAGTGGCTACCACCAAATAAGGATTAGGGTTGGTGATGAGTGGAAGACTGCATTTAAAACTAACAAAGGATTGTATGAATGGAGAGTAATTCCCTTTGGCTTATCAAATCCTCCAAGAACATTCATGAGGCTCATGAATGAGGTGATCAAACCATTCCTTATAAAAATTTTCATAGTATACCTTGATGACATCCTTATCTTTAGTAAGATAAGGAAGAGCACTTAGAACACCTTAACTTGGTTTTGAAGAGGCTGCATGAAGAAAAACTTTTCATAAATTTGGAAAATGTGTTTTTATGGAAGAATAACTTGTTTACTTGGGATTTGTGATTTTAGGAGGGAACATCAAAATAGACCCTAAGAAGGTAGAATCCATCTTGAATTGGCCTCCTCCTAGAACAATGACTGAGGTTAGAAGCTTTCATGAACTTGCTTCCTTCTATAGAAAGTTCATTAGAAATTTTAGTTAGTTGTGTGCTATCCTTGAGACCATTAAGGGTGGGAAAAGGGGCAAGTAGAAAAATCCTTCCAAATGCTAAAGAAAAAGGTAATGGAGAAACTCATCCTAGTGCTCCCTGATTTTCAAAATATATTCACTATTGAATGTGATGCTTCAAATTTGGCTATAGGGGCTGTCTTGAGCCAAGAAGGAAGGCTTGTAGCCTTTTTCAGTGAGAAATTGAATGAAGAAAAGAGGAAATACTCCTATTATGAATTGGAAATATATGCCCTATTCCAATCATTGAAGAAATGGAGGCACTACCTCCTTTTAAAAGAATTTTTTGTCTTCACAGACAACCAAGCTTTGAGTTTCTTGAATAGCCAAGAGAAACCAAGCCACAAACAAATGAAGTGGGTGGAATCAATACAAGCCTACACATTTTCAATCAAACATAAGAAGGAAGTTTCCAATAAGGTAGCCGATGCATTGAGCAGGAGGACTCTAGTTGTACAACAAATCCAACTTCAAAGTGTAGGGATTGATTCATTAAAGGAAATGTATAAAAATGATGATGATTTCAGTGAAATTTATAAGGTCTGTTCTAACTTTTCTAAGGCTTATCATGTTGAGTATGCAGATTATTTGATTCAAAATGGACTTATATTAAAAGGAAACCAGTTGTGCATTCTGAAATATTCAATGAGGGAGAACATCATTAGAGAAAAGCATGCAGGCAGCATGGGGGGACATTTTGGTTTGGAAAAGACATTGGAACAGGTGAGAAGGTTCTATTATTGGCATAAGCTTCAAACTAAAGTAAGTTAAATTGTAGAGACATGTACAATCTGTCAAAGAGCCAAGGGTACATCCACTAATGCAAGACTATACCAACCCCTACCTATTCCTACAAGGCCTTGGGAGAGTTGCAACATGCATTTTGTGATGGGATTGCCTAGGACACAAAAGGGATATGATAGTATTTATGTTGTGGTGGATAGATTTAGTAAAATGGCCCACTTTTTCCCTTGTAAAAGTACCAATGATGCATCATCAATTGTAAGTTTGTTCTTTAAAGAAATTGTGAGGATACACGGCTTACCTCAAACCATTCTCTCAGATAGAGATGCAAATTTTATTGGTCACTTTTGGAGGACCTTATGGAAGAGGTTAGGGACCAATCTAAGCTTTAGTTCTACCTACCATCCACAAACAAATGGGCAGACAAAAGTTGTAAATAAATCACTTGGAAATCTGCTTAGATGCGTAACAAAATAGTATGGAGACAAGTCATATATAGTCCTACCCCAAGAAGAGTTTTCTTTCAATGACTCAATCAACAAGAGCATAGGGAAGAGTCCCTTTCAGATTGTATATGGGAAAATTCCAAGAGTAATCTTGGAACTCAAATAATTTCCACAAAACACTCCAGTAAGTCCTCATGGAGAAGACTTTGCAGAGAGTATGAAAGAAATTCATGACTTAGTGAGATTGGCACTTGAAAGGAGTGTAAAAAATTACAAGCAAGCCAAAGACAATCATATGAGAGATGTCTAGTTGTAGGTTGGAGACTTGATGTGGGCATATTTGAAAAAGGAAATATTTCCTAAGGGCAAGCACACTAAACTACTCATGAAGAAAGTAGGACCTTGTCTAGTGTTGAAGAAGCATGGGTTGAATGCATATGAGATTGACTTTCCCTCACACCTTGGTATCTCCCCTATATTCAATATTTGTGATCTAACCCCATATAAAGGTGATGTGAATGCAGGTTCTAAAGTACAGGTTGAAGAGCTTGAAGAGGATGTTGCAGATATACCCCCTCATGTACCAAAGGAACTTGAGAAGATCTTGGACACAAAGATCATCAAACAAACAAGAAATAATGTTTAAAATAAATATTTAGTCAAATGGAAAGGCATTCCTAAGGAATAATCTGTATGGATGGATGAGAAAGAAATTTAGAAGCATGGCTCCAGTTTAGAAGACCTCATCTCAAGAGGACTTGAGACCACTGCACCCTGGCAGTATGGTGTAGGAGCACCCTCAAGTACATCCATTTAAAGCACATTAGTGGACCCAAACATAAATTTTTAGGATAGTGATCGGATCTAGGATCCAATGTCAATCATAAAGTGCTATTTTGTAAGGCAAGGGGAGACTAGGTGATGTTATAAACCTAGTTGTCTACCTTAGTCAATTTGGAGAAATTTGGGTAGATTAGGATAGAATAGTCTAGGGAATCTAAGGAAGGGTAGGAATGTTATTTTAATCCTTCTAAGGTCCCCTATGGAGTCAAATCACAAAACTTTTCAAGTTTAGTCACTGTAAAAAGTTGTCAATATTGTTAATGTTGCATAATGCAAGTTTTGCAAAAAGTTGCAACTTTTGAATCCCAATGTTCACAACCATTTTTGTCACTTGGAACTTGGGAAATGTATGAAAAGGTTGTAAAACCTTACTCCATGGCTGGAGTGGATCGATTGTAAATTTTTGGCATTGCAATCAATAAAATTCAACTATTTTTTGGTAATTCTAACTATTTTTCTGAGTGGTACAGATCTGTACGGATCCCAATGCACCATTGAAGGATTGGAAAAGTTTATCCAGTGTATTATTTTAATTTTCCAAGTGGTTTGAAGGTTTTAAGTGCAGGGGATCGAAATTTATCCATTTTTTATTGCTCACTGGTCACAGGAAGGCCCTAACTAGGGTTTCGAGACAAAATCCCTCTTTCCCAGAGACTCCACCATGGAATAATCCTAATCCTTGGTGGAGAGAAAGGAGGGAGGATTTTATTTAATAATTTTTAGGTCTTAGATCAGGAGTCAGTTGATGGAGGGAGAAAAGATTAAACCCCTTGGACAGGCATCTAGATGTGACTGTCCAGAATTGGGTTTTTAAGGCACAACTCGGGCCAGGGGTGGAATGGAAGTCTCAATACTTGGATTTAGAAGTTTTGTTTGATACCATAAGTGTTAAAATTGGAGGGTTTAGAAATTGAATCAAGATTCAATTACTTTCTTTGTAAAATTGGCCTACTAGCCCTATTAGGCCTAGGAGAGAATTGAGGACAACATGAGTTAGGGGATTGGTCAAGAGCCCTAGCTTGGAGGGTGTTGTTGGTGGATGGATTGAAGATTTTGAGGGTGGTCAAGACTTTCTATGGTGGAGTTCCAAGTAAGCTTCCTTAAGAATCCATATTTTCTCCTTGTAGCCCTACATAGGCTTAGGTGTCTAACTTGAGTCTCAGAGATACCTTTGTGTGGGATTTGTGTTTCATTAAATCTAAAATTGATTTCTAGAATTTATAGAACCCTTTTTCCATCCTTGGATTAATTGTTTCTATTTGTGTCATATTGTCCCCTTAAGGGTGTTGAAGATTGGGTAGAAGATCTAGTCTTGTCATTGTGGGTTTTGTGAACTCTTTAGTAGAGCCCTAGATTGTATGGGAGTAAGGGGTATTGTGAAACCCTAGGTGTCTATTTTGATATAGTTTTGGGCTCTTCTCCAAGATAATTGGAGACAAAAGAGTCAGAATGAGAACAATAAGTAAGTCACTTAACACTAGATGTTTGATTTGTGATTTTGAGCCTAAATCTATTAATACTGGACATGAGAATCAAGAATGGGTTAGTGCAATGAATGAAGAGATTGAACAGATTGAGAAGAACTAAAAGTGGACATTAGTTCCTAGACCAAGTGACAAAAATTCCATTGGCACCAAATGGATTTTTAGAAACAAACTTAACAAGAATGGAGAATTCACAATGAACAAAGCAAGACAGGTATGCAAAGGGTATGCACAAGAAGAAGGTATTGACTATGGAGAAACCTTTGCACCCATTTCTAGAATAGAAGGAGTAAGAATTCCACTTGCTTATGCTTCTTTTAAAAGATTCAAAGTATACCAAATGGATGTTAAATCTGCATTTCTTAATGGAATACTAGAAGAGGAGGTATACATTGAACAACCTGAAGGGTTTGTTGATCCTAATAAGAGGAACATGGTTTGTAAACTACAAAAATTCTTGTATGGATTGAAACAAGCACCAAGAGAATAATATGAAATAATTCACTCTTATCTCATTAGTATTGGATTTGTTAGAACAAGTGACAACATTAATCTATATTTGAAAGGAGATACTAATGATAAAGTTTTAATTGTTGAGATATTTGTTGATGATATCATATTTGGAGGCAATGATATGAAATGCAAGTCATTTGCTGATGAAATGAGAAAAGAATTTGAGATGTCAATGTTTGCAGAGATCAATTTTTTATTGTACTATAGATTCTACAATAGGATGAAGGAATCTACATCACACAATCCAAATACATCAAAGAAGTTCTGAAGATTTTCAAGATGGAGGACTCAAAACTAGTTGGAACACCTATGGAAACTGGATGCAAATTGAAAAAGGAATACAAGACAACCGAGGTAAATCAGACCTTATACAGATCTATGATTGGAAAATTAATGTCTATTATACACACTAGACCTGATATAGCACATGCAGTTGGTATAGTTGCAATATTCTTTGCTAATCTAAGGAATCTCACATGACTATTGTTAAAAGAATTTTGAGATATCTAAAAAATACTGAAGACTATGGCTTGTGGTACAATAAAGAAGGAAAATTTAAGCTACAAGTTTACACTGATGCTAATTGGGCTGGAAACATTGATGATAGTAAGAGCACTACGGGAGGAGCATTCTTTATGGGTGACAGACTTGTCACATGGATAAGTAAAAAGCAAGGATGTATATCTCAATCAACTACAGAAGCAGAATATGTAGTTGTTGCTGAAAATTTCTCTAACATTGCATGGATCAAGAAATTGCTGAAAGGTATGAATGAGAAAATTCTTGACCCAATAATTATCTATTGTGATAATACAAGTGCTATCAACATCTCAAAGAACCCTGTGATGTATGCTAAGACAAAGCACATAGCTATTAAGTATCATTACTTCACAAAACATGTACAAGAGAAACATGTGATACTGGAATATGTACAATGTAAAGAACAGCTAGCAAACATATTCAAAAATCCATTTCCAAAAAATACATTTAAACACCTAAGGAATAGGTGATGGGTTCGTCTCTTGTCCACTAGTCACTAAGCTGACTTGGAGGCTACATCATCCTACACATTATGAGAAGATTATTCATGTCGATGCAAGTTGAGATATGGACTACAATGACATATCAATCCACTAAAGGGAGAGAAATCTTCAAAAGAAGAAAAATATTGTTGGCTACTACAGAGCTGTAAATTGTTTTTTGGCATTATTGTCAAAGGAAGAGGAAGAATAAATGAAATATCTAATATCCATCAGGGAGGAAGAAAATCCAAAGGGAGAGAGATATTCAATGAAATAACCACCCATCAAAGGGAGAGAATTGGAGAGAGTTAACACTGCATATCTATCCATAAAAGGGAGAAGAGATTCTACAAGAAAGGGAGAGACAAAATAAGAAGATAAAACTACTACACCTATCCATTTAAGGAGTGAAGAAAGGGAGAGCACACAAAAAGAATCAAATCTATGGTAGGAGAGCTTACCGAGAATCAGATATTTGAATTGGATATAGAACAATAAGTTTTGTATGTTATGGCATATTTTATACTAGATATTTCATAGTATGTTGCCATCAATGCCAAATGGAGAGATTGATGAACTATAATTGATTGAATATTTAAAGATGATAAGTTGATGATCACCAAGATGCAAAAATGAATGCAAGACATTAAATTAGATAATGTATTGTATTGTCATTGATGTCAACTTGATATGGTTTGATTGGTCATACACATATGGTCATAATCTCAAAGAAATGAAAAGACAAAGTTTATGTTATCGGTAAAACATAAAAGTCTATATACAACTAGTGATAGTAAACACCGACAGATAGTGCACACCGACGGACAATAAACACTGAGCAGTTCATAGTGTACACTGAACACCACAGTAAACTGAAGTTGTTACTGAGCATAATTGAAGTTGTCACTGAGACAACTGAAGATGATGACTGAGAAGAACTGAAGTTAAAGAATGACAAGACTAGTTAGCTGGTAGAGCTATATTTAGGATTTGACTGATTGATTTCTTTATCTTCAATGATCTGTTAAAGTAAATCATGGAAAGAGATTTAAAACATGTTTTATTCATAGCTATCATTGAGAGATTTGTGGAATAAAACTAAAGCAAAGCTTTATGGAATAAAGTAATGCATGGCGAGATTTATGGATCAAGAAGTGATCTACGACAAAAACAAGGAGATTGAGTAGATAAATCATGTCTATATAAAGATAAAAGGAATTCATTATGAAAGGAGCAATGTTGAGTATATTGTGTGAAGATTGAATTCTTCATACAGATATGATCATACAAGCTGAAGAACAAAGCCAAGAAATTTTGTAGACACCGAGCAACAAAGGATAGAGCATTCACCAAGCAAAAGGAATAAAGAAAAAGAGAAAAGGAAATGAAGAGTATACACTGATAAGAGAGGTATTATTGGACTTACAATAGATCTGAATATTTTCAAATCAAATTTTCATTTTGAATAGATCATTTACTGTATCAGTTTAATCATTGATTCAGAAAATCTCTTAACCAAGTGGGATTTAACAGTCCTTATTGTATTGAGATACTCAAGAGTATCAAAAGGTTTTCTTGTTGATAGTATAGTGAATGCTAGGTCAAAAGATAAAATGTTGGTTTTAAATCCTCTAACAAGGTTGCACTTAACAATGTGTTTGTAACCTCTAATTGGGTTGGATCTTCACCGAGCTCACTTCAGAAGAGTGAAAATTTTGGGTTACCAGTCCCAAGTGGTTTTTCCCCTAACTGGGTTTCCATGTTAAAATCTATGTGTCAACTGTGTATTTCTTTCATTGCATTGATATTTTGCTTTACACATTATTGAAACTAGATTGGTCAGTTAACACGAAGTTTTATTTGTTGTTATTCAGAAAGGTCTAGAAAAGATAAATAGTATATCTCACCGAGAATTTTATATTTGTTAAAGTTATTTAAGGCATATATCTTGATGAATTGAAAGATAACTAGAGGATATTATATTTGAGATATAAGTTTTAGTTGGATTTTTGGAATTATTTTCAAAGCCACTGATTCACCCCCCCTCTCAGTTATTCTAACATTGAAAGACTAGGTGTGGGGATCTCTACTTGTTCAACCCTGACCTCTTCAATTTATACTTGATGTTTAGGATCAAAGGAAACCATGGATGATATGGAGCTTGGTACTTTACCAGAGGAGAAGTTGACAACAAATTGTTGATCCATTTTATTCCTCTTTTGTGAACGAGTCTAAGGTGGCATGAAATGTATGACCTAAAATGTACAAGAGATGATGGATGCTATAGATGAAAAATGACCTAAGATGCCCATTATTATGTGATGGGAACTAACAAATGAAAGACAAAGGATTATCTGATGCTAAGGATTACTTAGCACCCAGACATGAGTTGAAATACCTAGTGTTGATTCTAATGGATGACATTATCACCATAGGAAAAACTAATGTTCCTAGGTGATGAGATAGCCAAAGTAATGGGACCTCTAGACCAAGGTGATATGGTGACAATAGAAGATAAACAAATTTAGACAAGACTAGTCTAAAATAAAGCTGTGGGATGATGATATATAAAGATATAGATGCAAGAGCCCCAAGGAGATGTGGTCAAGTGTAGAAAAAAAGCAAAGTGGCTGATGCAATGGATACATTAGCCCCAGTATTACAAATCTAGGAGAAACAAATCTGCTATGAGTTCCTAGTGGAAGAGTTACCTTATCCCACATATGACTCCCCTGACTCACATCTTATTTTCCAAGTCATAGGACATGAATCATCTCGTTGTAGCCAAGTCTTGATGGTACTTTACTTAGGTCTTGACAATACTTTACCTTTTTAAATTGAAAAGAGAAGCCTAATCTATCATGTGTCATGTTATTTAATCATTGCTAACGACTTGTATAGGCGAGGTCTTAATGAAAATTTACTTAGGTGTTTAGAATGCAAAGAGTTTGATAATGCTCTACGAGAAGTCCATGAAGGTATATCGATCTCATTCAAATGGTCTTGCTTTGGCCAAGAAAATTTTACGTGTTGGATACTACTGGCCTACTATGGAGAAGGATGCTATTCAATTTTCTAAGTCGTGCAAGAAGTGCCAGCTTCATGGAAATTTCATACATGATCCAGCAAGGGAGTTTCTACCATTCATAACACACTGTCCATTTCAACAATTAGCCTTTGATCTAATCGGGAAAATATATCCCTCATCTTCTAATAGACACAAATTCATCATAACTGCCACCGAGTATTTCATGAAGTGGGTTGAAGTCATCCCTTTTATCAAGGTGACTGGTAAATAGATGTACATGTTTATCCTCAACTATATCATCTGTAGATATGGAATTCCCTCTTATATAGTGACAGACAATGGGGAGCAATTTAAAAATAAGGATATCGATAAATTGTGTGAAAGATTCCACATCAACCAACATTGTTAGTCAATATACTACTTGCAATGGAATGACCAATCTGAAGCATATAATAAGAACATCTTAAAGATCTTGCTTCAAATAGTTAAAAACTCTAACAAAGACTAGTATTTATAGCTTAATCCATCTCTATGGGCATATCAGGCTAGTATCAGAACACCAACAAGAGCTACACCTTTCACTCTTTTTTATGGGAATAATTTGTTCTACCTTTTGAAGTGGAGATACCATCACTGAGAGGACTTGTCACTGATGAGGAATACCAAATTCCAAGAATCCAAGAACTAGAATTGTTAGAGAAGCACATGCAAGAGGCATTCAATCATCTCAGAGTATACCAGAAAAGGATGTCCATAGGATATAACAAAATTTAAGACATAGAGGGTTTCAAGTTGGAGAGAATGCAAAGACACAAACATATAGAGAACAGAAGGGAAATTTTGAACCCAACTGGCTGGGACTCTTCATCATCAAAGCATAATATGGTTTTGGTGCATATCAGCTATCAACACCTGAAGAAGACTTACTTCTTGATCTGATCAACATAGTCCATCTAAAGAAATTCCATGCCTGACATCCTTAGATCAACAGTTGTACAACATAAAGTGTTCTTGAAATAATCCCAAAATAGTGGAAAATTGTTCCTAAAATAATCCAAAAATAGCACTAAAAGTTCCTGAAGAAAAGCAAAAACATCAGAAAAAGTCTTGAAAAAATGGTATCCTTGGTGAAAACTTGGAAAACAAGAACCTTGATATTTTAAAAAAAAAGAGAAAAAAAAGTGCAAAATTTTTGAAAAATAAGAAAAAAGTGCCTTGGTGAGAACTTGGTAAATAGGTGCCTTGGTAGAAAAAATAGAAATAATCTCTGAGTGGTGAAAACATGGCAGTCAGACACTACTTGCAATAGGCTGCTCCATCTATCAATACATTGCTTGGACATATCACTTGTACCATCTTTATCGCTTGTATATATCTGCTAATGTTTTTGCATCCTTGTACATATCAGTTGGTTGTGCATCTTGAAACCATGGCTTGGAGTTGGGTTGTGTCTTGTCCTTAGGTCAGTCAAGTCTCACTGGGGGAAGTTCCTAGCCATTGTGTGAGTCATCATCTATTCAGTCACATTTTTCTTTCCAATCAAAGGCATTTATCATGGCCTAACCCAAGTGTTAGGTCACTAAAAAAATGGTGTTTCTCAACACCACTCAACACACAACAATTTTTTTCAATGTCATGAGCTTAAACAATGGTGTTTCTTAATACAAAATTACACAGACAAATTGTTCCACAATAGTAATCAGAAAACAATAACATATGCAATTTCACTTGAACTAACTTTTGATAATCATGTCTTTTGAGTAACTCGAAGATGTCTCTATTGGAGATTTGTTGCTAAGCAGTTGATTGATTGTATGTTTGTCATTGATGACAACATATAATATACAATAGTGATTATGTATGTACTTATCAGAATGATGATATCAAGCCTTGCGTGGATATATTTAGATTGTAGACATGTTTAGTATGTTATTCTCATACACGCAGACTCAGATATGAAGTTTCAGTCAAGTTGTGTAATTCTGTTATTGGTAGTTACAGTTCTGGAAGAGTATCTGTTCAGAGCTGACGCATTTAATGTGTTTCTTGACTTGCACCTATCTTCAGGATATGCGTGTGTATATTCATGATTAGTTATGAGTTAACTATGTTTGGTTAAACGCGCCTATCATGTAACATCAAGATCATGCTATTTGAGATGATTTGATGAAGCCGACTTAGTGAAGTGTCGCATCTGTTCAGTTTGTGTTGCGTGGACTTAATATTGTTTGTGTGCTTAGTTAAGCTGACAAAGATGTTGTTGAAATGTTTCCAAGAGACAACATGACTCTCTACTTTAAAGAAGATACTTATAACAGTTCATTTGTAAATGCAAAGTGTGAATGATACAAAAAGAGACAAAAAATGTACAGAGTAGAATATCAGTTGTGGTTCATTCATCAAGAGTCTATGTGAAGAAGAAGTAGAAGATTACAATACATTGGAACCGATCAAGATAGCAGGTCTACTCTATAGTTCATCATCAGATATAGTGCATATATGCTCTATAGAAGGTTATAGCCTTCACCATTGAAGTAGTGAGCTTTTGGACAGTGAGTCCTCACCCCTAACAGGGTTATTTGTAAAAGACTCCTAATAGGATCAAACCCTTAACCAGGTCACTATACTTATTGCTTTGCAAAGAACAACTCCTAACAGGGATTACTATAAACAAGTATAGTTCATTGTGGGTGCTAATTCCCACCAGGGTTTTTACCATTTGGTTTCCCCATAATCAAATTGTGTGTTGTGTACTGTGTTATTTGAATGTGCATTTACTTTATTGTATTATGAAGTTATAAAGAGAAAATAATTAAAGTTACTGATTACTGATTCACCCCCCCTCTCAGTTATCCTTTGGGACTATTCTAACAATTGGTATCAAAGCCAAGTGCCTTGGAGAAGAAGCCTAATAGCTTAAGGTAGATTAGATGTCTTACTTCAAAAAAGATAGCCCTAAGTTCGATGGAGAAAATTATCTGGATTGGAAAAACAAAATGATAACACATCTACAGTGTGTTGTCTTTGAGATCTTTGAGATAGCTACACAAGAAGTTGTTATTCCATCTCTGAAAGACCTTGCAAAGGATGATGCTACTAGTAGACAAAAGGAAACATTTACTAATAATGCAATCGCTAAAGAAGCCCTAATCAGTGCCCTATCTGACAGTGAATTTTTTGAGATAAGAAGAAAATTGACAGAGCATACCCCATATGGAAGTATTTAAAAGATGTGTTTGAAGGAGATATTCAAGAAAGAATGTGTGTAGGAAGACATTGAAAAAGAAATACAACAATCTTGAGATGTTACCTGAAGAGAACATTAGAGTCTACAATCAAAGGATAAATGAAGCAATCTCTAGAATCATAAACAATGGTGGAGAAATATCAGAAGAAGATATAATGGACAAGTTGTTAATTACCTTAACATCAGACTATGAAAACAAGATAAGTATTCTAGAGGAAACCATGCAATTCTCACAAGAATTCAAGAGAGAGACTTTGATCAGTAAAATCTCTGCATTTGAGATATCAAGATCGAAGACTGAACCTAAAATTGAAATAGCTTTCAAAGCCTCAGTCCATGGTAAGAAATCCTTACACATCTCTAACCATAATGAGAAAGAAGAAGTTGATGAAGAACTAGAAGAAATCATTGCTATGATTGCTAAAAGAGAAAAGAAAGGAAAAGGAAAATATGAAGGACAACTTCCCTTCAAATGTTTTTCATACAACAAGATTGGTCACTTTGCATCTAAGTGTCCCACAAGAGTCATGAAGTTTAGATCTGATTACAAACCTAAATATAAGAAGGAATGTTACCATGTTGAAGAAGGTGTAACTGATGAATATTCAGGAGAGGATGAAATTGGATTCATTTCCCTTAGAGACATGGAAAAGTTTCTTGAGGAAATGGACATTGCAGATGAAAAGGAAGAACAAGAGTTAGCCCTAATTTCAAAAGTAGACATCATAACAGATTGGATAATTGACAATGGATTCTCTCACCATATGACAGGTGACAAAGATAGATTTGTTCATTTAGAAAAATAAAAAGGTGGTATGGTTAGATTTGGAGATAACACTCCTAAACCAATCATAGGCAGAGGTTCTATCACTTTGGATGGAAAGAACAAGATAAATAATGTTCTGTATGTTGATGGATTACATCATAACTTGCTAAGTGTTGGACAACTTTTTGACAAAGGTTATCATTTGGAGTTCAAAGACAATAAGTGCATCATTAACAACAAGGATGGAGACATAATTGCATCAGGCTCCAAAACAAAAGGTAATGTTTTTCAGCTCAATTCAGATGTAAGTTGTTTTGTTGCAAAAGTGGATGACAATTGGTTATGGCACAGAAGACTCTGTCATATCAATTTTGATACCATAGTAAATATAAGTAACGTCAAGGTAGTCAGAGATCTTCCAAGTATAGCAAGACCAGTTGACACAATGTGCAGGGAATGTGTTATGGGAAAGCATGTAAGGAGTTCTTTCAGAAGCAAGCAGAACTCAGCTGCAAACAAATTGGACCTAGTACATACAGATTTATGTGGTCCTACCCAAACAAGATCATACTACGGAGAAAGGTATTTCATTTTGTTTTTTGATGTTTTTTCAAGGACGATGTGGGTTGCATTCTTAAAAGAGAAGTCAGAAGCCTTTGAGAAGTTCAAAATATTCAAAGCTAAGGTTGAGAATGAATCTAGATTAAAACTAAATTGTTTGAGATCAGATAGAGGAGGAGAGTTCACCTCTGATCAGTTTTATGATTATTGTGAAAGACATGGAATAAAAAGATAGTTGAGTTCTCCTAGAACCCCACAAAAGAATGGGATTGTAGAAAGGAGGAACATGATTATACTTGATACAACATGCACTATGATGATTGAATGAAAATTTGCACACACATATTGGAGAGATGCAGTAAATACAGTAGTTTATACTATCAACAGAACTCAATTGAGGCCAGGCAAAGATAAGACACCATATGAACTTTGGTTTGGTAATGTACCTACACTTAAGTATTACAAAATTTTTGGCAGCAAATGCTACATCAAGAGAGATGATGGTGTTGGTAAGTTTGATGCTAGAAGTGATGAAGGTATTTTCCTTGGTTACTCTACAAAAAGCAAAGCATATAGATGTTTCAATTTGAGA